>CM032881.1:10267956-10302305 GCA_019176425.1 Megalops atlanticus
GCGATGTACGAAAGTGCATACAGTAAGTATAGCGGCAGTACAGGGACAGGATGTGTACACTTCCACAGTGAGACAGTAGTTCTCAGCTGAGAGCAAAGTCTGTTTGAGGACGCAGTACTAGCTAATTTATACAACTACAGGGTATAGGGCAACTAACAAGATCCGAATTCAAAAACAGTGCAATAAGTAAAGACGATAACAAAAACCAAAAAACACACAGCAATTTTTTTAACAGCACAGATCCAGATGGGGAGCTGAAAGATGACAGCAGACAGGAGTTGGGATGTGACTGGTGTTGGGGGGGGGCGATTGTGTGATAGGTCAGTCCAGATAGAGTCTGAAGAGATGTGTCTTCAGACCACGTCTAAAGGATTGGAGTGATGGAGCTGTCCGTAGCGGGACAGGGAGTTCGTTCCACCACTGAGGAGTGATGGAGGAGAAAAATTGTTGCCTTGCAGAGCGAGAACTTCCCGCTCTGTCTGTGCGAGACGTCCAATTGCTGCTGAGCGTAGGGGCCGGGCAGGTGTGTAGGGCTGGATGGGGTCTTGGAGATAGGTAGGGGCTGTCCTGTTGACTGCATAGAAGGCGAGGGTCAGCGTTTTGAATCTGACAGGATTCAAAACGCTGACTGGCAGGAAGCCGGTGATTTAAGCAGTGGAGTAACATGGGAGAATTTGGGGAGGTTGAAGATTAGTCGGGCAGCTGCATTCTGAATGAGCTGCGGAGGCTGGAAGGTGCAGGCTGGGAGGCCTGCGAGGAGAACGTTGCAGTAGTTCAGGTGAGACAGCACTGTGGCCTGGACAAGGAGCTGTGTGGCATATGTTGTCAGGAACGGACGAATCCTCCTGATGTTGTGGAGAAGGAATCGACAGCCCTGTGATGTGCGAGCAATGTACTCCTTGAAGTCTAGTATGTTGTTGAGTATGACGCCCAAGATCTTTGCCATCAACAGGACAGGATGGCAACCGTTGTGGTGCCATCAACGGTGATGGACAGGTCTTGCAGGGGGGAGGAACCAGCTGGGAGGAAGAGCAGTTCTGCTTTCTTGAGGTTCAGCATTTGGAGATGTCAGCCAGGCATGTGGAAATCCTTTCGTTGACCTGGGGGGTAGAGGGAGGGAAAGAGAAAAAGAGTTGGATGTCGTCAGCATAACAGTGATAGGAGAAACCATGTGATTTGATAACTGAGCCAAGTGAGTTGATGTAAATTGAGAAAAGTAGGGGTCCCAGTACTGAACCGTGTGGGACTCCTGTAGTGAGAGGGGTGGGTGTAGAGGTGGAACCTTTCCAGTATATCTGGGAGGATCTACCAGTCAGGTAGGACTTGAACCAAGAGAGGGCGGTCCCAGAGATGCCCATCTCTGACAGCATTGAGATTAGCATTTGGTGGTTGACTGTGTCAAAAGCAGTGGAGAGATCAAGGAGGATGAGGACGGATGACAGGTTAGAGGTTCTAGCGGTGTGAAGAGCCTCTGTCACTGCCAGGAGTGTGGTTTCTGTTGAGTGACCAGCTCTGAAACCTGACTGGTGTGGGTCCAGGAGGTTGTTCCTGAGAAGAGAACGGGACAATTGATTAAGTACTGCACGTTCCAGGGTTTTGGATAGAAATGAGAGGAGAGATACCGGTCAGTAGTTCATAACATCTGATGGATCAGTGGATGGTTTCTTCAGGAGTGGAGTAACCAAAGATATCAAGAACAGACCAACAGAAATCCATGCAATAATGGGTTTACAATAGCTAACTAAAGCTAAATCTGAAACAGCTAGGTTGGGCCTTATTTTGAACTGTGAGGACTTGGCTGAATTTCACTAGATATCCACAGCTGAAGACACTAGATGATTTATTAACCCCACTGCTTGTCCGGATGTTTGGACAGCAGTGTTTTTAAATAGTTTAAACTTATTTAAAATGTTGACATGGAGTCACAGGTCTCTGTCTACATGCCTATCAATCCATTGTGTCCATCAATACAGTATATCACCCTGTCAGGTGATAGAATCAGCAATAGAATCTGCTTTGTAAATGTAGTATGGGGAGAAAAAAAGCCTAAATGAGTTAAAATGTCATTGGGCAAACATTCAAGTAAAAAAAGAGTGAATATCAAATACAGAGTGCCAAATATGGTATGGATATCCAGCATACACTGACTATCTGCCTGTCTAGATACTACGGAGACCAAGTCTACCTCTGTAAGAGTCCCACATTGGAATGTGACGTTACAGCGCCATCTATTGGCTGCTGATATGAGGGCAGGAGGGGCATAACAGAAAAAGATCAGTCCAGGTGTGCAATGCTGTTTTCCAGAGCACCTATCTAGCTTAAGGGGTTTAGATGAAGCCCAGTGATGCACCATTTCTTTAGGATTAAACACACAATGCAAGCACCTCGACTGCTGAACGTCTTATTAAGTGAGGATTAGTGATCCTGAGTGAGGATATTCTTAACATTTAAAAGGTATTGTACAGAGATAAAAACAATAATGATAAAAAGACTTTGCTGCTGCAGTTCCCAGAAATACATCACACAATTATAGCTGATATTCCCCAGTGTTTCAGCACTCTGATTGCTGATCTCTTCCATCTGTACAAATATTGACAGTACATTACAAGATTAAATGAGTGACAGCTGATTGCTAAGACAAAAGAAAGAGATGAAAAATTGTTTAACACCCTGGAGCCTTCACGCTCCCCATTCTTTTCTGGTTCAAATTAGGATATGCACTGAACTAAGCTGTACCAGAGATGGAACATTCAGTAAAATAAGGTAGGGGCAGAAAGAGGCTGCCTTCTTGGAGATTGAATTCAGTTGCATCCCATATGGGAGCAGACAGAGACAGCAGCAGTGGCAGTGAGGTAAAGAGAGCTCACCTGATCTGTTCCAGGACACAAGCGGCTTAGGCTGTACCTGTGCCATGCACTCTGTAAAGGCAGGACGTCCTGATACCACTGTGGTACTCTAAGGGTGGTACCACAATCATCAGCTGCTCCAGTGCAGGGTATGGACCTGCAAACACAATTTGCACCTCACTTTCTCCATTTGACACGTGACCATGCAAGATGTTAAAGGGCCAGCAGGGGGCAGCAGTGTGCAGTGCTAATTGACCAATTAAAAATGATAAGATGCAAATCACAGTCTTCTGACAGGTGTTTAACTCACACATTTCTGCTCACAAGTTTACTGACTCACATAAGACAGACAACACAAGGGACTCAAACAAAGAACCCTGGTGAGGGTTCACCCTGATGATGATTGTCTTTTAAATTTTTGTCTCACCCTCATTCTCCCTGTCCAGTCACTCTCTCTTTGTAAATTTGGATCATACATATGTGTGTGTTTCACATACATGAAAGCAAAGCAATCTGGCATCATTCCAAGCTATAAAAATGAATAGAAATGACCATCAATTTCTTAGGCAAGCATAACTGTGCATTAACATAGGAAATGAATCCTTATCTCTCTAAGTCTCTGCTGTGGCCAAGATAGATGTATTCCCTGCTGTGACATTTTCATAACTTACATTATGATAATGATCTATATGAAAGCATAAGCATGCTTCCCAGGAAGTAGTAAGCACATTATAAATTAATAATTGAGATTACATTAAATGGTACTTGATTATGCATGAAGACTGTGGATTTTAAGTGGGTCATTCTGCCTTCTCTGTGAAGTCTGGATATGCTTGCAATTTGTGTGCTTGCATGCTGTGTGTGTGTGTGTGTGTGTGTGTGTGTGTGTGTGTGTGTGTGTGTGTGTGTGTGCACGTGTCTACATATGCACCTACATGGATATGCTTGGCTTGAGTGCACATCTGCTAGGCTGCATTCATAGATGTAATCAGAATGCATTGTCAGTTATAGACCATGAATAATTGGACCTGGTTTCAATATTTTGCCTACAATAGGTATAGTTGCAGAGAGTCAGTGAATTGACTCCACTCTGACAATCATCATCACCCCTCCTGACTCCACCCGTCCAACTGTTGCCATCCTGTCCTGGCCTCTGTGTGTGAGTGTACAGACACACAGCTCCACCCCTGTCCTGCCACAGGAGAGTGGGCTGTCAGTTTCTGGGTCCGGATTCTTCCAGTTGGATCCGGAGCAGCAGTACCAGCCCAGGGGCCCCAGCTCCAGTCCCCCATATGGTGAGTCAGGGCTTGCCTACAGACCCATGTTCTGGCCTCTACTTACACCCTACCCATTACCCACATCCAGCGGTATGATGTGATCAGTCTCTTTGCATTTATCACAATCAACAGCTGTGAAATATCAGTAAGGGAAATCAATGCAGCAAAAGGTGGCCCTGGTGTTTCACATGCAATTCCTGGGTCTGAGGCTCCAGGATAGCTGAAAATACAGAAACTGTCTGAGCCATTGATTTAGAGCATGAGAAAACGATTGGTGTTTTCTCTGTTACTGCTGGTCTAAAATTACTTGAATGTGTTGTAGCTGCTTTTGAAATGAGAGACAATGAAGGTAAGGGTGATAGATACAGAAGAAAGAAAAGAAGCAGAAAAAGAGAACATAGTGGAAACCGACAAACTGAAAAGTAGTAATCTTGTCTGCTAGATGTTTTGTGGGTGAAAAGGGAATGATATTTTTCATTCATTTCCAGCATAAATTGCCTCTCTTTCTCCCTCGCTCTTTAGCTCACATGCCTTTGACACTTAACGCTGAGAAATCCCCTTCACTCCCCCGCATCACACAGGTATTTCAACATAATCAAGCTGGAACACTGAATCCAGGCAACAGGCTCACAAGATCAACAGATGTAATGCCTGCAAATATCAAAGCAGCTAACATAGTCAAGTCTTTATCCAACTATCATGTTTGTACACACACACACACACACACACACACACACACACACACACACACACACACACACACACACACACATACACACATGCACATGCACAGACACACGCACACACACACACACACACACACACACACACACACACATAAAAATCTCTTGAATGGAGTGACAGGTCAGCATCAATCCTCACTAGCTCATGCGAATTTCAAAGGGGTATAAATTGACAGAGGCTTTAACTGCATTCTCCACTCAAGGGCTGATAGCAGGCAGTCGCACTGGGATACCATTACTGTGATGTAATGAACACAGAAACAGATGGGGGTTTCAGTCGGCTATTACCTGTTTCATCTCCCTCTCTCCACACATACCATTAATGAGGAGAACCACTGTGGAGACTCACCTGGCAGCAACATCTCTGTGGCCACCAATTAGATATAACACCACAGCTCTCAGTCACAGTGTTTGTATTGGTCACACGAAGAGGGAAGTCCATTGCACTTTGCCCACTGTGTCCACTGTTCTAACAGACGTGCCTCCACTCCTGTAGAGGGGCGTTTATAAGAGCTCTGCTTTTATGACAATATGATCAGGTCATGGCTCCAGATTGTCCCTGTGCGCTCTTTCCTCCCCACGAGTCTGCTTTTGCAATGCATGCTGGGTATTCAGTCCTGGGAAGAAAATACCAAGATTCTCCTCTCTGACATACCCGCAGGTGGAGGTGATGGCCATGCGGCAGTAGGCACCCTCACTGTCTTCTCAAACCTCCAGGATTTGCAAAGCCCCATCGGGCAGTGAGATGAATATGCCAAGAGCAGAGACAGGTATGAATGAGTGTAAAATAAATCAATTGTCCTGCCTTATTGACAAACATTTTTTCAAAACAACGGAATCCACTACAGTAGTAATAATGAATCAGCTGTGTAACAGTGTCATTACATTATATTACATGCATTTAGCAGGCAAATCATTCGCTCTTATCCAGGGCAACTTCCATCACAACAGAATCTAAGTGTATCCATTCAATTTAAACAAGCAATAGTGTCAGACCAGGCTCACAACACCCCCAGACCAGTGAGTATGAGCATAACACTGTTCGAGCCCTGCCACAAGTTAACTTGTGCACTCTGGCAAAAACCAAGTATACTATGATACAACAGGTCCTAGAACACAAATTCATAATAAAACTGGTATGTGACAGGGAGAGGGTCTGTGCAGTCAGGTATTCATGGCAACCAGCTGATATCCTAAGTGACAGAGGCCTCAAACCAGGGACTGGGCACACAGTCAGCACATATCATGTTATTGTATAAAATGAAAACAGTTCAAACCCTACTGATTAGAACTGAACTAAGTGCAGCACTGAGAATTCACAATGAGATGCAAGTAAAAATTCTATTCTCTCAATTTCTTTACAGCTTCCTTGCTTCTTTAAATGTCATAACAACGCTGGAGCCCCTTCGCTCGAGACAGGGAGAAACAATAATTCCAGCTCTCTAGACATAGGGCAACTGGCCAAATCAGCTTCAGAGAGGTGTTAAGCCACCTACCCTGCTTAATATGTAACGCTCTGAGAGGCTGGTTTTTGATGAACGAGTCCATGAGTGTTCCAGTCTTTCATGATCATTTGGTTTAAGGCTTTGGTTTAAGGCTCACCCCGTGCATTCTTCAGAGCACACACTGTGTCTTGTCTCCAGTACTGCCATGTTCTGCTCACTGTGCCATCCTTAAACTAATGTACTCCCCACCGATAACTACAATGTGCCCTCATTAAACAGCTGCACACATCTGCAACTCATTTTAGAGCTTCAGTCAGGGAAGAACAGAAAGGAGGTACAACAGTTTAATCAATTTTGTCAATTTAATCAAAGGACTAACTTTGCTAATACTAACCAGAGGCAAGGCAATTCAGAAAGAAATGACAGGACTATGAGAGCTCACATGGAGCATAATATGCAAATCCTACATTAACTATAACACAGATTCCTTTTTAAATAGCTCAAACAGGCCATCCACATGGCAGTAGAAAATTGCTGTGCCCCCCACAGATACCACTTAGGTCTCTGGGTTCTGAAGGAAGCAAGACATTTTTTGCCTTTGTCACACACATTTGTTGTTCTGTGAATATTTGATACAAATCAAAACTTGAAAATTATTATATATGGATAATCAATACTGATACTTTCTAGAATTTCCCCTCTATTGGTCCATCAAGCCAGATGTGGCCTCATACAGGGATTCAGTGCAGTTTCTAAAGTGGTGCTAGGATTGGCGTAGGAGGTTTGAGCAGTACTCCCCTCTCTCTCTCTGTCCCTGAACACTCCATTAAACCTTCATTCACTCTCTTTCATTCACACACACCTATCTCTCTCTCTCTCTCTCTCTCTCTCATGCTGTTCTGCTATAACATTATTGTTTTTTGTTATTTTTATTATTGTATTAATATTCCCCAGACTTCACCAGATTTCATCTTACACTCACACTCATTTTTCCCCCATTCTCACATGCACTGACACCTACATAGTAAATGTCTGTGTATACATTACAAAACCTAATGTATACATGGGGAGTTAGTCTTTTGACATAGTAGAAGTAGGATCTCTCATACATAGGACACTACTTGACCTAATGTACTTCTGTCTTTCAGTATGACAGATGGTGGTGCATACCTGAGAGAACCAGATTTCCCTCAGAATGCACATACACCTGGCCCTCTTGCCTTGTCTAGACAGCCTCATCCATCTCTCAGGAGCTCAAAAGAGATCTGCAAGCTGAACAGTCATGCAAACATGCCCCTCTACACTCTACTCCTCTGCAATATTCAAGTCCTGACCTCCCTCCTGACCAGCCTGGCAAGACCCCCCCCCTTTGTGGAGAACATCACTACATTTTAAAAAAGCTGATAGTATAACAAAAACATGCCACTTTCAAAAGGAAGGAAGGATAAAAACAGGGAGACACAAGGAGCAAAACCGAATATCACCCTCCTTTTAGTCGCCACCCTGCATCACCTGTCTGAGTCTACCTGGACCAAAGGGGCATTGAGGCACACATTCTGATTCCTCTTCATTCCCAGGTGAGGCCCTGCCCTCAGAAATGAAGAGGAAGCCTGAGGAAATGGGCTTTTACAGATGGCGGCTGGACACATGATGACTACAATTCATAAGCTCAAAGGGGTATGCTTTAAGCATGCATGTGTGTATGTACCTACATATATGTGTGTGTGTGTGTGTGTGCATGCATGTATGTGTGTGCATGTGTGTGTGTGTGTGTATAGCATGTGTATGCAAATTATTTTATCAAAGACAAGGGATATGGCCTAGGACACAAGGGGCAGAACTTCTGTAATGAATTCAGTGAAGCACTCTGTGCACAAAATTAAGTCAAGTTTGATTGACATATTGACATACTGATGACTTGGCTGGTAATAGCTGGGGAGGAAGTGGACCTGAGGGTACAGCTGGTGAGAGCTCCACAGGGACAGGCACACAAGCAGCTGTACCTACCCTCCACGCCCAGGGGTTGCCCTCCCCTTGCTGCCCTCTCGCAGAGATCCCGTGGGTAGCATCCTCACTGACTCGCTGTCCAGCAGCGGCTCCCTGTTATGCAGCCAGGTGACACTGAAGGGTGAGTCGGTGGCCCCACGGTCATGGACCCTGTGGATGGACCCTACCCGACAGCCCAGTTCCACTGACGCTGGCATCTCTACTCAGAGCAGAAGAAAGTAAGACGCTGTCAGCATGGAGTGGCATTTACCTCTGCACATCGCAGTACATGAAGGCAGAGTAGCACAGCAGTTTTGGAGGGACTGGGGCTGTTACCAGAAGACTGCAGACTGGATTCCCAGTGTGGAAGTGGAAAATTGTTGACCTCAGATTAACCTGCGGGACTATGTTTTGTTTTTTAGCAGGCATTATCTACCAGCTCATTACTGCCTGTCTAGCAGGCAGATGAGCTGGCACAGCACATTGGGTTTTTTTTAATCTTGCTTTTGAAGTTTGGTTCTGTAGACAAGTCTCTCTGATGTTTGGATAGTTGTAACACTATCAATGATCACACGCATTCCTACTGGATGAAAAGCTTCTGTTTTGATTGGCTCACACACATTGTAACACTGTGCCTTTTGTATGCCTTTAATGTATTGGTCTCCAAGTGCACTTCTAATAAATTACTTTGCTGTACTGACCTCATAAACAGACTGAGTGTGATTTTTTTCCTCCACAGCAGGTAGGACATGAGCACATGAACAATGCACTTAATCTGGTGTACTTTAGTAGATAGAAAGTGTAATGAACGAGACAGAAGGCCCAAGTGCAGAGCTCTGGTGCTTTAATTCAGAGGGGCAAATCCTTTGGGAAAGTCAAATATCAAGCCAGGGTCAAAAAGCCAGGAGTGCAAAACAGGAATCAAAGCTAACAATCCAAATCACGAGACAAAAGGGCAAGGTCAAAAAACAGGCAAACAGGTAAAAAATCACGAGAGTAGTGGAACCAAACAAACAAGGATACCGCGGGTAGAGAGCAGGCTCAATACCTCACAAAGAGGTGCCTGAACTGCAGTCCTTAAATCCCCCAGTGGTGATTACATGAATCTGCTGCAGGTGTGCTTAATATTCAGGTGACTCAGGCGTGGGTGTGGCTGAACAGGGAGTTGGCTGGAGGCGGGTCTGACAGTACCCCCTCCACGGGCGGCACCCGCGCCCCAGACAGCCGTCTGGGTGGGCGACCACGAGGCCGAGGCCGGACGGTCAGGAGTGGGCACGGTGGAATTCCTCAATGAGGAAGGGTCAAGGATGTCACACGCCGGAACCCATGACTGCTCCTCAGGGCGTATCCCTCCCAGTCCACCAGGTACTGTAGCCGTCCTCCACGGCGTCTGGAATCAGGAGCGCCGCGGACCGAGTAGGCTGGTTCCCGGCAACATCAAGAGGGGAGGATGGGCAGGATCAGCTGGTGGATTCATGGGACTGAAGAAAACAGGCTTTAGTAAGGAGACATGGAAGGTAGGGGCGATCCGGTACCTGGGGGTAGCTGTAGGCGATAAGTCACAGAATTTACACGTTTAACAATCTTGAAAGGACCTATGAACTTAGGGCTGAGCTTCTTGATGGGAGATGGAGCTTGATGTCCCTTGTCGACAGCCACACACGTTGCCCAGGGTGGAATATAGGAGTGGGGGCGGCGCGGCGATCTGCAAACCTTTTCTGGTTCCGGACAGCTCTTTGGAGTTGCACATGGGCCGTCTCCCACACCTGACCACTCCGCCCGAACCACTCATCCATGGCAGGAATGTTGCTGGACTCTGCTTCCCATGGGAACAATGGTGGTTGGTAGCCTAGAACACACTGGAAGGGGGTTAGTTTTAGAGAGGTATGAACAAGGGAGTTTTGAGCATATTCGGCCCATGAGAGATACCGACTCAATCTGCTTGATTATTGGAGCAGTATTGGCGTAGGTAACGTCCGATCTCCTGGTTGAGTCTCTCTGTCTGACCATTGGATTGGGGATGGTAGCCCGAGGATAGGCTGACTCTGACTCCCAAGCGCTCACAGAAGGCCTTCCAAACCCGAGAAGTGAACTGGGGTCCTCTGTCTGAGACTATGTCCTCTGGAATCCCATAAAACCTGAACACTTGGTTGAACACACATTCAGCCATCTCCATGGCTGTAGGGAGGCCTGGTAGTGGAATCAGACGGCACATCTTAGAAAAGCGATCCACAATGACTAAAATGGTGGTGTAACCACCAGATTGGGGCAAGTCAGTAATGAAGTCAGGGCTATGTGTGACCAAGGTCTATCTGGAATGGGCAAGGGTTCTAATTTGCCTGTGGGTAGGGTGCGTGAGCTCTTTGACTGGGCACAAACTGGACAGGAGAGAACAAAGTCTTTGATATCATCAGTGAGCGAGGCCACCAGAACTTGCGGAGATCAGCTCTGTGGTTCGTGTTATTCCTGGGTGGCCAGAGCTGAGAGAAGTGTGCACCCACTGCAGGAGCTGAGGCCGGATGTTGGCTGGGACGTAGGTTTTGTCAGGTGGTGAATCCGGTGGTCCTGGGTCTGTGTGAAGGGCATCTTGAATGGCGTCCATTATCTCCCATCTAACTGGTGCCACCACACATGACGAGGGTATGATAGTATCTGGAACAGAAGACCTGTTCGGGGCTTGAACTGTCTGGAAAGAGCATCTGCTTTGACATTTTTGTGCCTGGTCGGTAGGTGACAGTGAAGTTGAAGCAGTAAAAAACAGGGCCCACCTGGCTTGTCTTGGGTTAAGTCTCCTTGCTTCACGGATGTATTCAAGGTTCCTGTGATCTGTTAGCACAACAAATGGGTGAATAGCTCCCTCTAACCAATGTCTCCATTCCTCCAGGGCCAACTTTATGGCCAGTAACTCCCTGTTCCCTATGTCATAATTCCTTTCTGCTGAGGACAGTTTGCTTAGGAGTAGAAGGCACAGGGATACAATTTAGAGGGTGTACCATGACGTTGTGATAAACAGCACCCACCCCTACCTCGGATGCATCCACTTCCACTACAAATGGTAGAGCTGGGTCGGGTTGCTTCAGTACAGGGCAGTGGTGAATAACTCCTTCAGATTTTGAAAGGCAGTACGGGCCGAATCGTTTCCATTGAAGAATCTTTGTGGTCTTTCGGATCAAAGCCGTGAGTGGGGCAGCTACGGAACTGAAGCTCCGTATGAAAACGACGGTAGAAGTTTGCAAAGCCCATAAACCGCTGTAGATCTTTCACCGTCCTTGGTTCTGGCCAATTGCGAACAGCAGAAACCTTGCTGTCATCCATCGAACACCATCGGGAGCCAACACATACCCTAGGAAAGGGATGGAAGCTTGATGGAACTCACATTTCTCAGCTTTTGCAAACAAGCAATGTTCTCGGGCAGCTGAAGCACCTGCTGGACATGCTGAATGTGCTCAGACAGACTGGAAAGAGTAGATAAGGAGATCATCAATATATACAATCAAGAACCGATTGACCATATCACGGAAGATCTCATTCATGAAGGACTGGAACACAGCAGGAGCATTTGCTAGCCCATATGGCATTACTAGGTACTCGTAGTGCCCCCTAGTGGTGATAAAGGCAGTCTTCCATTCATCCCCTTCACGTATTCGGATGAGATTATATGCACTCCTAAGGTCCAGTTTGGTGAATATGTTGGCCTTTCGGACCTGTTCTAGGGCAGCAGGGATCAATGGGAGTGGGTAGCGAAACTTTACTGTAAGGTCATTCAGGCCTCGATAGTCGATACAGGGGCAAGTCCTCCATCCTTCTTTTCTACAAAGAAGAAGCTGGATGCTGCAGGAGATGTAGAAGGGCGGGTTATTCCTTGTTTTAATGCCTCATCAATGTACTGATCCAGTGCCTCAGATTCAGGGATGGAAAGTGGATAAATTTTACCTCGCGGTGGTGAAGACCCAGGCAATAGATCAATGGCACAGTCCATGAGCGGTGTGGGGAAGAGTGGCTGCCTCCTTCTTGCTAAAGACATCAAGGAACTCATGGTATTCTGTGGGAACATTCTCTGATTCACAGCATTAGGACTCTCAACTGAAGTAGAGCGACAAGGAAGTGCTAGGCAGGAGGAAAGACAATGTGAGCCCCAAGACACAAGTTCTCCATGACTCCATGAGATGACTGGGTTATGCAAGCACAGCCATGGATGTCCAAGCACCAGAGGATCTTTGGGGGAGGTGATAACCAGCAACTGCAGCTCTTCATGATGCAGTGCACCTACTTGTAACTGAAGATGGGAGGTTTGTTGGGTCACTGTTCCTTTCCCCTGGGTTGGCCATCCAACGAATTGATGTACAGGGGCGGATTAATGGGCCGTGGCGGCACCTCCAGTTTTTCAGGCCAGTTCTTCATCAATAAAATTGCCCGCGGCACATGAGTCAACTAACGCTGTAAGGATAATGAGACAGAACCACAGGAGATCAGAACTGGTACCGAAACTGCTTGGCAGATATATTGAGCAGGGCAGATACTCTTACCAAAGTGCCAGACAGGGAACCTTTCTTAGGAGGCGCACAGGGCATTCTCGCCGTTGATGTCCAGCTCCCCCACAGTACAAGCACAACCCCAACTGATAGCGCCGTTGGCGCTCCTCACTGGACAGTGGGCGCGACCCAGCTGCATTGGCTCAGGATCAGTTGTAGCAGAGGAAGCTGAAGGCAGTGGTGGCGGCGTGGGTGAAACTGCAGGTAAGGGTGAGTTACCGGAATGGTTGAGCGTTGCCTCCTGCGATCACGTAAAAGGTTGTCAATGGAGATAGACATCTGAATATACTGGTCGAGACTCGATGTATCCCCACGGCAGGCAAGCTCTGTCTGAAGATCAGCATTCAGACCTCGACGATACACTGTGAGAAGGGCTGGTTCACTCCATCCACTCCCTGCTGCCAGAGTTCTGAACTCAAGAGCATAGTCAGCGGCTGAACGATGCTTCTGACGCAATTCACACAGTTGATTACCAATATCCCGTCCTGAGGCAGGGTGATCGAACACTTGCTTAAACAGAGTTATGAACTGGGTTTCGAATTTAATGCAGTGCTGTTTTGGTGCCATAGGGCAGTCGCCCAATCTAGTGCCCTTCCAGTTAGCAGCTAGATCACAAAATGAATCTTATCAGTCTCAGACAAGAACATCTGGGGGTTGTGGTTGATGTACATGGAGCATTGCATAAGAAAACCCTTGCACTTATCTGGATTGCCATCGTATCTTCCGGGAGTGGCAATGAATGCTGGAGAACTGGGGCCTGCACTTGCACTGGGCGCCGACCCAGGATGAGCAGAAGCAGCAGCAGATGTAGATGAATCCGTCACGGGCCCTGGTATGGGTAGGTGTGGTGGGTGAGATTGCAGCAGCTGCACCAGTTCTCCTAGCCTCTCCTCTTGTCGTGTCAACAGCTCCCGAAGCTCTGCTGGGTCCATCCTAGGTGAGGTATTCTGTAATGAACGAGACAGAAGGCCCAAGTGCAGAGCTCTGGTGCTTTAATTCAGAGGGGCAAATCCTTTGGGAAAGTCAAATATCAAGCCAGGGTCAAAAGCCAGGAGTGCAAAACAGGAATCAAAGCTAACAATCCAAATCACGAGACAAAAGGGCAAGGTCAAAAACAGGCAAACAGGTAAAAATCACGAGAGTAGTGGAACCAAACAAACAAGGATACCGCGGGGTAGAGCAGGCTCAATACCTCACAAAGAGGTGCCTGAACTGCAGTCCTTAAATCCCCCAGTGGTGATTACATGAATCTGCTGCAGGTGTGCTTAATATTCAGGTGACTCAGAGCGTGGGTGTGGCTGAACAGGGAGTTGGCTGGAGGCGGGTCTGACAGAAAGGTACATACATAAATAATATGTAAAAATGTAATCTAAGCACCCTGAATGAGGGAATCTAATAAGTAAATATAAACTAAAGTGTGTGTGTGTGTGTGTGTGTGTGTGTGTGTGTGTGTGTGTGTGTGTGTGTGTGTGTGTCTGTGTGTCTGTGTGTGTATGTGTGTCTGTGTGTGCATTTAATACTCTGAAGCCTCAGTCAGGTGCCCTAGTTCACATTCATTGTACTCTACCACTGAGATACAATTCCAACTCAAACTCACAGGGTAAATTATATAGTCTTCTACCTAACAATGTTAATAGATACTATATGAGGTAGAGACATACTAAAAATAATGCAGAGTATAAAGCTAAAACTGTCAGACTAACAGACAATATAAATGTTAAATAAAGCAATCTATACTGACAAAGCACATAAATATTACCATCACAACAATAACAAAACCTAAATGAAAGTTTAGCCATGAAGCACACAGTGAGATGTCAACAATAGAAACCCTTCTGTGGCTTCATTTTGGAATAGTGAATGAAACAGAAAGAACATGGTCTGTTCTGTTGGGGGAACACTGTGACTTGTCTTTCAGCACATGCACAGGAGCTCAAAGTACATTAAAACTGACACACTGCTTTATTTCTAACACCAAATATAATTCTCAACTCTCTAAACATTTAACTAAAGGGCCTTTTGTATCTGTGCTAAGTTCCTGGAAGCAGAGCATAATATTATCAGCTCTCTCCTACAGAAAGACAATCCCTTTCTCCACTTTCATTGAGAGAAGAGGAGAGCAAACAATGAAATAGACAAGTATGTACACACTCTCACTTTTGCTTTCTCACACTTGGTAGAGAATTCTGCAGAATTTCCTTCCCAGTATATTAAAAATCTAACATATCTCAGCTAAAAGTAATACATGACAGAGACTGGATTGGACTAGATGGACCAATGATGGGCTTAGGATGGCAAAATTTGCAGTCTAAATGCTTCAGATTGTACATAGTTTCATATATATACAAAAGATATTAAAGATAAATGCACACATTCCAGCAAGAACTGACAAGTCCACCCAAACACTTTAACCAACCTTGCCTTCAAAGGGAAAAACAACAAACAAGTTCAAATAGATGAATATGAGTAATACCAGTGATTTAGATGGCAAACCCTTGCCCCTCAGCAGTTACTGCCAATCCTTATTGTAAAATATGTATTAACAACCAGAACTGAGAGAGATTTCTAAAGAGAAAATAGTAGGAGTCAACAGTCAGACTTCCAGTAGAAGTCTTGTAAGGTGTATACTGCTGATTGGTCTGTCATTTGGCAATGATGGGATGCGCACTCATCCAACTGAAATAATTCCATTATATACCGTTATAATCTTTCAGCGATGTAAGAGGCTTCCTCTCACTGAGTCAGCCCAGGGACAGCAGGTTTTATGATACTGTCCAATGGTCTGTGACAGCCGTTCAGTACAAACTGTAAAAATATCACAGCATAATGTCCCATAGAAATATGAGCTCTATCACATACTATTTGTGTGGAGTCAGACTGCTTTTCCTTTTAATTTGGAACTCAGTACATTTTATTTTGAATACATGAGAAAAGATTGGTCACTATTCGAAAATACAAAGCTCAGAGTATCAGCGAGCGGCAGCAGTATTTGTAGCAATAATGGTGCGATCATGAATATATTGTAATCACGTCACTGCTTTAAATCGGTATCATGTAATTATCACGTTGTGTATTTTCATGAATGTTTGTGTCACTTTCACACTCTACAGTTAAGCCGAATTTCACATGCAAATTGTGAGACAAAAGGCCTGCTGATAATCACCTTCTCAATTATCACCGACATAATCCAGACATGAGGCTCAAATGACACACAATCCAAGGTGTGGAGACTGGAATGTGAGCCTCTCTGAGCCCTTAACCAGCATAGCGAGCAGCCATGAAAACTACAGTCACAGAGTGATTACAACAAAGACTCAACAGATCAAACCTAGAAGCAAATGGCTTTCTCTTTTATGTGGTACGGAGTCAATGTCATACAGACTTGATTATATACACACAACACTAACATACTCTTTAGAAAAGAGGGAGGCTGCAAAGAGGTCCCTTACTCACACAGTCAAATTTATCACACACAAACACACACATACACACACACAGCTCAGCCATACATCTTGGATAATCTTTCTTGCAAGGCTCAATCTCTTTACAAACACTAGGAAGCATTATTGTGCATCCACACGCGCACACACACACACACACACACACTCACACACACACACACACACACACACACACACACACACACACACACACACACACACACACACACACCAGGCAAATGAACTGGCCAGCTGTGCTTCAGGGCCTGTTCCGTACATCTTAAAACAAAAATAGCTAGAAAAAATAGCTCCCATGGGAACAGAGCTGAGGTGGGTATTTAAGGGTATACAAATAAGATGACAACAGCAGCAGGATATTTACCACACAAAGTTAAGATAATGCTAATGAGAGTTTAGCTAGGAGCATAGTCATTTGTGTTATACAATTAGCATAATTACAGCATTTACACAACAGCCCCTCGAAGACAAAAAAAGCAATTAACTTTATGAATAATCCATTAAGCGGGACTTGTTCAAGAGCATCCTTCGTTGGGGAGGGCTGAGAAATCAATCACCATACCAGCAGCTGAAACAGAGCTCAGGCAAAACTGTGGCTTGCTCCAGCATACACAGACAAACAGACAATGGCTGGGCTTGACTATGGATGGCACGTAGTTAGTTTTTACACTTTGCCACTAGATGATAGGCAGACTGGGTAGGAGAGGAAATGTTTGTGCCAAGGATTTTGTCATGGGGGGACACTAACCAAGTCCGTTTTCTTCCAGGCACCCACCCACACTGGGCCATGTATTTCCAACACTGACAGTGCAAATTTGTGAGCCATGAAGGTAACGGCCTTGCTCTGGTTGTATTAATCAAGACAGGTCCCTTACAGAGTAAAGGAAAATGTGTGGTAGACTGAAGCGTGGAGCCAGTGCAAAGGCTGGCGGAGGACACCCAGAGGAGTCCTGCCTGACATGCTCAGTACTGTACAACAGCCCCTTCACAGGTTTCAGGACCTTAAGCCATGTGCTCCAAACTAGCAGAAACCTGATGGAATACCCATTTTTTGCTGATACGCATCAGTATTGTCACATCAGTCAGGCTGGATATATTACCCATATAGTTCAGATAGGTGTCCCCACTGAGCCCACACAAGAACTAAATCAACACACAAAAACAATACAGTTGATTTATAATATCAATTCAAAGTTACTTCCTTTTATTCTTTTTATTCCATGTGTTCTACCTCTGTTTAATGAAAGTTTACTAACTAAACTTTGGAGAGACAGGAAATTCCTATATCCATGCCTGCTCTGCCCAAGCCAGAAAATTATGTGTATAAACCTCCTTTTAATATCTCTTTCCTGTTGCATTAGCTGTTTGTGCACTTCTATCTCCACCTCTTGCTCTATCTCGGTCTGTAGTCCAGGGTCTTCTACCTTGCTCTCCCCTGTTGGATGCAGGGTCCTACTGTCCTCATCCCATGGCCAAGACCAGCCCCTTCAGGTCCAGAAAATGTATGGGAGAAGGCCTCATTACCATCCTGCTGCTGCCCTGACCACAAGTCAAGATTTATTTCCCATTCACTTGAACAACTAATTTTATTTGTTCAGAATCTCTTGTCCTAGTGAAATTCTCAGTGTGCAAGTTAGAGCGGTAGAGCCCTGCCCCCAATGTATACGTCACAGGTACCCTGTGCGTTCCTCGAATTTCAGATTGGCTCAGCAATACCAGACAAGTCTTAAGGATAATACACATTGAGTTTCCACAATACAGGTCTCACTATGTCCTGTTGACTTTCAACTACCTGAGTACATGGGCCAATCAGTTTCCATTTGCACCAACATCAGGAGCTGTCATCTTGATCCACCATCACTGCTCCCACTCTTGGAATAGCAGCTCTGTCCCAACAAGACTCTCCCCCAGTGGGGGCAATAAGTCGGTCATTTAGACATACAGGTTTCTGAGTATAATGACATTAGTAAACTTGGCATTTGTCAAAAAGTACAATGAATTGATCTATCTGTACCTATAATAATAGTCTGTCTCCTCTATCTTATTAGAGGTATTTTGAACATTCAGATCGTCATAAAAATGTGTCTTCAAAGGGGTTTCCCTTTTTCCCCTAATTCACCAGTGAGGTAAGAAAACTTGCAATATGTAAGGCAATGAACCTGCCTGTCTGTATGAAAGCAAAATGTGCATTTTTTAATGTAAGTATGCATGTGAATGTACTTTGCAATGTGGATGTGAAGTACTGTGGGTTAAATTGCATGGCTAGTGCCTTTTTTGGCTATGTGCATGGCTAGTGTAATTCACAAGTGTGAACTGCACTAGGTAACAGAGTTGAAATGCAAGCAAAAAAACAAACACAAAACTCAATGCAACACAGGAATGATAAAAGAAAACATCAGAACCTAATTCCACATCAGGACCCTTGTCTACTATTAAGAAGTCTAATTAAAGGATGCAAAAAGGAGTGCTGGTGTCTGATAGTTCTGGCAATAGGGTTTAAATCCATGTTCTATTTCTTAGTGAACTGAAAGTGCTATTAACAGAGGGATGGGATGACACTGGTTTCAGGACTTCATTTTCTTTCCAGAATTTATGACCTAAGCCCTGTTTAGCAAGAAGTCCAATTATGTACAGCCACCGTTAGATAACATATGCTTGGCTGTTTTATGTGTGTCTAACCTCCTAATAGGGCTATAGTGAGTGGGCTGCTGCCTGCATCCTCACAATACCTTAGTTTTGACTAAGACTTTTTAGTAAACAGTTTTAAAATGTATGCTGCAAGTTATAGTGTAACACTGCCTGCCATGCGGCAAAGGGACGTAAGACGTACTGAGTAAGTTCTGACCCTCCATTCAGAACCACAGAAAGAAAACGCAGATGACCTGAACATCAGGGCACACCATATATCTTGTGCCTACGAACAATTTCCTAGAAAACCAATCATCAACATAGACTGTTTTGATGGCAAACAGGTTCAAAAGAATTCCAATTCTGCCATTTGCTTTGGTTTCTGGAACCACATCAAAGGAATTTTGTCAGTAGCATTCACAATGTATGGGCACAGAACTAGAGGCTGTTATTGTTTGTAGTTTCAGCATCTTTTGTTACAGCAGAAACAAATACAAGGAATGAATGGGATTGCTGCCGACAGGGCTTTTTACAAACCACCGCTTACTCACACATCCAGTTTCATTCAAAGTGGCCAATTAAGGCAAAGATGCCAGGCATATCTCTCACTGTTATGTGTTCTTGGCAAAACAACAGTGGAAAGTTTATGGTTTCTGGATGATTAAATCCTAATTTAAGTATGAAGAGTCATTGGTAGTGGGAGCTGTCCTCTTTTTTAAAACAGATGATTAATGATGACAGATTGAAAACTCACTCTTGCTAGATTATTTCTCAGAGCTAATCCCTCCCACCTCATGGGAAGGTATGCAGTTGTAAAATCAGAGGCACTCCTTGTGTGGAAATGGCAATGCTTATTAACAAAAATGTTGAAATGGATTTGCAAGGAAAGCATATTCCTAAAATATTCCTAAAAATATATACCACGCATATCTCGGTATACCTCCCTCCATGATTCTGTGAATGTCCATACTCCATACACAAGGGTAAAGAGTTTTGTGTCGTGTGTGTGTGTGTGTGTGTGTGTGTGTGTGAGAGAGAGAGAGAGAGAGAGAGAGAGAGAGGAGAGAGAGAGAGAGAGAGATTGTGTGTTTGTGCCTGAGAAGCCTCCTTGATTTTTTTATTCTGAGTACATCCTGGGTTATGACCTCATGGGTCTACTCTACATGCCTCCTATTAGTCTCTTCAACACTTTTAGCAATGTCTTCACAGGGAAAAAGGAGCAAACAGAAAGATCCAAAACATCCATTAGAGCTACTTGAAAAGTTTGAGGCAAACAAGGGAGACAGAATAAGTACTAACCTGTTCTCTGACCTCTGGCCACTGGCTCCATGCTGATGGGTTCTCAGCACAGGAACTCTCTTTGACTGTTCCTTTCCATGTTACATGACAGAATTATATGGATATATGCATTTTAACTATCCGGACATAATATACGGCTCACAAATTTAAAACTGCTGCAATGTTGGTGATGCCATATTTTAGCTGAAAATAATAAAGGAAATTTAAATACATTCAGAATTTGACTTTCCCCATCCCAAACTGTGCTGTTGAGTGGGTGGGCACAAGGGTGGGAGAGAGCATGGGGCGGGAAGAGTGCCTCTTGTGGTTGCTACAACAGATACGCCATAAAAGAGGCACCTCTCATCCTAATAAGCTCAAAAAGAGATTTCAAATCCTGCTAAAATGCCCACAGCAGGGTGAAAGGAAGACTACAGTGTGCTGCGGTGTCATGTTTCCTCGAGAGTCCTGTCAATGGGACTCTTGTCAGTCAGGGGGGAGGGGGAGCCTCCATCAACACCCTCTTATCTAAATTGTGGCTCTCCATTGAATCGGTGTGTCATTAGTCCGGCTGTTAACAAGGACTACAGAGCCCCTGTGCAGACAGTAGCTACTGAATATTCATGACGAATAGCATGGGATGAGTGTGTGTGTTTGTGTGTGTGTGTGTCTGTGTGTGTGTGTGTGTGTGTGTGTGTGTGTGTGTGTGTGTGTGTGTGTGTGTGTGTGTGTGTGCACACGTGTGACACTAAGAGGTCATTATTTGTAGCTACTGTAGTCTTATAATACACTTGTTGCTCCATCTCTCTGACATGTATATGTGCACTTTGGCAGCACGGACATATGCCTGTCATGCCAATAAACCAACTGAAACAGCGGTGAATGTCAAGAGGTGAGGGAGAGGCGCGGGCAGGCTGAACACATAAGGTTTAAACCGGCTTAAAAAATATTAGAATGAAAGAGAAAATGTTTTCTGAGGACACCTTTCACCTGCGGCAGTAACAAGCTTCAAATTGATGGCAGGATGTCAATAGCTGTGTACACACACAGAGGAAGGAAGACTTTAGTTTTTTTCAAAAGATGAAAGACAACGTAACGTCAGGTCAAACTGACCTCGACATTTCCTATGTTATGCAATTTCAATAGTTTGGTGAACCTAATGTGCCAGTAGACATTTCCACTGATTTATAGAATGGAGTAATACGAGACACAGAAATGCAACTAAAATATTTCTTTCCAAATAGAACATTGTCAGATGGAAATTATAGTCTTTGTAGAGCCCTGATTTCCTTCTTGACTCCTGCGCAAACTAACTACTACTGGACACCTCCATTACAAAATGCTTCCATTGAGGTTTCTTTCTTTAATTCAGGAGAGTGAAAAAAAACAGTTTGATTAAAGCATTCTGGTTTGAATATTTCCTGAGTGACATTTGAGAGAGGCTGTCATTCTTCCATTCAGCATGATAATTAAATCCGCCTCATTTCCCAAGGAGATTCTGTACATTTCACAGCAGCAATGCACAGAGAAGAAAATTGATTTTTTCCTTTTAACAGAGACAGAATGTGAGGAGTCCACTCCTACAGGAAATGGCATGGCCTCCTCTCTGTCATGTGTGAAATGACAGTTGACAGACAGTATGCTGTGGATTTGACATACTTATTTATTCCTTGCTGAATAGCTTACTACTCAGAAATAATTCCCCCGTCAAACTGCCAATGAAACTGCTCTCCAGCACCT
Source organism: Megalops atlanticus (assembly GCA_019176425.1). Taxonomy (NCBI): domain Eukaryota; kingdom Metazoa; phylum Chordata; class Actinopteri; order Elopiformes; family Megalopidae; genus Megalops; species Megalops atlanticus. The sequence continues at coordinate 10,289,890 of CM032881.1, forward strand.
GATGTGTGTCATGTATCTGGTAAACAGAACACAAGAGTATAAGTTGTTTGACATCTTGTGGCTAGTGTGTAGCACATGTTGTTATAACACACCAGACATGGTTTACAATAGTGATTTGTACCCATTTTCCAGCCATTTAATTTGTCTCTACTCTGTGTCCATTTGTTTTGAAAGAAAAGGAGCAGCCTGCAAGACGTCACGGTTGGAAGGAGGGTGTCTAGAATCTCACAGGTTAGAGAAATCTCCTGCAGGCAACACTTCGGTCTGGCCTGAATTCTCTGTAAATTTACACAAATGACAGCCTGAAACCAGACTTGCATACATCCGGAACTCCCACTAGCATTGTGTGTGCCTCTGAGTGTGTGAGGCTGTGTGTTGTAAGAGAAGACAGTCAGCAGAATGCCTTGAAGAGTGAACATGCAGTGCCTACGCATTAAGACATAGTTGCGACCTCTTCTGTGCACATAAAGAGGGTAAAATATTACAGAGCTGCATCCATGGCTTATTGAGTACAGAGGTCAACTCCATCGTAAATCCCTGAGGACATCGTAAGAATGAGAGTGCAGTGCAGTAAGGCATTCACTGACGGAAATCGTCTTTAAAATCAAAAAGAGGTGAGGTCAGTTCGTGTTTGCTGACCTCCACTGAGTACTGTGGTGGGTGTGTGTAAAGCATGATACGGGGACACAGAATAGAGGAATGTGTAAGATGTGACATTCTTACCCTGATCCCTTTCTCATTGTGCAATCACCACAGTCTACAGATTTAAATCATGGTCATTGTAAGTCAGTAGTCCCCTAACGGGGGTGGTTGAAGGAGGGAATAAATGAATAAATAAATAAATAAATAATTCCTCCTGGGATGCAACTGTATTAACTGGTATCAAGGATACCTTCAATTAGCGGCACATGTTGACTCTTAATTGCCTAAATATTGTTAACAATGGGTCGATTGTAGTGATTCATCAGTTCCCCACAAACCCGTAATACAGTTTTTAGTATTCATACACTCACCGATTAATGTAATTAATTTCCATTCAAGTTGTGATGTTGAATTTAGCTTGAGGCTGTGTCACTCAATTAGTTTACGCTTTCAAATCTGGCTTGGAAAGGCCACCATGCAAAGATTTGTAACATCTGTAAATTGCATTCTGTTCAGTGTACAGCCCTTTGCCACCAGTTTCCACAGTAATTATAGGATATGGCTACTCAAGCCAGCCTGGTAATAAGCAAGTGTCCAGTGCCCTTATATGTGAGGTACAAATAAAGGCTTTATATTTTAGAGTAGCTGAATAGAGTCTTTCTGTGGGATGAAAATAGTTTAAAAGTGTGTGAGTGTGTTTTCCAGAATTTGATTGTTTGTCTTTGCTAATATGCAGCTGGCAGATACATCTCTTACAAGCAGCTGGGCTTCTGTTGAAGGGGTTGACAAGCTTATCTATGCCGAAACAGCTCCTGTATTAATTTTCCCCTCTCTGCTCTAAAAATCATGCTGCCAGCAAATTCACTCCAAATGGCTCCACATTCTACTGTATAACGCCAAAAAATCAAGTGATTTGAGAGCAATGACAAGATAAACCCTCAACTTCTCACGGAGTTTCATGGGACTCCAACACGCATCATAATGCTCAAAGATGCCTCACAGCACCCTCTAGTGCAAAAAAACTAAACTACAACAATTATTATGCCTGTTTTGTGGAGATTTCACTATTAATACAGTAACTCTCACACATGAACCAGGATCATGATCATGAACCTTCCATTTATTTCTAGAAAATGCAGTTACTGGATGGCTTTAGCTATAGAAAAACAACTGCAAACAAAATGGTGGTTCAGCAGCTTATCAGATAGAACTGCAGACTCAGAAGTACACTATCATTCACCTCAAAAAACCTGAGCCAGACAAAACCGGCTACACAAACTACAGGCACTCATTCATATGCATGATTTAGTGTGATGCAATGAAATACACACAAAAATGTGTAAAAACAATACTGCAACAGTTTGAAAACAATAGGCCTAAGCATCAAAGCTTTTACCACTATCTGTTTGACCCATTGTGCTTTACTTCTTTTGAATTTGATCTGGACTTAACCAGCATTTTTTGCTGGTTAAGTCCAGATCAACATACATGTCTACATATACTGGACATAGCTTATGTCCTTTATGTTTCCAGAGAAACGTTCAGTGTTCAAGCCTTCTTTTCTGGTTCATAAATTGTATGGAAACATATTCTCATTTCCCTTACCCCATCACACATGAAAAGTGGTTTCATTCCTACTTGAGATGAGCAGGCCCATTCACTACAGCTGGCATCCTCAGCTGTGAGTCAGTCCTTATCTTTGCACAAGCTTTCACTGTAATTACCACTATCCATACTGATGGTTGTTTCCTTAAATACAGCACTGTGATACAAATAGGTATGTAAGGGACAACTCAGAATATTGTCATTTTTACCCATTTTCACTGCTTTTACTTCCCATTTGAACAAACAGCTGTCATTAACTTGTTCCTGCCTGATAGAGAAATTATAGTACATTACATGAACTTCATAACCTTTTATTACATGAAATTTGACTTTACACACTAACGTATACAAAGCTTAATGACTTGAATTCAGTCCACAGTTGAAAAACACAGAACTTGACTATGATCACATCTTTTTTTATTGCAGATTTAATCATTTCAAAATGTAAAGGAAATGTTTTACTTGTTTTTGACAATTAGTAGTTTAAGAGCTAGAGCAAAATAAATTAGGTACAACAGAATTTAATTGGGAAGAGGATATTTCTTTTGTTTCTTCAGCCAAGGAGGAGCACACCATGTTTTAATGGGCCATAAAGTTCAGTTCTGGATAGGGCACAACTGGAACCATTGGTTGTAGGGTTTGGATTGAAACTGAGCGCTGCCTGTACAATATGTTCTACATTCAGATGACAGAAGAAAGGGTGAAGGGAATTGGTCAAAACCCTGCCTAGGGTGCTCCTCCAGCAAAGATGAGCTCCAGGGCAGCCTGGATGTCTCCCCCTGTGGCCTGCAGCGCTCTCAGAATCAGCTCCTCGTCTCGGATCCCCATGTCCCGCAGCTGCTGAAGCTGAGACTGCCACTGGCTCTGATGGACACAGAGAAGAGCAGGCGTTAGGACTCCCACCTCTGGCCCGTTTCATCAGAGCGGGTAAACTATCATCCATGGATAATGCGACAATGGTGTTACACTGGAGATGGTCTAGGAGGTAGTAAAAATACCTCCCTGTGTCAGCCATTACTTATCACAGCCATTCATAAAATAAATCCTTTGAATATATGGTTAACTGTGAAAGATAAAAGGCAAAGAAGCACGACAATGGAACCCACATAGTTGAACGAGTCTAAACCAACATAACACGCAACTGACAAGTCTCTGGAAGAGTCTCCTGACAGTCTGGTGGTTGAAGAGCTGCTACGGCCACAAGAGCCCTTTCTGGAGCAATGGCTTCCCAGCGCTGCTGGATGTCTCACCTGTAGAGAGGACATACTGGACACCTGCAGGGCCTGCTGCAGGGCCTGGTTGAAGATGTCGTTGGTGATGGGCGTCCCGGCGGGCACAGGGGACACGCCCGAGGAGGTTCCCTGTAGAACGTACAGGACAGGCCACATGAGGACCTTTGCATGAGGGACATTAGCCTGCTCTGCGTGGGGTTTTCTGCTGCTGTTTCAACAACATCTTTACAGGCTTACATATTTCCTGCTCCGGTGCTGAATATCAGTTAATCACTATAATTCAATTTATACCTATTACCTAATATGTAGTAACCTATATATATATATATATATATATACACTCACTGGCCACTTTATTAGGTACACCTTGCTAGTACCGGGTTGGACCCCCTTTTGCCTTCAGAACTGCCTTAATCCTTCGTGGCATAGATTCAACAAGGTACCGGAAACATTCCTCAGAGAGTTTGGTCCATATTGACATGATAGCATCACGCAGTTGCTGCAGATTTGTCGGCTGCACATCCATGATGCGAATCTCCCGATCCACCACATCCCAAAGGTGCTCTATTGGATTGAGATCTGGTGACTGTGGAGGCCATTTGAGTACAGTGAACTCATTGTCATGTTCAAGAAACCAGTCTGAGATGATTCGAGCTTTATGACATGGCGCGTTATCCTGCTGGAAGTAGCCATCAGAAGATGGGTACACTGTGGTCATAAAGGGATGGACATGGTCAGCAACAATACTCAGGTAGGCTGTGGCGTTGCAACGATGCTCAATTGGTACTAAGGGGCCCAAAGAGTGCCAAGAAAATATCCCCCACACCATTACACCACCACCACCAGCCTGAACCGTTGATACAAGGCAGGATGGATCCATGCTTTCATGTTGTTGACGCCAAATTCTGACCCTACCATCCGAATGTCGCAGCAGAAATCGAGACTCATCAGACCAGGCAACGTCTTTCCAATCTTCTATTGTCTAATTTCGGTGAGCCTGTGCGAATTGTAGCCTCAGTTTCCTGTTCTTAGCTGACAGGAGTGGCACCCGGTGTGGTCTTCTGCTGCTGTAGCCCATCTGCCTCAAGGTTCGACGTGTTGTGCGTTCAGAGATGCTCTTCTGCATACCTTGGTTGTAACGAGTGGTTATTTGAGTTACTGTTGCCTTTCTATCAGCTCGAACCAGTCTGGCCATTCTCCTCTGACCTCTGGCATCAACAAGGCATTTTCGCCACAGAACTGCCGCTCACTGGATATTTTCTCTTTTTCGGACCATTCTCTGTAAACCCTAGAGATGGTTGTGCGTGAAAATCCCAGTAGATCAGCAGTTTCTGAAATACTCAGACCAGCCCGTCTGGCACCAACAACCATGCCACGTTCAAAGTCACTTAAATCACCTTTCTTCCCCGTTCTGATGCTCGGTTTGAACTGCAGCAGATCGTCTTGACCATGTCTACATGCCTAAATGCATTGAGTTGCTGCCATGTGATTGGCTGATTAGGAATTTGCGTTAACGAGCAGTTGGACAGGTGTGCCTAATAAAGTGGCCGGTGAGTGTATATATATATATATATATATATATATATATATATATATATATATAATCCTAGCTCATAAACATTAATTAAACCCAAATCTGTGTTTACTAGCTAAACTGAGCTACTCAGGATCTATGAAATACTACTACTTGCATTGAATTCAGTCATGTTTATAGGAAACATGAGAAAACATGATGTTGTGGAATTTTACATGAAGTAAAATTCTAACTAGGGCTCCTATCAAATATAAGGACCAATAAAAATCCCCAGCAGTATACCTGGTTTCCTGTGGTGGGGGTGACTGCGCTGCTCTCAGGAGTGCTAGCCAGGGCGAGGGCGGTGGCTAGCTCGCTCTGTGTGATTGGCCGAGGGCCCACCGCACCGCTGTAGCCCAATGTGGCAGGTCGTGCCCCCGATGCACCCCCAGTGCTGGTGGATGGCCCAGCACGATTCCCCTGTTAACGGACAAGTAAGGGGAGAAGAACAAAACACAAGGTGTGAGAGAGAAGCTGTCATGGTTAGTGTAGGCGATCAGTGTCTGTCAAGGTTAATGTGAAAGACACTCTCCTGATTGGCAAGATTCCTCTCCATTTGACTAACATTAGATAATATTAACACAACGCTTCACTGGGTGCAAGACTTAAAATGTAATAGGTATTGTTCTATTAAAATATAAAACACCTTACTTGTAATGTAGTTTTCAAATACATAATACAAATTTTCTCAAGAGTCTTTTCTGAGAAAATGTTACTAATTAAAATAGCTTACAACTCCTATGAGATACACAAGGAAGGTGATAACTTTAAGGTAAATTACAGAATATGCTCTGTAAGACACTTAAAAAATACCAAAATGAGTACTTATCTTTTTAATTTCATCTTTTCAATAAGATTGGTAGTATACCTGTGCACAGATACACATTTAGATTCCGAACTCCAGTTTACAATGCCTTACCGACTGGAAATCTTCCTCATCGTCTGACATGCCCTCAAAAAGGAACCCTCCTGCAGAGGGTAGGGGAGGCACACTCAGTAAAACAGTGACTGCAACCCAGGTGAACACAGAACAGGATAACAGCAGCACAGCTCACCTGGCATATCGCTGTAGGAGCTAGAGGAGACGTTACGCGAAGAGCTGGCACTCTGCTGGGCGGGCACACTGCCAGCCACGGAGTGCAGGACCAAGACAATGGCATTAACCAATGCTGGGTGAGAGCTTATCAACCTGCAGGCATGAGGGAAATATAATTATCCTCGGGGAATTCAGTGAGTAACACCTACAAATGAAACTGAAGTCTCTGGTGCACAATCAGATGAAACTAATCAGATGAAATATTTTCTTACAGCACAGCTTCATACACATTCAACTTTGACATGCATAAATATAGACAAAATTACAAATACAAATAAATTACTACACAAATAAATTGAGAAACTCACATATCTAACATGTTGGGGTCTGTGAATTGGATGAAAAGATCTTTGTCTTGGAGTACACCTAAAAAAATATAACAACAACACAGACCATTTCAAACAAAACACATATTGCAAACTGATTTACACTCTATAGGTCTCTAGTTAGGGCCTAGGTAGTACACTTTTTCACCAAAAAATCATCCCATAAATAGTTCTTAAAAAAACACAGAATCTGTTCTCAGGCCTGATAGTTACAGCAGCAGACTGGCATGTACAATTTGGTACAAGTGTGAGTTTGCGGGTTTAAAATTAACTTGCAGGTGTTCTTTGGAGTCACTGCGATCACTTGCTTCTGTTTTGATACCTTTTTAACTTGCATTCATTATTCCAACTATAATTTTCTAATCTTTTAAATGAGAGGGTCTAGGCTGTTCATTAAATGCAAGTTGTGCCATTTCAAGATATGTTGAAAAAAGTAACCATGGAAAATGTCAGCTAAAAAACATCTTGGCTAGTCAGGATTTCATCCGAAAACACCTGCTAGTGGTACCAGAGTTCTGACTACTTGCCTAATGCCACTGGATCAGTGCTTAGTCCTGGTGTGGCCACTATTATCTGGTCTAGAGACTCCTTATTGTTCAGCATCTTGAACACCTGTGGATTGACAGAACAAAGGCGAAAAATATTAACAGTGGTCATCACTACATTCCAACATCAGTTTCACATCGCCATCTTTATTTCAAAGGGCTTATGATAAAAAAAGGTTTACACAACATAGCAGCACAACTTGGCCTCTTCCTCCCAATAACACACTCAATTATTATCATATGCCTGGGGCCCAACTGCATATCATGTGATGCACTTGGGGGCTGTGTGAGTCATTATCATGTTGCCATAAGGATATTCAGTTCAGACTCATATAATTATATCCATCTATATACAAATGTGGAGAAAACCCAGCAGTAACCTCTAAGAATGTCACATGCTGCAGCAAATACCAATTTTCATATTTCTGAGCATCTATATCTCTGTGTTGTTGTTTAAAGCGGCCAAGTTAAACTGTAAAGGTTGATGTCAAAATGGACACCTCTTTACATGCTTTTCCTTACATGGAAAAAAGTGTTTATGGCATAGCATTAGGTACACCTATACCCCAACAAACTCATCCACCCTCTTTGTTTCTGACAAAGACACAATCGAAATATGTCACACTGTGATACTACGCTGCTGTCTATGCTCCCCTTTATGTACATCACCTGACTAAATTAAGCAACATGGTTTTATTTGTACGAGTTCAGGCTAGCTGGTTATGTAAAGTCTGACACAGAGCAGACCTATGACAGCTTCTCTCCCAACGTACCGAGTCCCTGTAAGCAGTACTGGTGTGGAGAGCGGCCTGTAACACACGGAATTCCCTTGATGCAATGGCCCGATCAACTGGCTCTACAAGGAGAGAGAGAAAGTGCGAGAGAGAGAGAGAGAGAGGGAGAGAGAGAGAGGGAGAGAGATAGAGAGAAAGAGAGAGAGAAAGAGGGAGAGAGAGAGAAAGAGACAGACAGAGAGACAGAGTGAGACAGAGAGAGATGTTGACAAATGAGTAAAGATCAGTGTTACACAGACCATACATTTTCCTGTAAATACTAAATGCTGTTCAGTTAGGGGGGTCTCCAGCAGTGACTTCTGCACTACAGCTACACATACATACAGTGTGGTGTGCATTGAAAACAGACTACAAGCAACCTGCCCATACCCACCTGGCTTGACCTCTGGTTCAGGCCAGGATTTCTTCAGGATGTGCACGGTGGAACCTGGCTGGATCCCATAGGAATCTAGAGTCAAGTCGTCCTTCAGTTTGCGACCACAATACACCAGTTCTGAAATATACAAAGAAGATGCAATACCACTGATTGTAAACATGACAAAAAGGTATGGCAATTACTGAAGACATACCTCCACTGAGGTCTGATCAAGCTATCAGTCTAAATTACAATAGCTTCGGCATAAATTTAAAAGAGACGTGATAATGTTGTTTGCTGTAGTAACTGACCTTGCACACATCCATTTACAGTGTTATTACTTGGTACTAACCTATAAGTTCTGGGTCTGGTACTGAATCAGGTAACTGGGCTGCAACTAGCTGTTTCAGGGTAGCAACAGGGTACCCGCCAGGGGCCACGTCCCCAGGCTCTGTTTCGGGGAACTGCAACACCGTCTTCGGCAGGGACGGTTGGTCCATCAGTTTTAATGACAAACGCCATTCCGGGACTGCCATCTCTGGAGGAGCAGAAACAATGGCAAAATGTTAGCCAACAGTTGTCTAGCTAGCTAGTTAGCAAGGTTTCATGGACAAGCTAATCTGTCTGGTGTCCTCAGCTAGCTATAATACGTATGGATTCAAACAGACATTAAGATAGTTAGACCAGCTAAACTACAGCTATCTACTTTGTGGTAAATAAATTCCGTCTTATAATTCAGTAAATTTAACACAATATTTCTCATACAAGAACACCACAGTAAGTATAACCCAGTGAATAAGCCCTTAAAACCAAACTAAAAAACAAAAATAATGACGAAAGCTCAGTCACTCACCGAACGGCTAGTGTTCGCACGGCTTTAGCAACACTGCTCCGTCACTATTTTACGGAAATAGGCCGAGAGAAGTATGGTAGTTGTAGTCTCCGGTATTTTTAATAGGACTGCAATACCCATGCTGACTTCGAAGAAGCGGAAATAGTTGATAGGGTCGCACGATCTGTACAGTAGCAGAAGAAATGTATCGCAGAGGTGGGGGAAGAAGTTGTGCCGTTTTTGATTGTACAAACAGCCAAAGGAAACTAAGTATCTGGAGAAGGGAAACGTGCGAGTTACATTCGCCTTTGCTGCACAACGCGTGTCCCTGTTTGGAGCCATTCTCGTTTTATAATTTCCCCCAGGATAAGGAGAAACGGCGTGCGTGGTTGAAAGCCATCGGAAGAAAGTCCGATTTCAACCCAAGCAAAGCATCGGTGGTCTGCTCCACACACTTTCTAGGCGGCACTCCGACCTCTGAGCACCCTATTCCGGTGCTAAACCTGAAGGGACGCGCAGGAAAAGGTGACATGACAGCTGTGAGCGACAACGGGAATCCCCTGCCCAGTGATGATGGTGGTGGCGATACAAATACAGAAAAAGAAACCTTGCCTAGCAATAAAAGGAAAAGGGCTTATAAAGTAATGCTGGAGGAGGAAACGATCGTAGGAGAGGCTCTGGAGGGAAGCTCACAGCCCGAGAAGAAGAAACTGGACATTGAAGGACGCTATCCACAGGGATCGTGGGAGCAAGCCACGGTAGAAGCCATTATGAATCTGAGGACATTTGACACGACCACCACCACTTCTCAGATTGCTCAGACAATAATTGCCAACCTCAAAGACGAGAACGATTTTCTTCGGGCACAAAACATCAAGTTGCAATGGGAACTGAGCTCAGTGCGGGAGAAGCTAGAAGCTGAATTACAAGCAACTAAAGAAGAACTCCGGTCCTCGAAACAGAAGTGTGCCTGCATTGAAAAACATGTCAAAAACAATACAAATGGAGACCCTTCCTCGGGTGTGAGCCAGCTGACTGACACAGGGGTTATTGAAACTACAGAGATAGTGGATACAGACACACTGACATCAAAGTCAGAAAGATGCTCCTACTCTTCAGGCTCCCCTCCTACGGAACGGTCCGAAGCGGAAACGCTTCTCGTAGTAGACCGTGCAGGTCAGATGGAAATACCTGCAGGTGCGAGTGAAAATGGAAAAGACGACAATACAGACACTGATGAAATGGACTGTTGAATGACGTTACCATTCCGCAAAAGTAACTCCTTTGGTGTCACTAGTGAATGTGGTGGCTTTCGTCATACAGACGACTGAAAGTTGTAGTTGTGTGTGACTGCTAAAACATTTTTTGATTGAATTATTTATTTGTGCTGCTTATGCCCCTTTTCAAGGTAACGGAAAGCTTCAATTTGAACATGTTTTCTATTTATGCAGCTGCATATTTGCTGAAGCAATTCACTTTAGGTATGTTGTTTAAGGGTAGCCTACAAGAGTAGTAATACAATAACCCACAACCTTCTTCTTTCAGGGTCTGTTTCCTAATGCCTTATTTCCATAGGCTACATACCCTGTCTTTCCCTCTGTATGTGTGTATGTAAATTTATTTATATCTCTGTGTATGCTCTATATATATATGCAAAAGAGGGCACGGAACGGGCACGGAACGATATGGTGTGGACATAGTCCAAATAAAGGGGAACATCAAACATATTGCATATTTTTGTTTAATATTCCTAATTGTCTGTTTGCATATGATGGAGAACCTGTAGCATAATGCCTCAATCAGTATGTTTGTCACAGATGTATTACACAGCCAGTGAGATTAGTTGTGCCTAGATGTAACTGTCATCTCTCTGTAGCTTTATCAGCTGGCCCAGTACACAGTGCCTCAGCTGATTTTTAAAGAATCATTGTAACAAAGTTGGTTTATTTGTTTATCAGCAGACACAGTGTATCCAATGGTCTCACAAACTACAGCAGGCCAGATAAACTTCCAGTTAAAATTTTCCTGGGTAGTGTGAGGACAAGTGTTCTACATCAGCGTGCACTTGGCTACGACCAAAATGAATGTAATTATTTTGAGTATTTCACATCAAATCACAGCGCCATCTTAAAAGCACAGCATAGCAGTTGAACATGAGACAAAATAGCAAGGAATAGTATGGGGTAGTTGCAGTCATATAGTGAGGTTGGAATCAGAGCACATATTTTACATCATCATATTGTTGTCTCCCTGGTCATGATTGTCACCTTGCCTTAACTGCTCTGAGTGGAGGGAAATTGGGAATAGTGTAGGAAGTCTTCTCCACTGCATGGTGCTGGTGCTCTAATTTGATGGGCTGGTGGCATTAATGCTCATCTGTCTTGGTTATTGTTGAGTTCCCCAAGCTTCTGTCACTGAAGGTGTGGTAGTATTTCCCAACCTGGTCAGCTAATCGCGCTCCATGTGCAGAGCTCAGTGTTGGCTCTTGCACTCCCTCTGCTGTCCATTTGTCGTCACTGCACTGCCATCAGCGTAAGACATTGTCACTGTAACCAAAGTCAAAGACAGTTTGAACTGATATCTGTCAATAGGTAATGCTGGCTTTGAAGTGTAAGCAGCTTCTCATAACGGTTTTATGAGAAAGGGAATTATGTCAAACCATTATAATTGTAAATCATGGCCTTGTTGATGGCTTGTTGCATACTTTGTGTATGGATAGTAATTTTGAAGTATTGATTTTGTGTATATATATATATATATATATATATATATATATATATATATATATATATAAGTAGTATATATCCTGCACTTTCTGTCAAAATGATTAATGACCCCTCCTTGTCAGCCTGATTGAATGACAGGTCGATTTGATTGACAGTGTGTTTTGATTGACATCACGTTATGAGTGACAGGTCGTTTTGATTGAGAGGTTGGTTTGACGGTGGGAGGAGCTGTTTGCTGTCTATCTATATTTGCGAGTGTGTGTGACGGTTTAAATTTATCTTAGGATTTTATTACAAAAGAAAAAAGGCGTGATTGTAGGTTTGTGTGTTGCCCTGGACATGTTTGCGCCATGTGTTGACCTGTCCTGGTGTTTATAAATAGCGTTTGACCGTGGGATGGTATTCTGTGCGTTTTCGTTGTGCGACAAAGTCTAACTAGTTAGCTGTTTAAAAATGTTGGCATCCGCAGTGACAAAGAGTGTAAAGAGGGTACCACTCACTACTATTTCCGACACTGTTGCGGTGGACAAAATGACTTTGCACCAAAAAGAAGAAGAATTCCGTGGGTTTGATCGGGTTTCTTCAAAACGAAAGGAAGCTCTGGAATACGAATGGCTGTTGTCTGATGGTCGTGTTAAGGGTATGTTTTTGACAAAGTTGCACGTTGTGTGAAACTATATACTGTCGAAT
>CM032881.1:12102805-12468183 GCA_019176425.1 Megalops atlanticus
TCTCTGGAGGAGGACAACAGGCAGGAGTGGACATTCACCCTGTATGACTTTGACAACAGTGGCAAGGTCACCAGAGAGGTACGAGCCTCTTCCCTACAATGTGAAACCACACACTCGCCTACACAAACTTATTGACTTAAACACCCCCCTTCCCATTTTCTGTATGGACTGTGTTTTACAATAAATGTGAAATGCAATTGTCTTCATAGCATTAAACTCAGCCATTTCACTGCTGGTAGATGAAAAAATCTTGAAAGTTTAGTGCGCCTTCTTCCCCTCTAAGATGCTCAGTTGCTGAGCTGTAAGTGATGAATTCCGGATTGTAAAGATCTAAGGCTGCAATCAAAAAGGCCTGTTTTTTTGGGATTGAGTTGAAACGGAGTGAAGACTCTTGAGCTGTCCTCTGTGTTGTTGGATCTCCAGCTTCCCTGGCATTGCCCCCGGCCCTGCAGCACATGAGACGGCAGACGGCTCCAAAAAATCGCTGCTTTTTATTTCTTCACACATACAAAAAAATGGAAAGGGAAAATGACAGAGAAGGCTTTTTTTATTTCGCCTTTTGAATCCATATCTCGATGTGGTCCCTAAAGAACACCTAAGAGTCCTTTTTGCTTGAGTTAGGGAGAGAAGGAAGAGGAAAGAAGCTGGATCTCAGATGCATCTTTTGAAAAAGACAGAGCTAATAGGGGCAAAACGGCCTCATTTCAGAATCATTTTGTGGGCATGTTACTCCACAGTGACAGTCTAGGGAGCATTTGTGGCAGAACTGTAATTACCTTCCAAGGGAAAACGCTAATAAGACTTGAAACATGTATAATTAAACCTAATGTTTTTTTCATCCAGGGAGTTGAATGTTGCATGCTTCCTAAACAGGCTTTTAAGCTTTAAGTGTCTCCAGATATCTTGCGAGTCTCTGAGTGTTATTTGGCTGTTGTCCTCTGGGACAGCGCTTTGCCAGTCGTGCAGCCTTCATGCAGACAGCACCATGGGTGCAGCAGCCTCCCTAACAGTGCTCTGAATCATAGACATTCTCAAAGAGCAGGAACAGGAGGGTAGCACTGATATAGGTCTGCAGTGCAGGTCTTCCTGTGTAATCCAATATTGCTCCTTTCCCCTTTTCACCATATGTCTTCACACATTTGTTCAGATGTGCCCCCCCAACCCCCACCCTTTGTTTGTGTTACTGGGTTTAAGGAAAAAGTACTCTGTTGACTATAGAACAACACATCAAAACTGTCAGAAATGTGTATGTTTGCTGATGATAATTTCATGCCGCTGGTATTCTGATGTCGTGACATCAATTCCCCCAGGACATTACCAGCTTGCTGCACACTATTTACGAGGTGGTAGATGCATCTGTAAACCACTCCCCCAGCACCAGTAAAACCCTACGGGTCAAGCTGTCCGTGGCCCCCGACTCCAGTCAGAAGTGGAAGAGCTCGCTGCAGAGCGCTGCAGGTACAAATAGGAGGGAGACTTCCTTTACCTCCCGTGTACATTTCCAATCTCCTGTTTATTCTCACACCGACAGGTACAGGTTGCAAGCTTGTCAAATTCCTCTGTCTCTCCATTTCTCCAACGCAATGGGGTTCATTTTTAATGATCGGAGCAGTGACAGCCTGGAGAACCCCCCATTGTCTTCAAATGCTATAAGAAATTCTTTAGAGGTGAACATATTCCTTTTGATAGCTGCAGAGATTGTTTCCTAGGGCGTGTTTCAACACTTGTGGTGGGAAAAAAAATCTACATTTATGTTAAACAACTTTTCTAACTTCAAACTTGGTAAACAAGTTGAAAAAGTGAGCTGGGATAACTTATCCTTGTTTGTTTACTTCCCGTTGTTATGGCTATTTTTATCAGTCTCAGAATTCAAAGTAGAGGCCTTTGAAAATGGCACTGTCGTCATGCTAATTTCAAACTACATAAGCCCTCCTTCCCATAATGAACTCTTGGTGATGTGTTTTTTTTTTCATTTTCTGCTTTGTATGAGCGGTAAAGTTGAAAATAGAATAAATGAAGCATTGTTTTTTTTTCTCTTTTATAAATCTTCAAAGTAAAAGCCTGTGAACAAAGGTTTCTTTCTTTAAAGGGCTTCTGTGACGGCAGTGTGCCGTGCGGCTGTTTAATGTAGCTCTCTTTGATAATGGCCTGATCTCTCCCAGACACTCCCCACTCTAGACAGAAGGCAGACAAGTGTATTGAAGACCCCAAAAACTTCGACAAAAAGATCCGGGCCCCGCTCAGGTACAGTATGTCCACAGCCTTTGTTTGGGTCAAAAGGGCAAAAAGCCAGTTTACACAAAGTGTGCATGGCTAAAACTCATGCGTACTCATGTGCATGTGAATTTCCTCAAATATTAAAACAATGCAGAGGCGCTTGTAAAAATGGCACAGACAAAAGCTTTGGAGTAGGGCAGCGATTCAGAGCAGCTTTGGCACGTGTACTGTGTTTGGACTGGAATGGCACCAGACTTTTGACACATGCCCAAATGCAGTCACGCACAGAAGAAGTAGTCTATAAAATAAATCAATAACATGTACAAAAGCAAAGCAAAGAATTATCATCACGGTCACAGATGAGGAATCTGCTCCTGCATCGTCTTTCTCTGTGTAGACTGATTGTTGAGCCCAGGGACAGGCCTGTCTGTGCTCTGATGCGCTTCACTTTGAGCTGGTCCAGAGGCCATGTGAGCTGCTTTGCTGCAGAAGAGAGCACACACAGCAGCCCTGGTCTTTACTGCTGCACTTTGATCCGTCTATGTATCAGGGCTTCGTGGAATGCCTGGCGCTCACCCTGAGCAGTAGGTGTCAGGACCTGATTGTGCGTTCCTAACAGCTGCTAAAGGCACAGTGCAAGGCATCTGTGTTTGTTATTGACTCTCTCTGCAAGTCTTTTCGATGGGTCGCCAGAACCTGCTACTTGCAGTGCAGAGTGTGTGTGTGTGTGTGTGTGTGTGTGTGTGTGTGTTGGGGGTTTTACGGGGTAGAAGATCCAACCAACTGAAGTCTTGTCTTGTCTACAGACGCCATCACAGTGACCACCACACCCAGCAGGCCTGCCAGCGCCACTGTGTGGACGAGAACCTGGAGCGCAGGAACCATTACCTGGACCTGGCAGGCATCGAGAACTACACATCCCGCTTTGGTTCAGGTGGGTCTGTGATGGTGGAAACTTTGCCAAGGGACTTGGTACTGGTCTGAAGCAATTACAATTGGGGGCCAACAGCTGGTGGAGATTTGTTTCTTTTCAGGCTTACATAGAACAACAAGGTGGTGGTGTCAGTGATGAGGGATAGTGAGTGATGACGTGACTCTTGTTGTTACAGACCCATTAAGCACAGACCACCTCCAGACCCCCTTCCTTAGCTGTGATAATAGATTCATCATGGCTCACTCTTAAGCCATTAGTTTAATGTGATCTGCACCAGTGGTGGTTGACCCAGATTTGTTACACAAATGTGAAAGACAGTTAATGGTGTTAATGAAAATACCTGAAAATCTTTGAAGTGCACACAGATGTGCTGAACTGCAGTTGCACACATTGCACTGCCACGGACATTGCTGGAGCTTTTGGACTTAATACAAACAGCCGTTAATGATGACAGAAGCAGATGTGCCAAGGAGCACATGTTAAACACATAAGGTGCAAGCTGCAGTCTCATCGGGGAGCAGGTAGATAAATTCACTGCATTCATTGACTATTAAAAAGCAATACACTTTTGAATTTTCACGCTTTGTTTGTGGTGCCTGCATGCAAACTGTGTGAGTTGCTTTGTATACTTTGTATGGTTAAGACACTATGTGGCAAAAGCATAGCTCCTAGTTTGTGTAACCTTTCTGCAGAGTCACCTAATACTCTAACACAGATACCCAGCTTTGCACCGGGTGCTTTGCACTATTACGTTGTTGTTCCCCATTGCTAGGCAGGATAGCACTGAGCTACCTTTTTACACTGTTGGGTATGGCAAAAAAAAACGAGTAACATCATGAAAAGCTTCGCCGTGTTTGATGTATAGCATGAACAGTAACAAAATTCATAGCTATATGGAGCTGTGGGCATTCACATGTTGCTCTCAAATGACCAGTTGCACAAAATTCATTATCTTTTTTTAAATAGCTGAATTATATTTTTGTTTGATTGCTGTTAAATATTTTTAGCTTTAACCAAATATTTACATATGTGGAGTAAAGATAGAGATGTGATGCAATGTCACTACCTCTATTGAAGGGATTTCTAATGCTTCTTTACATGATTACCATTTAACCAAACAATATTAATGATGTGTATGACAGATGTGGCCTCTTTAGTTGAATTCTAAAATATAAAAAACAGTGTAGTACTTAGAAATTTGGACCAGTAAGCCATGGATATGGCAGATTTGCAACTGTAAACAGTTCAGAATGGACACACATACAGATAAACACACCAATACAGGCACTAAATGTGTGTTTTGTGTAATGTGTAGTGTTTACCTAACTGCAGGCTAGCAAATCTTCATTATGGTAAAACAATTTAATAATCTGATTGCTGGCAATGAAATTTAAACTGGAAAAATATGCAAAGACCCTAACATTAAAATTCTGTTGCATTGTAGGCCCTAGCACGGAGCCGGCAGCTGTGGGTCAGACCAGGTCTCGCTCTCACGAGCCGGAGAATGGCCACTCTTACTCACACCACCGCCGCTCGCAGGCTGCTGAGAATGCAGTTCACAGTCTCCCAGCCACGGAAACTCTCTGCCCCCGGCCACGAGGCCAGGAGTTAGGCCGACATGCCCTGCGCTCCCCCAAGAACCACGGCCGGACGCCCACCGCGCAGACGTCTGGGAGAGCCACAAGGAGCCGGGGAGCCCCTCCCCCACCCGCACTGCTAAGCTCCAACCCCCCGTACCAGTCCTCCGTGCCCTACAAGAGGCACAAACAGAGGGTCAAGGAGAGCCAGCAGGCGTACCGGGCTCTGGGCTCACTGGGGGCCCCAGGGGCAGTGGTGGAGAAGGAGCAGGTGCGTGACCTTCCCAGCATGCTGCTGTACGAGGGGGGGCTGGGCCAGGTGGTGCAGAGGCACGAGCACCACCACCACCACGAGCACCATCACCATTACCACCACTTCTACCAGTCGTGACTCACCTTACCATGCAGTATGAGCACCAAACCCACTACATGTGCATATTCAGAACTCTGTACAAAAGCAACTGCAGACTGCTGGAGGGAGGACCTCTCCTGGGGCTGAGCTGGGGTTGGGGGTGGGGGTGGGCAGGCGTAGGGGAGGGGCTTTCCTGATGGGTGCTGTGAGAGAGACAGCAGCAGGAGGAGAGGGGGTGGAGAAAGCCCAAGGTATTCTGAGGGGTGCGAGTGGGTCATGTGTCGCCAGGCTTACGGGGTTCTTGGGAATCCGCAAGCTTTGCTCTCACATGGTGCTAGAAGCCGGGGAGTGGGTGCATGGAGAGAGACCGGGGTTTTGGTAAAGCCCCTGTGTTCTCTCCTAAGGGCTTCAGCCTGACCTCTCTGGTTTTCCGAAACCCTGGCTGTTGAACTGCACACTTAAAGCTGCGCCTTGATTGGAGGGATGGGTGTAGGGTGGGGATGGGGGGGGGGTTGTTGGAGGAAATGGAAGGACTTTTATGTTGTATATGAAGGAAAGGATGGGATCAGCAGCAGAGACCCTTCAGGGCTCTCAGCATTGCCTTAGGGGGGGGGGGAGACTGCTGGGGGACCAGTCGGCCCTGGGGATCTTGTCTGCTGAAGACCACTTGAAAAGCACTTCCTGGTGCAGTTGCTTTTAAAATGTATTTGCTGTCAGAACGTGAGCATTTTCTGTCAAGTTCAGATTGTGACTTTCACAAGCAATATTCTGAGAAACTCTTCTGAAGAAAATGTAAGCAAGGCATTTGAAGAAAACATACTGAAAATGGAAGACCCCAAACAGCTGCTACCTCTTGTATTATTATGATTATTGTTATTATAATTGTTGTTATTATTCAGATGTTATTTTCAGTAACAGATTTTTAATATGTCACCTGGAAGGTTTTTGTCACTCTGCAATCATGTAGCCTTGTGCTATATTTCATATTTCCTTTTGTATATATGTATGTGCCATGCTTTAACACCATGCTATACTTGTCAACAATACAAGCTATACTAACTCTGTGATATATTTCATATCCACACTCTGAACCTTGTAGCTTCCTAGTTCATGTATGCTCACCTCTTTAGCCGATTCTCCCAATAAGCTGATTTTGAAGACCACTCATTCTTAAATGTTGAACAACAAATGTGTATTAGACAAACCAATGGTTCCTGCAAGTGGAGAAGTAACACAGTGGTAGACTAGAATGCAGAAGGTTGCAGCACGCCAGAAAGTTGGCAAGTATACATTTTCTCAGGTACATTTTGCTTTTCTGTTTTCTGTAACTGTGGTTTTTAATTAGTAACATTTGATACAGACTGTGGACATGTACAGTGTAGAAATCACACAAGCTAACAGTGGGGTTGCTAGCTCTTGGTACAGTTCTACTCCATAGTGTGTGAGGGAAGTCCCTGCGTAGATCAAATGCGGAATACAGCAGATATGTACTGGTGGCATGTACTCTAGCTAATAGATTGTCCACTGTTTTTGGATTTGCATCTATTCCTAACCAACCCAGAGAAGATACAGAAGGATCAGTCCCAGTCACTGCCTGCTCCGAACCACAGAACTAACCTGACTAAACACGTGCAGGGAGTTTGGTGGGGAAGCCAGATCTGAGTGATGGGAGAACATAGCTATGGCCCAGTTCCTTAGTGGCATGCCCCTCAGTCCTCAGCTGTCAGCCTTGCTTTCACCAAGCAACCATGTGCTGGGGGGAATCAGAGACTCTAATCAGCCAACAGGACATCACTCTTTATTGCAAGGCTGGGTGGACAAACTCAGCTGTCCAGTATCAGTGGTGCTAAATGGGGGCCAGCCTGCAGTATCATCACTCAATTGCAAATGCAGCTTGTCAAGGCTTGCATGGTCTTTGCTGATGAGCCCTGCCTTCCACTCTCCCAGAGCGGCATCTGTGCATTTTTTAGGATTAGTTACTGCAACCCGGCTCATTGAAATCCTGAGCTGACCAGATCAGATTGGATCCTGGAATCTAACGGTATACAATTGCAGAGAGCCACTGTTAATTTGTGTTACCTACCTGCCTTTTTTGTGCATAGTGAACAAGCATGTGAAACTTCATGGCAGGTATGTGGTCAGGCTTGTTTGTTGTAAGGAGAGGCAGGGGAGATTTGTTCTCTTCTGCATGTCTCTCTGGGTGATGGTAGAGCAGAAGAAATCCTTTGCATACCGAATGAAGCTCCCTTCCCACAGCTGCAGTCCCCTATCAGTCTGTACTTTCAGTGGGCCTCCAGTCACCCCCCTGTGGGGGTCATGGCTGTAGCTCATTCAACTGTCTCTTGCTCACGCAATGGCATCTGACATGGGAATCTGGTCGTATTCATTACAGCTGTCCAGCAGGTCCCTCATACACACAAACTCTTTGAGGACCATTACGGGCAGAAGCATTAGTTGTTGCTCCTCTTCACTATAAATAAAAAGATTGGAAACTCAACTGATTCAACTGACTTGTGAGCTACTGAATGACAGATTGAAGTAGAACATGAGTAGCACTGTAATCTGTTCTTACGTAATTGGCTGGTTGATGCAGTCAGCCACACAATTACAAATCAGCTGTGCACATGGCCTGATGCACTCCAGCATTACTCATTCTCTGATTGGAGCAGACCTTCCTCCATATCACGCATGATGTAAGAAGTTTCTCAAGTTTACCGAGTTTGACTGAGAGAACAGTTGTTTGCTAGAGTATAGGCAGGACCATACATGGAAGGATACAGTCTGCTGCTACCTTACTCTCTCTGTACTCCCCATCTTTAAAGGGATCCTCTCATTCTGGGAAAAAGCCAAGTCTTGTGTTTTAATGTTCTAATGTATTGTACTGTACCTTGCTAAGATATGTAAGATTTTCAGTATTTAAAGTGAGAAACTTTTTTTTCTTGTGTATGCCACCACTAAATTATGTTATTGAAAGGTTCCTATATCTACCTTTTGAAAAGCAATGTAAATATTTTATGGACTGCAGAAAGGTTGTACAAGTAGAAGAAATAAGCTTATTTATATTGATAACTAGTTGATCAAATGTTTGTCTGCAAAGCTAGCATATATGCTTATGTCACCATTCCCCTTGAATTTGCTGCGTCAGTCCGTTTGGACAAGAAGGAACAGTATGGTTTTTCACATTTGACTTCCTAGTGCATATTGTGAATTGAAATTGTTCAGCACTTGTGAGTTTTTGAACATCTGAACTACAGTGCAGTATTTTTTCTTGATTATTTTTCTCTCATTATTTTGTATAGAATATATATAGATGGTTTGATTAAATGCTTTATTTATTTCATAGCAGAACTGTGCCAAGGGAAACCCTCTTTCATTAAAGTTTTAACAAGTTCCTTAAAAGTTTTTGCTTGCTTGTTTTTTCTTCACTGTGTGCGCCTACATGCCTAGGCACAATACAACACAAACAAAAAATCATGTAGCCAATAATATTAGAAACACTGTCTGCGAAAGGTAGTGTTTTCATTTATGTTGTCCTCTTTGTACTTATGACAGTGTGAGTTGTATGGTGAGTATTTGTGGGGTTTGAGAAACTAATTTCTGCTTATGTGATCTTGTATGAATCACCAACTCATGGACGCCTCATTACTTGGACCGTATTGTTAATCTCCACAGCCAATTTGTACAATGTAAGTCACTGATGATGGAAGTCCTGTTTAAACTTTCAGATAGAGCCATCTGATGAACGTTCATTTGATCACTATGTTGTAAGCTACACTAAGCTAACTAGCTGATGACAGCAACCCAGTATCAACACAGCAAACATAAAACTGTGTGTAGACTGATTAAACACTCCCTTTTAAAGCACAGAATGGGGTGTGTACGTTCTCTCTCGACGCACGCCGTCTCCATGCGGGGGGCGGTGCGTGAGCTGAGAGGGAATGCCTGGGATCTGCAGCTGTGTGGAGGAATGTGTTCGCCAGTTGTTTGTGCAGGCAGCTGGAATGGGCACGAGCTCTGGCTAGTCCTTGGAGAAATCCTTTCATGGCAATCCCGTGGAGCCGTGCGGTGTTCCGAAATCTCCCCGAACCCGGCCGCCCACAGAGCCCAGCTCACCACATCCAGAGGCTTTGATATGCAGCTGAAATGCTTATCTTGCAAACGGACGGCAGTGTTTGAGTTTTGTTGGTGTGTTTTGTGTCAGCCTGCTTTTTGTCAGTCCTCTTTCAGTCTGGTCTCATGCAATACCCCATTTGTGTTTCCATTCAGAAGGTCTGTCCTTTAGTGCTTTACTCATGGACTACCCTTGTCTCACAGGGGTTAGAGATGGATGAGCGTAGCTGTTCAAAGTTAAAGCCATGTGCAGTTTCAGCATAACTGAAGTTGAAAGAATCCTGCTCCATCGGTGAAAATGTTGAGGCCAGAGATCCTCCATGTTGTCTAATGCTGTTGCTCTGTTGTCTAAGCTTGGTGTTTGCTGAATTTGAGAGCACACTGATTCCTTGGTTCTCCTGAACGTCAGCACGTGAGCGTGAGCAGTGTTGAGGTCAGAGAGTTGGTATGTGGAGCTTGCCGTGCTATGCCGGGAGAGATCTCTGCTCATGGCTCAGCATGTGTCAAACACATGTGGATCTCCTGCAGCTGAGCCCCCATTTCCCTCTCTCCCCCGGCTCCAGCCCTATCCTCATTGCACGCAGCCCTATTACAGCCCCGGCCTGGAATTCACTTTTGTATGTTTATGTCAGTCATTATCAGAAATTGTTCAACCTTTTGTATGAGACAGTCCCACCCTGCCCCAGGCTGCTATAAACTATCACTCTATCTCACACACCCCAAAGGAAATATTAAGTTGATGCACTTCTGAGTTTTTGGTAGAATGTTTTTTTTTTTTTGTAATTTGGCAGTTAGAGAATACAGTTCTGTGTGGTGTTTCCTCTCACGAATCATTTGTAAATACACAGACCAAGAAGATGGCGGCAAACACTCAAAAACTTTTTTGAATATGCCACAAGGTTGAAGGATGCCTTTTTTTAACTGAAACACTAAAATATATTATGTCATGACAAAAATATTAATGTCTGTTTTCATCTCATGAGGGGTAGAGTATCCATCTCAATGGGACAACTGGTGCCTGAGTCAACTCACCTGTTCAATGTTGTAGGTCCAATTTCTTCTGTGTTGGTGCAACCACCTGAATGAATGAGTGACTCACTTCCTTAAGTAAGAAAGATGTGCTGTCAGTGATATATTCTCTCTTTACTTTATAATCTAGAACATAAAGAACTTTTAAACTGGAATATGCTCTCAATGACTTTTCTTTTGATGTTTCAGTTATTTTACCTTTATTTCTATATAAAACATTTTCTCCAACTACTTTATTGTCCTCCATCTTTATATCTGAAATGAAGTGATCAGAATTGGAAGTCTCTATTTTGAAAAGGTATTTCTGTTTATGTAGAAAGCCAGTGCTACAAACTATATGACATTTGATGTCTACTGCACGAAAAGTCAGAATAGACCTGTATGACACAAGCACTTCCCATACATGACCAGCTCAGCATATCTAACTGCATTGAAAACTAATGCGTGGTCTTTTTCTCTTATTAATTTTTCATGAAACCATAAACTGCTACATGTTCTTGAAGGGGCACATGCAAAGAGCAGTGTATCATAATACAGAATCTCTTTAATTCCTGATAAGGGAGGCAGACATCCTGACCCTCCGAACTAGAGAGCTGAGAGCTATTTGAACTCACAGACCTCCAAGTTTGCTTCCCTGCTCCAAAGCGTGGCTGCTACAGTATAATTCCTCCTATCTTGAAGCCAGACTGTTCATATTTCGCAACATCTGCAGCATCTTTCATGCATGTCTCTTTAACATACTGGATTTAGAACCAAATGTTGATTGTTTTTCAATCTCCATACAAAAAATATAGTCCTGAAAGCCAGATGAATGCACCCCCTTGACAGTAATCTCTATTAGATTTTGTGTTGTGTGTGTTTGTATGTGTGTGTATGTGGTGATGGATGAAGTGGGGGAGGGGAGGAGGGGGTGTTGGTTATGGGTTGGAGATTAACCCTATTATGTTCTTGCCAGAAGCGAAGAAGCAATGATATTGACTTAAATGTGGGAAAATGAAAAGCAGCCATATGTTTTCACTTTGTGCTTTGTTTCCAGCAGATAGGCAGAGAGCTTTGAAGTGTGGATTGGCACAGTGGGGAGCTAGCTTCTGTAGAGAGGAGATTCTAAATGCTAAGGATGAGAAGGACACGAGGTACTCTATTACTAATACAGAAGCAAAGAGAAAAAAGCAAATCCAATGATAATGTACATCTGTTCCAGAATATTTATAGGCTTTGAACATTTTTTATGTGCAGATAAGTGGGTCCTTTTTCTTACAGTATCTTAGGACTTCAAAGCAGATTCGTTGGATAATGCAAATGATTGGAATATGCCAATTTCTGCCAACTCAGAGCATGGAGGGAAAGGGGAAAAAAAGAATTAAGGCTAATTGGTGTGGCAGACTTTTATGTGTCTAAAGAACACAAAAAATAACACTTCAATAATGATAAAGTTCATTAAACAAAAATTGACAAAGTGCTTAAGATCATGCCTACCTCACCAGGAGTTGCTAGCTGTGACCCACACATTTCACTGTTCATAATAATGCCAGGATTGTTTATTAACATTTGATGGGAAGACAATTTTCTAGATTAACAATCCCCTCTGTAATCATGTCTGTGACATATGCAGTGGGTTGCCACATCCTTCTGAATTCACCTTGAATTGCTGTGATGTGATGATACTTAATTATTGGTAGATATAACTGTGTGGTGGTAGTGTTTGCTGGTCTGTCATGATGCTGAAAAGCGAATAATCTTGACCAACATGATTATAACCCCTCTTGACTTGCCCAGCTCAATAGATTTTTGCGAGGTTTCTCTCTAGTGTTTAAACTCTTTCATGTTACATCTGCCTTTTAATAATCAAACTGCACAGTAAACGAGCATGTTTTAACAGGGTGAATCTGATTGCTAATGAATTCTGGTGAATTATTTAGTCTAGGGATGGGAGATGCAAGTCCTTGAGGATTAGGAACCTGCAGATTTTAGAAAGTGATTTTATATTGGTAATTACCCGCAATTTGAAAGAAAGGGTCATCTTTATTGAAATACAAATTCCTCCAGTGTAGAAGTCCTGCGCTGGATCAAAGTATGCTTGTAAGCATGTATATATTATGACTGTGGGGATGCTTAGAGCTTCTGACCCTGAGTTCCACAAGCTATCTCAGAGCTTTACTGTGCCTAGGGCAAGAATCTGAACACATAGCCAGCAAGCAAACCCTTTACTAACAATCTGTGTGATGACATAAATCAGCAACAGGGAACAACAGAGAAACATTTAAATCTACTTCAGAGATTTTTTAGAAGAAATATCAGATTTTAATTTCTTCTCCATTGTGGTGAAAGACAAGAGCACAAGAAAAAACAAGAGCAGATTTATAATTTTCAAAACTAGCTGAAGATCCTTTGAAAAACAAAGAAATAATAAAAGACAGGATGCAAGGAAAAAACTGCTTTAGATTTCTTCCCAGACGGTTTAATGCTGTGTGGGTATGAGAGAAAGATAAACATGTTCAAAGAACATACAGTCTCCACAAGAACGTACACAGAACACATCATTGACATAACATGCATGTCCTAAAACTGTTGTGAAGAACGGAGACTGTCAATGACGCAGGGCAAAAAGTTGCCCTGACCATCAAGTGTCTTTGCTTTGCATGAGTTCCGCATTAATATTGCATGGTGAATGAAAGGTGGAGTGACTTTTGATATGATAATGGAGGTACAGTATGAAAGTTATTGGGAACTGCTGAAGAGGCTTTCATTACGAAGGTGTGGAATCAGAGTGACAGCCACTCTGCTCGCCTTTGTCTCTTCCCAAGCGGAAGAACAGATTCTGAGCAAGTGGTAGGAGAATAAAACAACACCCCTCTTGCACATACATTTGTGAGCAAAGGGTCTCGAGGAAGTAAGGGAAACAAGGAAAGAGGAAGGAATGAGAGAAGGAAGTAAAAGTTGACAAAACTGCACAGAATGAGAATGGATGTGCCAGAGAAAGGAACACACATTTTTTCAAAGAGAAGGGATGGAGGGAAAAAAGAGGAACCAAAAGTTCCATTGGTTTAAGTAAATCATTGGATTCTCTCTTTTTGTAACATCAAAGGCAGCTCTTCCTCTTTGATGTCGCAGCATGCTGTTTAAGGTACAGCATGAATGGAGAGATGTCAAGCTGCAAGGTGCCTGTGTAGTTTATGTTGAGTACTGGTGAGGAGCAGAGATGAAAGGAGAAAACACAGTTTAATAATGAACGTCCAACAAGTAGGCAGCCCATATATAATAGTACACACTCAGCACTAGAAGTTTGCACTAACCTTGCAAACCACTCCGGAAGTCAATGAAGCACCGGAGATGATCTTTTTTACTTTCAGGCAAAATTTAACTTAACTCTTCTGCTCTTGTAAAGCCTTAGATGTCAGTTTTAATGTTTTCGTCAATTAAAACTCATTTGATATGCACCCATGCACGCTCACAAACATGCTTTTCCTGACTTTTCTCTTTTGAAAGAGATTGTATCCAATTCTGGTTGAAAGAAATGTTCAATCTGGCGTACACAGAAGAGATCTTCACTGCCCTCAAACACAAATTGCAACTCTGTGAGCTGAAACCTAACAAATATGCACACATAAGAAACTGAAGTTTGCTGTTTAAAATATGTAAAGATGAATTCTGGTATAACTAACTAAGACTGGACTGGCTGGATCTGATTAAAAGTTTGGCTGGAGCCAATATGTCCTCTTGTTGATTCCTTATTAAGCTCATATTTACTCCCTTCTACACATCAGACATCATTACAGCAGTACAAAGCTGGATGGGTCCAGATGCATTTTGTAGCTGTTGTTTTTCAGACGCTTTTGAAGGAGAAAATGCAGGGAGGGAGAGGGAAAGATCAGTCATCGTGACAATCATAGGAAAAGAGACACCACTTGCCTGCTCTGCTCTGTGTTTAACTGCGTACCCCTTCGCAGTGTCGTAATGATCTCTTCCGCTTTTATCTTGAGTTAAATAGCATATGGCCGTGCCTGATTGTAGCCCCCTCCTGGCATTAATCAGTGTCCCTGGGATCGGGTTACTAACGAGGACAGCAGTGGGGCCGCGCTGATACGTGGAGCTGCTGGGAGATAGCAGACTTGAGAGAGGCGTGCCACAGAGGGGGCTCCGCTTTGAGATGCATATGTCCCAGAGTGGGGCTCTGATTGTGCTTTGTGTCCAGCGTTGGGCTCCTTTTTGTAGTCGTGCTCTGATGTTGCTCACAGGAGTGTGGGAGGGTGGTGCCGTAGCGTTTTCCGGTCCCTCTGGGTAGGACACAGGGTAAAGGACATGGTGTAGACCATCCACTGTGGTCCTGGTTTTGCGACCCGAAAAGAGCATTTGCATGCTGATGTCGTTTGACCCTTCAATGAACCATTAACCTTCCCGTGACACATGCAAGCGCTCTGCTTGAATTGGTGAGGAATTCAGCAATGACTCCCTTGGTTTAACAATGGTTTTTAAACTAAGAGAATTTGACACTTGCTATGTGGCGCAGAGGACATACTTTAGATGTGAAATGGCATGATAGTAGATAGAAGAGTTTGTTGTGGTATGGGGCTATTTCAAATGTAAATGGGACATTTGGACAGGGCTGAAAGATTTCCACTCTTCTTGGACTTGATATACTGTTTTCCATGTCCCCTCTGGTGCCTCGTCAGATTTGTTCAAATCAAATCAATGTTCTGTCTTTGCTGGTTTAGGAAATGTATTCAGGCATGTGAATCATACATTCATCCACATGACTCTATCCCAGCAGCAATTATTAATGCCATTTATAAGCACCTCTTAATTCTGTAACAATACAGTCAATCCATCAAGAGTCACAGACCATTAAATGCACATGCCTTTGAATCCCATAAAACCAAAGAGTTTTCAGCAATCTGAAATACATAAATTAGAGCCTTCCCATGGCAGCCTTTGCTTAGGAACAGCCTTTGAAAAGCTCACCTGCTCCTGTCTTGCCAGCCATAAATCATAACCCCATGCACAATTCCACTTAATACATGCGAACAATGAACCTGGCCATGCCATTAAGGCCATTAGATGTGCTTTTAATGTTTTGACTGGAGAAACACAGGCAGTTGAAATGGTTGTCTGGAGCTGGGTTATTTACTGCCTGGCCTCAGCTTTAGGACTGCTGTGGGAGCTGAATTGAGCCCATATGGAGCAGGGCTTTACTTTAATGTCAAATAAACCACATTCTGATGAACATTTCCTCCATTTCAGGGCACTGGCCAGGCCAGGCTGGGCCGTCTGTATGTTATATGGAAAAAATGCACAGCATCTCCTTGTGAAATCTCCTCTCTCTCCCCCCCTCTTTTCCACAGGGATGTTTTTAAAGACTGTAAATGGGAAACTGTGTGTCCATCTGGCCTGGCTAAAATCAAAGAGCTCTCCCGCCTCACTTTTCCTCTCTATCCCCCCTCATCTGTGAGAGATCAGGGCTGACACGGCAAGGAACCGTGCTAAGGTGGAGGAGAAAGTATCCATATTCTCCGCTGTTGTACCAACCTTCTGCCAGTCCTGGCTGTGTGGCTGTGTAGTGCATATCAACAGTTCTGATACCTTATCAGACTTCCTAAGAGAACAAAGTATTTTTGCCTCCTGCACCTTGCCACTGATTTGTCACACAGTGTCAGCTTCAGAGCTGTTGTTTTTGCCTAGATGTTGCTATTAGGAGGCTGACGACTGACTGATTACCGCTACTGCTCCCAAATTAGTTTAAGAAGAAATTTGATCAATTTTACTATTATATATTACTTCAACTATGTCAGAAAATGTTATTGCTGGACTAATAATTTAGACTCACCACAGCAAATATAGTTAATGGTGTTATACTCTACAAATGAGTTGGTTAAATTTGCACCATGTCTGTTTTCCCCATTGCTTTTTCCAGGTGATAAATGTTATTGTATTCAATATTCCACATTAAGTCACAACTGAGATGTGAAATCACTGAAACCCCCCTGTTGAAATAATACTGTCAGTAAATACTTTTGCACATGGATAATGTCTTGATGCTTTCCCATCCCGTGTCATGTATCGTTTTATACAAAACTACTGCAGCTCTGTGCCGCAGCAATCCATTGCAGTCCATTGGAGATAGATGGAGGCCCAGGAACCGCTTAATCACAGTGAGAGGAAATTGGTAGAAGGAGTCTGGAGAGGGTTTGCCAGCATCTACGCCCCTGGAAGAGTTCAAGTTTCAGCTGCAAGAAAGAGGAAAAATAGAGACAGTCATTCAGACATATTTGCACCATGAGTAGAATTTTACAAGTATATCCTTCATGCAAAGTCCTTAATCTTTGGTATTGAAACTAAAAGAAGGGAATGGTTTATATGCTTCTATACAGCCTGCATATCACACACACACACGCACACACACACACACACACGCACACAGCTGCACGCTACTCTCTCTTAGACTTGTTGGGTTATTAGAGGTCCAGGTGAGAAAGAGGCATTGTCATGTCCCATGTGTCGTATGCTAGTTTTTGAGTGTGCCAAGACCCTTCTGATGTGTTGCTACTTTTTTATGGATTAAACTTCAATAAATCTTCAATAAATCCAATTTTAGGGTTGTATTTTGTGGAACTGTTAATTAAATAAATTATTACATCTGTGAAATTGACCTGATTGTTGTATCTAGACTAGCTCTGAGTTGTAATATCACACAAAGTTCTAAAATGCTGAACAAATGGAAGAACATGTGAGGACACTCCTCCAGGGTTCTGGTTTCAGATGTATCTCTGTATAAAGCTACCTCTATATGTTTGTTTTCTATCTCAGTTGAATGACATCTCCACATAACCCCCCACCCCAACCACCGAGCATCTGTATACCCTCCAACCGACCACTGTCCTATTTGGGTTGTGTGCTCACCTTGCATATAATACTGGAAATGGCTATGAGGGGTTGTGTTTGTGGTGATCCATTTTGTTTAAACTATCAACAGTGCCTTCAGGGTCTTCCTTATTTAGTATCATGCTGTATATGCAGAGAATAGACAGAAGTGATGAGGGCCAGGGACCTTCCCTAACAGTATATGTATGTGTGTGCGTATGAATATGTGTGTATGTAGCAATGAATATTGGAGTCTATCCTGGCTCTGTGAAGGTGTTCTGAGCTGAGGTTTTTGGACAGAGTGAGGAGAAGCCAGTTTCTCAGCAGGGAATGGCTCCCACTCTCTGACCATTTTGCCAAGGCCTGGCCAGGGTAATCCTGTGGAGGCATATACCGTAATGCTGGCCTGGGCCTGTCACATCTACAACAACAACAGGAGAAAACAGATCTTACAGCAGCATTGAGAGTCTCGACTGGGGAGACACTGCAGTATATTTTCTTTGATTACATAAGTATGCATTTCAGCATTCTTTAATCCGAAACTTACAGTACTTAAACTGTGTGTTTGTTCTGTAGTAATAAAAATTGTTATAGTACAAACACAAAAACATTAAAATGAGTAAACAGAGTGTTATTCTCTGTGACTGAATGAACGTGTACTATGAGTTTCAATATTAATACATTCATTTCTACATTAAATGATAAACACAGGATCTCCGGGTCCATAAATCTCTTTTGCATATCTTGGCAAAACACATGTAGTTGAACAAAAAGGATTTTGAAGATGCCAAACTTCAAACAGCCCACGCCTCAGGCCTTGTCACTGGCATGTGGCGAGATGCTATCAGACAGGAGCTTAAGGATCAATCATATGCACCCAGACACCGCACAAAGCCACTATCAAATGATCAAAATAAAGCACTGATCACAAATACCAGGTCTGTAATGATCCCTCATTGTTGGAAAGATTCTGTTAAATGTCAAGGGAAAATAAAAATAATACCTTTGATTATATCATGGCTGGGTTGGTTTGGTCATTAAGTAGTGTGCCAGGTAATGACTAAATAAATTGCACCAAGAAATGTTATGGATCTTACAGATTTAATACTGAGTAATTAACAGACTGTAAATTTAAGGAAACAAAAGGTGCATTTCATGAGAAATAATAACTGGCTTATCATGATTTTTGATGTCCACTGCTAATGACTACTTCAGTAATAAGTGTGTCATCCTCTAAGGCATTTCTTGCAGTGAGTCTTCATTTCTGTCTCGCTTTCAGATGTCTGAAGGAACTGACAAACATCCTACCCCACTCTGTGTTTCATTATACCGTCCTCTATCTGGGTTTAGAAAGGTTTCTTTTATATGGTGAAAAAAGTCATAATCACAGAAAACAGGCAGGAATAAAAAAAAAAAAAAACCAGGCAGTCAAAAAAAAATCAGCTAACATTTTAGTTCTTAGATCAAAGACAGAAGGGAGAGTAAATGGCAATCAGAATGACCTGCATTTCCACAGATATGCTTTTGATGAGTTCTTTCAAGATTGCATCAGAAACACAGCGTGCTGAATACATCCCCAAAAGGCCAAACAATTATTTTTGCCTTTTTCCTCTTTCCCTGAGTTGTGTCTCATGTCTGTGGTTTATACCCTTTCATCCCCCACCCACACGCCAACAGTTTATACCAAACTAGTCAGTCTAAATCTTTTAATTGAATCCAGAAAAGACTAGATTATGCAGCAGATAAGTTTAATAGAATTATTTCCATAGTTTTCAAAGTACTACAAGTAAATGTATTGACAGCTGGTCAACCCAAAGTATATTATTTTCTCACACTATGCAGTGCTGTATGTACTGCATGTATTTGTTTCAAGTTGAGAGGCGTGGATTGGCAGTTTGGGAAAAAAAAAACTACTTTTCTGATCTTTTTATTTTCATCAGTTTTCACTGTCACTTCAGTGATGTGAGGAAGTTGAGTTCTCTTTTCTGTTGAACACTGAGCCATAAAGCTGTGTGTTTACATAAATGCAACAGCCCACCCCAGTGGTGGTTTCGGAGTATTGCAGCCTACCTATACTGCCAGTGGTGTATGACAATTACTATGCATTCA
The DNA here is from genome assembly GCA_019176425.1 of Megalops atlanticus. Taxonomy (NCBI): domain Eukaryota; kingdom Metazoa; phylum Chordata; class Actinopteri; order Elopiformes; family Megalopidae; genus Megalops; species Megalops atlanticus. The sequence goes on from CM032881.1 coordinate 12,121,989, forward strand.
CTTTTGTCTCCCTGTGGTGCTCTTAGTAGTATAGACAACTGGTTTTAAAATTGAACCAAAAACTGTTATCTTATCAAATTGTTTTTGTAACATTGGTCCATGCTGTTAATCCAGGTTTATGGAGTAGTGTGGAGGCTACGCCCAAAATCTTCAGTGTTTTTGTTTGAAAAAAGTATTGCCTTATGCAGCCTCCAGAAACAAGGTTGAATGCCCTATTTGCTGTCCTTGAGGTATATGCTGAGTGTTACACTGCTGTTGTTGTTTTAAGGCTGTCATTGGGTTACAGTTAGGATATCCAAAAAGATATTAACCCATATTTTCATTGGTACCCCCAGAAAAATATAGCATCTAAAATACCAAAGCAACATCTTAGAGATTTAAAAATGTCAATTTCATTTCAGTGACTGCACATAGTGAAACTGTAATACCTTGTAGGAGTATTTGCATAAGCTAAGACTTATAAAGTTTTGATGTGAACCCAGCCAAGGAGATGGAGCAGTGGGGTCTGCTTGCTCTAGGTGAATTCCTGCACTACCAGCTCCTTGAGGGACAGCAATGACACTGGGCCCCTCTGAGCATCCTTTACACGGGACAGCTCCTCCTGCAGCTGGGCAATGGGGTGGCCCAGCTGGAAGCCCAGGTCCACCATCATTGCCAGTAGTGGGCAGCGGTACTTCTGCAAGCCATAGCGGCGCACCAGGGGCAGGGCGCGCTGGCCGGTGGAGAAGGCGCTGCTGGGGTCATCCAGGTCACGCTGGCACACCATGACGGCGCAGAGCGTGGGCACCGTCAGGACCGGCCTGTGGTGGGCCAACTTCTCCTGCAAGTCCAGTGCCTGGAGAAGCAGTTCCAGTGCCTGACTGTACTGACCCCCACGCAGCAAGCCGTGGGCCCTCCTCAGTTCTGGGTCGGTGAAGAAGCCATGGAAAGGGGCAGCCTGGCGGATGCAGTGGATGGAGTAAAGCTGTGCCAGGTAGTCCTTGAAGGCCAGCCGGCGCTCGGCGATGCTCTCCTCTGCGAAGTTCCCCGTCAGCCTCTTCCTGGGAAAGGTCACCTCCTCCAACTCCTCACTGAAGTCTTGCAGCAGCTGATGGTGAAGACGCTCAAAGTCGCTGTAGCGCCTCTCGATGGACACTTTCTTGGAGTCGTAGCTACCTGATTTGATCACAACAATCTGGTACACCTGCATAGGTATAGTCGGGTTGGGGGGTTTGGAGGGGATAAAACTCTTAGCAAGTTAGCAGGTATTTCCGATAAGGAAATTCTGGAAATTCACTTTCACCATACCTACCCAATATTAGACACAACCCCAAGTATCACTTAGACTTAAAATAAAAACCTCTTGTCATTGAAAATATAGCATTGCAATGAAGCAGACTGGATGAGCCATGAGGGGGCCATGTCATACATTATTCAATCCCCCATCTTACTCACCACATATCTGGAGAGTGCTTGCTCCACAGTGCGAGTTGAGGGGATCTCAAACAGTAGTTTGACAGGCTTCCTGTCAGACCTCACTCCCTGCCAATACTGCTGCAGTTCTCTGGTGGTCATTGCAGAAGTGGGGCTAATGTTCAGGCCTACAATCAAACACAAAAACAGTAGCACCACATGCAAAGGACTAAGAATTAGCAAGAGAGTTGCATCTAATTAGCTGGATGCTGACTGAATAACAGAGAAATTTCTTCAACCAACCTAAAGTGACTGCTTGCTCATGGCCCTGTTGCGGAGAGCTGGAGAGGTCAGGAATGAGGTGTCTTGCAGAGGTGTCAGAATGTGGTGGTACCGGCTGGGGACTGCTCTCAAAAGCCTCCACTGTGTCACATGGGTCCCCCACTGCTGATGCATTCTGGGCCATTCTCATAGTGTGAATATACAACTGCTCAATGAATAGAATTGCAAGGATTGAAACATGAGTAGCAGAAATCAAAGAAAATGGAAACACAGTTATGATAAATAAATAAATATAGCCAATATTATACCAGCTCACACCAATGTGCTAAACAGAAGCCCAAGTTAGAAAAGTGAATTTGTGTGCTCTTTTGTGTACGGCATTCCAGTTATTATAGTGAACTTCCACCTATTCAGCAAAAAATAACTAAAAACATTGAGGTAAAGTCCATATCAGATAAAACTTCTTCTTTACATGATTCCTCCTGTCACAATGCTTTGTGACTACATGTTGACAAATGTCTGTAAAAAGGGGAAGTTACAGATTTCATGGCCACATCAGTTATATCTCTCTGGAGTTATTCAAAAATACAAAGCAAAGAACTCCTTTGATAATCTAAGGCAACCTTCTCTGTCCTGAAGCCCAGCCTGCTGTTAGTCACACATTAAGTAGTCAGACAGCAAATGACCAGCTCACTTGTGAAGAAAACAGGACTGCTCACCTCTGATGTTGTCACTGGAATATTCTGGGTGCTAAAGTGCCTGTTGTTAGGTCATACCCTCATCTGCTGGGTCTCACAGTTCCTTCACACACCAGACACCAAGATGGACATCCCCCCTGCACTTCTTGCATGCCTCCACCTTTAAAGAAGAAGCATGGCCAGTGGATGTGGTGTATGTGCCCCAGGACAACAGAGACAGATGCAGAAGTGTGCTGTGCGTAAGGAAGTTGCCACGACAGTGGGTGAGCTCTGCACTGTGATTGGCTGGCTGTGGGGGGGAGATCAAGACTTTCTCAAGAGGAAATGAAACACATGAGTGGCGGAGTAAAGGGGACATTTTGCCTGAACACTTCAACTGTAATCATTAATTTCTGCCACTAATGCACTCTCAGACACCTCATATCAATGCTTACACAAAAAGTAGAAAATAATTTATGAGCAGATTCTGAAATTCAGCAATAAATGTAAATAAATGCAGGTGGCTGTATCTGTGAAAATGGACCACACCACTGTATAGCACCCCACTGAAACATGAGTGCCCAGGATGCTGCTCTTTCACATGCGCTCCCTGTACTTATGCTATGCTGTGCTGCTACAGTCTGATAAATTGGAATGGCACCCCTGTTGCCATCTGGTGTGTCTTAAGTCAGAAAAAATATCAAGACATGAGACGAGGGTGTACAGATATTTTTTTTCCTAGCACTGACCCTAGGTCTGTTTTCATATTATTGTTTGAATTTATTGTAAACTGATCCTGGCTAGACTGATAGCAGCTGTAATTAAGTCTAGAGAACCTGAGGTGATTTAATGGACTTTCAATAAGAGTATTCAGTCAGAAATTTTGCAGCTCTAGAAAGGGGGTTGATTCAGGGGATGTGGTTAACGTGTAGGTGTAATGGATTATTTATCGCATGACTGAACAGACAAATGCAGTCTGTACTCTGACATGTTTAACTCTGAGATGCAATTTTAATTAAGCATGTTAATTAAAATGAATCCATATTAAGAGTACTTTTAAAATACTTTTCCTGTTACCACAAATTATACTGAAACTAACTACATGGAGAGATGTAAAAGGCAGAGACATTAAGTAATCCATAATGCTCACATGATTGCTTGAAAGCCTACCTGCTGATGTCGAAGTTGACCTTTATTTGCATAATTGTGCTTTTGGTAAAAATTGTCACTTCCTTCTCCTGATGTGTGGCTCTTGGAATACAAAAGCTTCAATTCTGAGAACTTTTCACTGCTGCCCTAATTACACTGGTGACATTTGTCTTGTTTCTCACCTCTTCCTGTGCTCTGTCTCTGAAGGATTAGACAAGAGCTGCTACACCAGGCACAGGGTTGAGTTTGGCTGCAGTCTTGTCAGTTTGGTAAGATTACCTGCTGCTTTCAATGGCAAAATAATAAACATTCCCTCCCATTTGAAAAATTGAAATTAACACAAGTGACACATTTATAATTCAACAATAATGCTGTTTATATATTTAGTTTTATCACTGAATATTAAAGCCTCAGTTAAAGCCATAGGAAAGTATGTCTGTATTTCTGTCACAAACAACTGGTAATATTCAAGGAATGCTCTATTTTACTTTTAGTTGAAAAACCTTATTTTTATCCCCTGACTTTGCTATAAAACCCTGTATTTATTTAGCACAAAAAGTCAAGCATCCTACAGTAATGACTCTAGAAGGCCCCCTGATGGTGGCTGTAAGACTGAGGTCACAAGGTCAACCAGAGACACTGGAGCACCCCCTAACTACATGTCATCATGTGTTGATGATATGTTTGATAAAATATATATTTATGTTATGTTGTTGGAGGCTGAAGTCTTGTTTATACATCTGTTAGCTCATGCTGAAGAACATGAGTGTGCTGTAAAAGACAGCTATCCTTTAGAAAATTCAAGTGCCCTAAAATGACTCATCAAAAAAAATGTGTCCCCTCCTGTCTAATTCATAAGACTGCTGGAGGTAAGTGACAAGATAACTGCATCTAAGATGAAACAGAGGTAAGGAAATATAGAACAGAAAATGAATCAAGAGTACACTTTTGCTTCTAACAGTTTCTGAGTGCAAACTGAATGCCAGGTAACTGTGTCAGACACAGGATTATGGCTAATTTTTATTCACCAGGGGAGTACTTCTCACTGTAGGATATCACATTGGATTCATAATTGCACTGAAGTCAATATGAATCTTGTCAACATCTTGCTTGAGCAGAAAAGGCTGACTTGTGCTGATCAAATCATCTGGTAATTCCTCTAGCAAAATCAAATCCCAGGGACAAATTCTAACCCAGATTTGGCCAGCCATGACAATGTAGTTCCCTGATCTATATTCAGCGTTAATCAGAGTACTGCTATAGTAACACTCCCCACAACCTATCATAACAGAGAGTGTTATGCCCAGTTTTATACTCTTTATGACAGTGAATTATGATCAACAGCAAATTATGATCAACAGCAATTACATTACCTGCCTGCACTCCCACGAAATATTCATAAAATGTAACAACCTGCAATCTTCAGCACACACCAGTATGCAGGCTGTTAAGTTAACATCTGAGATTCAGGATTGCACTTTTTGGCAGGAGCAAGAATAACATTTGCTTAGATTGATTTGATTGTTACAGACGGTTTACTTTTCCAAGCTGTGCATTTATTAGGGTCTTGTAATGGTTTTAAACATGATTGATTCCTTTCACTGGTTCCTAAATAGAAGAGTGGACTCCTTGTCTAACACTGGACATGCAATGCAAAATTTACACAATTGCTTTATCTATTAGATTGTTACAGATGTGTCCCTGTGATTGCTTTCATTTATTTTACTTGTCTTATCTTAAGCTGATTATCACTTGTCTCTCTCCAGAGTGTTACTCTCGAGCAAAAAAGATTAAGAAGATGAGTGTCACAGTCCCAGTGGGCCCTGTCATGATACAACTGACAGCTGTTCTCATTGCAGGTCACAAAAACATTCCCTTTGCCACAGCCCACAGGACAAGTTGCAGCACTGGCAGTAACACTACAGGCAGACGTTAGTGACATCAGTGCTTGGCTTCATGCTTGAACACGCAATCTCTGGTAGTCTGAAGATTAGTATTTATTTACTGGACACATGCTGTTACCCAGAATGACTTATAAAACTATCACGCCACAATATATGTAGTGCTTGTCATAACAGCAGGATGAACAAGGACATGACTACATTATAGAAAGTAGCACGTCAGTGATAGAAACTGAAAAACAGTGCAAATAAGCATGTATCCAAGGCCGTATAAACATTTATGTAATGCTTGGAATGATCATCAAAGAAAACATTACACTTTCATAGCAAGAATACAGAACCTATTAAAGACTGATTTGTAATATAATTTTATGTCACATATAAGATTAGACACTGTATTGTCTAACAATGATCCATAAAAGCATATTCATAAAACCTTCCATCACAGTAACATACAGAAGTAGCCTAACAGTGGAAAGGCTGTCATAATGATAACCACAATCAATGTCTATCATTCACCTTGATCATCTGCAGCACCTGTTTTTGCACCAGAATGCTCAACATACATCAGCCTACTGGGCATGAACACCTCTCTCTGTAATTGGATCCTGGACTTCCTGACTGACAGGCCTCAGTCTGTCAGTATAGGAGAGAACACCTCCAGGGTCGTCAAGCTGAGCACCAGTGCCCCCCAGGGCTGTGTGCTGAGCCCACTGTTGTTCACCCTGCTGACGCATGACTGTGCTGCCCAGCACAGCTCTAATCACATCTTCAAGTTTGCAGATGACACGACAGTAGTGGGGCTCATCAGTAACAATGATGAGTCCATGTACAGAGCAGAGGTCAGTTGGCTGGTGGACTGGTGTTGAGACAACAATCTGTCTCTTAACGTTGAGAAAACATCACTGTCTTGTTGGGGAATTGCAATGTCGCTGACCGCAAGTCCCTACAGCGGATAGTGAGGACAGCTGAGAGGATCATCGGGGTCCCTCTTCCAACCATGGAAGAGCTCTTCCAGAACCACTGCATCCGGTGTGCAACCTGCATCCCCACAGACCCCTCCCACCCTCCGATGGACTGTTCACCCCCCTGCCGTCTGGCAGAAGGTACTGGAGCATACGTACCGTCACTGTCAGACACTGCAACAGCTTTTTCCCTCAGGCAGTCAGGCTCCTCAACTCCTTGCTGCCCTCTCCTCCCCTCCTGCACCTGCACAAGAACAGACCCACACCCCCAGAGCACAGCATGCCCCTGCCCACTCCCCTGGACTGAGCACCCCAAATTCAAAATGCACATAGCCACTTTAAAAAAGTGTAATCTGTTTCCAATTTTTACACATTTATTTGTACTCTTCTGCCTGCCACTTTACAATCCAATGTCGTGTTACTTTGTCTATTTATTTATTGTCTTGTTATCTTGTCTATTTATTGTCTGGTGTATTTATTCAGTTGATTGAATGTAGCACCATGGGTCCCAGGGAAATGTTATTTCAACCCTACTGTATACTGCGTATGGATGGGCTGACAATAAAATCTGTCTGACTCTGTCTGACTAATTTAATCACTTAATGTGGCAGATGATTATGTAGCTTGACAGATTGGGATGTGGCCACGTCATTGTAGTGTTGTAGTTTTGTTAGTTTCCATAAAAAGATTTGGCATTTTCTTGAACTCTGGCTCCTGTCCCTGGGGATGGACAACCATTCTTGATGTTCATGATGGACAATGTTTATGTTTATTACATCTTTTCACATCTGAAGTGTTTGGAACCCATATTTTGGGTAATGTTACTGCTTCCTCCTCAGTCTTGAAGGAGGTCACAGTGGCGAAAACTGTACAGTCCTTGGTTTTGTCTTTGTCTCCTTAATGCAAGGCCCACCTCTAGTAATGAGAGGCTATCCTGTGAGATCTCTTTCGTTTGACCCTTGACCCCCACCACCTGGACTCTTTCTGCCACCGGGTACCAGACCACACTGGGTCTCCTCCTTCTTTTCAGCACTGCGGCCCAAGAAATGCATCACCAAGGCCCTAAATTCAGAGAAAATGCCCCACAACAGGAGAAATACAGAGATTCATACTTCAACCTTTTTTATAATAAAGATGGTAAAATGTACTGAAACAACAGTTTCACTAAGAGAAAATGAAGGAAGACTTGATCATCAAGTTTTAACAGGCTTCTTTCCATCAAAGGCTAGATTCTATTTATTTTATGACTTATAGGCGTCCTACTGAATCTGGAATGTTATGAAAGGTTTAACCATATGCAAACGAAAATGTTTTCAAATGAAACACTTTTCTGTCCCTACAGTACAGTAAGTCAGCTTTGATAGTGATAACATCAATGTAATTACAAAATGGTTTTAAACTTCAAAAAGAATACTTTTCAAAACAAATTGAAACCATCGTATCACTAGCATATCATATTTATGTTTCCATTTCTTTTCAAAGATGCATATGATTCATTAAAACGCATAGACTGAAGAAAAATTCAACCCTGAAATTGCACTAAAGTTTGTCGAGTTCCACATACGTATGACTAATACATAGATTTGTGTATGACGAATAAAGCAACTTGTCCTCTTTAGGTTGACCCACACTGTATAACTTCAGCACACAGTACTATGCATAATTGTCACCCTTGTGACCTAGGTGGACCTTACAGTACTGTGTCTACACACAGCACTGAATCATTGCTGTAAATGACTTGCTGTAAATGTTTGATCTTAACCACTAGATGTTAACCACTATGCCACACTACTGCCACTGTTTCACATTTCTTACACTTTCGAAATAACACTAAATAAAAAAATGACATTTCATATATGCTGTGCCAGTGGCATAGACAAGGATATGATATCATCAGTGTGCATTAGACAAAAACAGGCTTTCAACAGTCATGACTCAGTTAACAATTCATTCTTATTTGTCATGGACGAATGCCAATGACATGGGTTTTGCTGTTTAGAGGGTCCATACTGCACATAGTTTGATGCTGCACTGGTTGTAAAGATTGAGCTGCATGTTGAAAATACTCTACAAATGTGCAATCTAAAAATAAATGACAGGAAATTTGGGAAAAATGTTGCAGTCAACTAAAGGGAGGGTGAGGGGTGGGCACAGCAACGCAGTGCAATGGCTACAGTAGAATAATTCATCCTCGAGTGACAAATTTTAAAAAAATTATCTGATATAAAATGTAACATATACTTTAATGCGCTTCTAAAAGTTAATGATATATTACAACAGCAGTTAGATACACTCAAAAGTTCATTTGTGTACAATCTGGAGCTTGTCTAGGGAAGTTGTTTTGAGATCAGAGTCGTAATCGCATTGTCAGTTATGTTTTCTGTCAGTTCTTCATTTGTAATAATGACAATGGAATGCACCAAATAACCCTCAGTCCAATTTTACCTGTTTAGCCCTGCAGCTATGTGAAGGTCTCATGACACAAGTACTGCAATTTTCCAAAATGGCCACCAGCTTGTGGAATTAAAACATATTTGATTAACAGAAGAAAAAACAGTATCTATCAGGCACCACACAACCATCACATCACAAGACATATCATTTGATAATAAAACCTTTAAACAAAATCATTCAATATCATACTGTATGTAATACTCGTGCCAGAGTGAATTCAGTGCAGCGTACTTCTGCATAGAGCTGGTTTCCTCTCAATGTTTCAGTAATTTCTAAATGCTTGGGTAACTGTTTCAGGAAGCCAAATATAGTTATGTAACTGTACTACTGATCTCAGTACAGAATTATTACAGGTCAAATGTGAGCCCTGATTATAGAATATAAGTATGACATTATCACAGCCCATTTTTCATTACAGTTGTAACATTGCTGTACAACACAACTCTGACTGAATAGGTGTGCACTCCATACTCATGGCTGAACATAGGAATCCACATTACCTGCGGGTTCAAGTGAGGAACTGGGGCTGTTCTGTAGGGATCTGCTTCAGGATTTGTATTGCTATGTCAAACTGCTTTCTCTTGGCTCAAGCTGCATAGCTGTGCGTTCTCTTTAAAAGGCATGGCTGAAACTGCAGTGTCCTGCCTGGATCTTTGGCAGTCTGTCCACACTCACTGCATTCACCACATTGCCGGGGAAAAGCTGTACGCCTCCTTGGCCTACAGTTGACCTAACACCTGTTTACACCACGCCCCTTTCTCCCTTGCTGTGCTGTGATGTTCTATGGCAAATGAGGACTGCTCAGGTCTCTCGATAGTCGATACTATTCTGTTTCACAGGTCATTTGAATAAGCAGAACAACAGCTGTCTGTAGCTGCTAAACGCAATCATTTTAATTATATCATAGTCAATGTTTTTCTCTCCCCTCCTTAGAAAAGCAGCATGCATATTTGGGGTGCAATGCTTTCTTCTCCTTGGACAGTAATGGTTACGTTTACATAGGCCTACAACCTGTGCAGCTTTGCAGTCGCATGCTCTCTGCTGTTTTCCGCTCCAAAATCGTCGCGCTTAGCAGCCTGTGACATCATCCATAATAAGGACCTCTAACCAATGAGGACTCGTCGTCTCTGCATTAATATATCTTTCTGCATAAACAGAGCCTTGCACAAACTCTTCATCTGCGACTTTATCTTCTGAAGGTTTACGAAGCATGCCTTTGGTGGCGATGCAGAACAATATAAGAGAACATCTGTAAAAAAAAAAAAAAAAGTGCAAGAAATTGAAAGACATCGCAGCGTCAGTTTCTCATGTCAATCAGAACTTTCTTCCGCCCCTTTTACTCGACAACCTAACCCGCCGAACAGTCGGGAAAACCCCGGAGGGTGGGCCTGAGAAACAGACACGTAGTTTGGCCAATGAACATCTTTCTAACTGGATATGCGCCAATAGGTTTCGGAATGAGAACCAATGTATGTGGTGCGGGGTTGGTTGTATAGGTTTTCCCTTAATAATCTCTGTTTAGCTGAATGCAGTGTGTGCTGCATTTTGTGTTCTTTCGGAACTGCAGCCTGTGTTTACGAATTTATAGTTGATTAGATACTTAAACACTAAGTGCTCATAGCTAGTCTAGCTATAATACCTCCATTGGCTAGCACTGCACGCAGAGACATACACGAGATGGTAGGCTACCACTAGCTAGCTGCCAGCTAGCTAGTTTGACACATATTCTGGATTCCTGCTAAAATAGCATTCCTCAGTGAGTTTGGGACAAACTGGTAGCTAGCCATCTAGCCAGTTAGCTTTCGAGCTAGCTTGCTAAGTTGCCATTGAAGAGACGGTAAGAGAAAGATGGCTTCATGTCATTATCTTTGATACATGCATGATACTGTCGCTTGCAACGCATTTCCAGAGATATAGCCAGCAAAGGGTTGGCTAGATAGGAATCTGGCTGTTTAAACAATTTATTTGTTTGCCAAATAGCTGACTAGCTCACCGGTCAGACAACTAAATTATCTCAGGTGGGAAGATTGCGTAGCTACCTATATTAGTTTGCCAGCTATTTAGCTACACTGTGTGGTTGTTTGCAAGTAATACCATACGCTGTCTGTAATATCATGGACATAATGTGTTGTTACAGTTTAAAATCTTAGCACGTTCGTTTTAGTCAGCAAGTTTGCTTATTTCCTCCTTCATATGAGCTAGCTCACGTTACCTAGCTGGCTAGCTAGTTGTGGTGGTGATGTCACCTCTTTCTGATTGAATACCAGCGAGAGACAGAGCAGTGCAGCAGGGAATGTGGCATCCCGTTACGGTTAACATATTTTGCTGTCTGTGTTAGGGCGAGGTTCTGTTCTTTCACGTTGTTAGCTGGCTAGTTACAGTATCTAGGAACATTAATTACAAACAGACTTATAATGCGTTTACATTTCGGGTTGTTGGTGTTTGCACATAACTACGACGAGTTGATACTCCTGCCTCACGTTCTGGCAGGTGATCATTTGACATTTGTGGCATGCCTTTTATTCTGTGCTGTGTCCTGATCCAGAATGTTGCGTGTTGATATACCGCGACTGACTGTCAATGCTACTGTTATAGCACGCTGAAAGACTTATTTTGCTGGCTATGGGCAGGTTTTCACTCACTGTCGCCCCGCCCCCAACAGATATTCTTATGGAATTTTCTTGAGAAAAAAAGGGCTTTGTATTAGGTTAGACTTGTCTTATATAAAGCTTGAAGAGGCTATTTGATAGGTGCATTTAGCTAAAAGTGTTAACATTTTATCTGAGCTGTTGTAAAAATCATGTAGGCAGGTCATATATAGTGACGGTGAGCTTGCAGAATATTCTATGCTATGGTGCGCATCGACGAACTGAATGCTTTGACTCACATGACTAGAAACATAGGACCTACTCTGATCTATTTGTCATTGGCTGCATGGCAGGACTTGAAAATCAGGCTTTTAGTGTGTGTTCTTGACACACTGGCAGATCAGTTTTCAGTGTCCTTCACATGTAAGGCACAAGCTTTATCATGCGTGTTTGTCATGCTTATGATCTTATGTTAACAGAGGTCCAAACATCAGGGAATGTTACCTTTTGAGATTTCATCAACAGTACATTGCAGCCTGGTTAGGAAGGGACATTAAAGAATGCCCAGCATGTGTGGGAACCAAAAGTCCAAAAAAACAGCCTCACGACATGGCCAATGTTTACTTCACTGCTCTCCCACAACATAAATCTCAATAGAGAACATAGCCTCAGATGGCACTAGATTGTAAACAAGGGGTCCTTTATGTAACATTGAAAGAGCGCAGCTTTCCTGCGTGGTTACAGAATGAGCACCAGTCAGTATTGTGCTACAGTCATTTATTAGGCCAGTGTGTCCACTGATTTGTTTGTCCAGGGGTGGAGAAGGGATTTGCCATTTAAGGTGTCACTGGTAGAATATGGAAGCACACTACAGATGATAGGCCTATCTCTGTTGCTTTATCTGGGCAGTTGTCAACAAGAACCAAATTTGATGCACAAAGACCCATTGAGAGACCTGCTTTTGCCCTGCTAAAAAAACAACCCATAACAACAGCAGCTAATCAACAGGAGGATGGGAACCTAAAAACAGGGGCATTGTGGAAGATGAGTTAGGATATTGTAGTTCTTGCATGGCATGCTTTGCCCACAGTGTGTAAGCTGATAGTGCTGCAGGTAGAGCTTTGTGGGCAGGAAGGGTAAAGCGAGCAGCTGTGAATTTCCCTGAAGTCTCTTTTTGCACTTCAGTGGCTTCTTATCTGACTGTTGTACAGCAAGGGGAAATCCAGTCGCCCAACAGCAGGCAGATGAGGCTTTGTTTATTTAACCCCTTCATCATACACAGTGTGCAGCTTCACTTGTCTCGACTTGGAAAAGTCCCCATTAACAAAACAGTTTCCAGCAAAAAAAAAAAAAAAAAAAAATTTTTGGTTGATTTTAAGGTTGAAGGTCATGGTAGTTCACTCAGTACTGAAAACACAGACCTCAGAGTGGGTTCCACTGTTTGTCGATGGTGCTTTTGGTTTTGTGAAGGGTTTGGCTGTTTCATTATTTCAGTTAGTTGAGTATTACGGTGTTCCTGTCTGAAAGTGGCTAATGCTCATAACAGTTCATTTTTTTCCCAGATTGATGGCTACAATTATTTTTGGCCTCATGCATAAACAGTTTCATAATGCTATGTCCATTTCTCAAAACGTTGTGTATTTTTTTGTCTTAAACCTCTCATATTATTTCGATGAATTAATTCTTAGGCCTTTATTCAGTCTAACCATAGTGCACTTTGTCTTGAACTTTTCTAATGTAAACTTAGTGAAGCAAATATGAGCTATTGCAGTTTTCTGTCACTCAAACATTATGAGTGTAATGGTAAGATTCTTGTGTAACCCTGAGGAAACATAACACTTGTTTCAGCTCATTGCCCAAAGGACAAAGCACATTACAGTTAAATTGAGTAGAGCCCCTTAATTTCAGACAAGACTAAGCCTTGTTTTTAGCTGTGTTCTAGTTGTGTAATTGCAGAATTTTTCGTCATATGTGCAGGAAGTTGGCTTAAGAAGTTGGCAGTGTTGCTACATTGGTAATCACTTACAGAGAATCAGAATTTCTTGTGCTCTTTTGCAATTTTGAAATCCCTGCTTTTCCTTTCAGAATAATGCCTATGTCACCTAATGTGTAAAGAAATACCACACCAACTCCCAATTTAAACAGGCTGTGTTTTAATGTTACAGTTTATCGTTCCTCCTTACGTTTATAATTTAGTCCAATGATCAGAAATACAGCCTACATAAAATGACATGTATGTATACATTGAAATATATGTTCTGCTATATAGTAGTAAGTCTCTGTAGGATGCATTTTATGTAATTTTAGTAATTTTTGCATTTTTGCAGGTTTGCAGTGTTGTTGAATTGAAAACATTCATACTTGATATTTTAAATAATACAGTTTTGATATTTTGATAGCTGAGTGATGAGATGTTGGCAAAGTTAAATTATCAACAGTCACATAAGTATAACCGCACAACCCTAAAAATGTTTCTGTCTTTATGTACAGGTCCGAATGGGTGTGGAGTCTGGCCAGTCTGTTTAGAGAAATGCAGCCAACCCACAGAGGGGACATTGGGAGACACCAGGCCATTGCCCCATGACCTGTCTCCCATTCTCTCTCCTTGGAAATAAGCTGCATTCCACACAGGTGTTTGCCAGAGTTGCTATGCAGAAGGTGCGGCCTTAAGCCCCCTGAGTGGCCATGACTTCATCCCTGTGGAGCCAGGAGAAGCCAAGTGGGGGCTTCCGGGAGGACTCGCGCTACTACATGGTGGTGAAGGAGTGCACTGTGGAGAAGCCCCCGCAGAAGACCCTGAAGATCCCCCGAGGTAGCATCGGCCAGGCCTGCCAGGAGCGCAACAGCCTGGGCCGCTCGATCCCCCCCACCAAGGGCAAGAAGAGCCTGCGGGTATTGGACCAGGCCAATGTGGTACTGAGCTTTGACGAAAAGGACGTGCTGGAGCTGGACGAGAAGCTCGCCGAGCTGCTCTTCCCCATAACCAACTGCGAGGAACGCTACGGTCTGCTGTGCAACAAGCCCCGGCTGGAGCGGGCCCGCCAGATTGACTGCGGCTCCAAGGTGCACGTGCAGCTACGATCGGGGGACGAGCCGCTGCCCGGGGTGGTCCGCTTCAAAGGCTCGCTTATCCCAGAGAGGACCCTCTCCGGAATCTGGTTCGGAGTGGAGCTGCTGGTGAGGCCCTGTTTGTTCGGGATGTATTGCTGGCTGCAGTGATTGTGGTTTGGTAACCAATGTGTCAGGAATAGCTTTGTTTATCCGTTAGCCTGCACAGTGGAAAGATGCTGGTAAATATGTGACACTTGGTCTACCTCTCAGTCTGGAAAGGGTCACCCTATTTTAATATGTCCTACTATGTCATAAATGAGGTATTGTTGAGTTGAACTTTGGGGCATTGTTTACCCATGAGAGTCTGACCTTCTGAGCCTTTTAATTGTTAATGAACAAAAGAAAAACTGGGCATAGTGAGCGAGTTACAGGAAATGTTGCTTTAAGTAATCAAGAGAGCTATCTAGGTAGCCAACTTTGATTGCTGGCTATCTTGCAACATACCTTGCCCTCTCACTACACTAGTAATAATACTGGATTACATTTGTATTCAATAATTACATATTCAAGTATCTTGCAAGTTTCTCAAAGTGCTTTACAGTGAAGAGGGGGACTTACGTCACTACCCATCACCCACCTGCAGCCAGTTTGCACCAGAACACTCACCACACATCAGGTGAGGTGGAGAGGGATTATTTACCCAGTTAGATGGCCAGTTTGAAAGAGCCTGACTGAAAATGTAGCTAGGACACAAGAGAAGCCCCTACACTTTGCGAGAGGTACTGTGGGGTCTGTAACGACCACAAAGTCAGGAGCTCGATTTAACATCTCACCTGGAAGATCATGTCACCAACAGCACATTGTCCTCATCCATGCCCTGGGCCATTTGCTCTGGTGTTAGGCTCGGAGGGAAAACTACCCCTACAGGGCCACTAACACTGCTGCCAGCAACAACCTGGCATTTCTCAAGAGGTTAACTAGGTTAACCAGCTAAATTTGACATTTATTAACTTAAATCGGTCTGCTTTTATCAAAATTACCACACCACCCTCCTAGGGAAGGTATCTTGCTGAAAGCAATACACTGTATACCCAGTGAGCTAGCCACATAGCTCCTGAGTTTAAATTACTAGCTAGGTACTTCACTAAATGGCCAACAAAAATAATCTGCCATTCAGCAGGGTGAAACATTTGAAACAATTTTAGCTTTAATAGCAATTATTGTATTTTTAGAGCACACCATTTGAAAGGATTTTTAGAGCCATTCACTTCAGTGGCTGCTGCCTCATTGATGCCCCTACAGCTTTTTTTCAGTTCAGTATGGCTGCCAACATAAAAAAGGTCAGCTTTTGCCTTATCAGCCTTTCTCTGCCCTGGCCATGTGTATATGACTAATAGGACAATAACCAATCAAACACTGATTGTAGAGTTTATATACTATGTTTGGTGGGCTAACACTAAATATCTTAGCATGACCCTTCCCAGGCGATGGGTTTTGATGCTGACAGCAGTGGAGCAGACAAGGCTTCCAATGAGCCATCTTATTTTTGCTTGTGCTGCTCTAATGCAAGTTGATACTATTTGTGTTAGTCTAATGTGTTTCACGTACTGCTCAAGGGCTGCTGACACCAAAACATCTTTCATAGTGTTGCATACTTGTGAGCTATTGGTGCTGTGTGAAGACCTGTTTTGCAGTTGATAAAGAAATTCACACAAACCCAATTCAGGTGACTGTGTGCTGTTGGCTGCTGCAGCTAGTAGCTTGCAGAAGTCCTGTGGTTGGATGGTATGCTGCTCTCCCGTCTCCCCAGTGCAGTTATTTCTGCTTCTTCCTTGGCTCACATCTTTTGCCTGTTTGTTCCCTTTTCATGTATTTTTTTTAGCTTGTCTATGTGGTCATTCCCAACTGTTCATCTTAAGTCTTAGGCCTTCTTGAATGGACTGCTCAACCAAAACTATTAAGAGCCTTTACTTCACATTCTTTCCAGGAATTATATTTGTGCTTGCCATGTTTGCTTGGGTATTTAATAAACAAGCACAATGGATGTTGTTTCTAGTAACTTATGATTACATGACTACATGCCTAAGGATAAACCAGTTCCACTGTCAGTCACTCACTATGATATAGGGGACTAGCCAACATTATGTTAGTATTAATGTGGAGGCACATCTGAATTGCTTCAGGTATCGCCGACTCACTGCCAATCCGTGTCAGTGAAAACATGTAAAAGGACTGGATGACATGATAGAATCATGCATTAATCTGTTAAAAAATAGAATAGGGAAGGTAATCTGTAAATGAATTAATTTGACAAGCATGCTGTTTTCCTGCATCCTGTTTCTGCATAATAGGGTGCAAGATTAGTAGCTGTTGACCTGAATGCTGTGTTTAGTGAATGCTTGCACTTTAGATAAACATTAACATAAAACATGGCTTTTGTTATAGCACTGTGTTAATTGAATGAATAATGCTTCATTAACTATGGGCTTTGAGAGCTTTTCACTCCCACCCAGTATGATATAACAGACCCTGCTTATGTGAAATTCTTGCAAGTGATGGAATGCTTTGGCTCTAACAATGCATAGCTCTGTTGTACGGCTTTGCTGCTACTCCTCTGCCTCAGTCACACAGGCCTCTGTGAGCGTGAGACTACATGCCGGGCTAACTACGTGTCCATCACTTATTTGTCTCAGGAGGAAGGCCGTGGCCATGGCTTCACGGAGGGCTCTTACCAGGGCAAGCAGCTGTTCCGCTGCGAGGACGAGTGCGGCGTGTTCGTGGCCCTGGACAAGCTTGAGCTGTGGGAGGATGAGGAGGAGGAGCTGGGGGAGCTGGAGGTGGATCATGTGAACCTTGTGGACCCCCGGGACGCAGACTTCCCCCAGCTGGAGATCAACTCACGCGTGGTGGTGCAGACCAGAGAAGGTCCAGAGCGAGGCACCATCATCTTCTGCGACCTGCTGCCAGGCAACGAGACCCTGGGCTACTACGTGGGCGTGGACATGGTGAGATAAGTAGCCCTGCAATGCGAGTCTCGGTGTGAGAGATGGGAGGAAGCCTGAACGTGAGCCTCAGTGTGAGGGATAGAAGCAGGTCTGAACATCACCCTCAGTCAGAGGGATAGAAGCAGGTCTGAACATCACCCTCAGTCAGAGGGATAGAAGCAGGTCTGAACATCACCCTCAGTCAGAGGGATAGAAGGAGGCCTGAACATCACCCTCAGTCAGAGGGATAGAAGCAGGTCTGAACATCACCCTCAGTCAGAGGGATAGAAGCAGGTCTGAACATCACCCTCTGTCAGAGGGATAGAAGCAGGTCTGAACATCACCCTCAGTCAGAGGGATAGAAGGAGGCCTGAACATCACCCTCAGTCAGAGGGATAGAAGGAGGTCTGAACATCACCCTCAGTCAGAGGGATAGAAGTAGGCCTAAACATCACCCTCAATCAGAGGGATAGAAGGAGGCCTGAACACCAGCCTCAGTCAGAGGGATGGAAGGAGGTCTGAACACCAGCCTGAGTCAGAGGGATAGAAGCAGGTCTGAACACGAGCCTCAGTCAGAGGGATAGAAGCAGGTCTGAACATCACCCTCAGTCAGAGGGATAGAAGCAGGTCTGGACACCAGCCTCAGTTTTAGGGATAGAAGCAGGCCTGAACACGAGCCTCAGTCAGAGGGATAGAAGGAGATCTGAACACCAGCCTCAGTTTGAGGGATAGAAGCAGGTCTGAACGTGAGCCTCAGTCAGAGGGATAGAAGCAGGCCTGAACGCCAGCCTCAGTGTGAGCGATAGAGTCAGGCCTGAACGCCAGCCTGAGTCAGAGGGATAGATGCAGACCTAAACACCAGTCTCAGTGTGGGGGATAGGAGGTCTGAACACCAGTCTCAGTGTGAGAGAGAGAAGCAGGCCTGAACGCCAGTCTCAGTGTGAGGGATAGAGTCAGGGCTGAACGCCAATCTCAGTGTGAGGGATAGAGTCAGGCCTGAACGCCAGTCTCAGTGTGAGGGATAGAGTCAGGCCTGAACGCCAGTCTCAGTGTGAGGGATAGAGTCAGGGCTGAACGCCAATCTCAGTGTGAGGGATAGAGTCAGGCCTGAACGCCAGTCTCAGTGTGAGGGATAGAGTCAGGCCTGAACGCCAGTCTCAGTGTGAGGGATAGAGTCAGGCCTGAACACCAGTCTCAGTGTGAGGGATAGGAGGTCTGAACGCCAGCCTCAGTGTGAGGGATAGAAGCAGGCCTGAACGTGAGCCTCAGTCAGAGGGATAGAAGCAGGCCTAAACGCCAGCCTCAGTGTGGGGGATAGGAGGTCTGAACACCAGCCTCAGTGTGAGGGATAGAAGCAGGCCTGAACGCCAGCCTCAGTCAGAGGGATAGAAGCAGACCTAAACACCAGCCTCAGTGTGGGGGATAGGAGGTCTGAACACCAGTCTCAGTGTGAGGGACAGAAGCAGGCCTGAACACTAGCCTCTGTGTGAGGGATAGAAGGAGGCTTTACAATTTTTGGATATTTCTTGCAGTTGTACAAATGGGCAACAATGTTCTAACTGCACTGCTGATGGATGAGTTCATCTTGGAATGTCTCTGTAACAAGATCAAAGCCTTATTTTGTGTTATTTTTACACATATGCAGAAATATATACCTTTTTTGCATAAACTAAAATATGGAATGTCAGATGGCCTCTACATTATACCATAAATTGAGGGAGATAAACTAGAGAGGCCTATCAAGTCAATGATTGAAAAGTGTAATCAAACTTGTAACAACATGAAAACAGGATGCAGATTTTTCATGGATAAACTTAATGTTAATATGATAGTAATGCTCTAAGAAGATGCTCACCAAAGTTGAAGTGAGTGAAGTCCAATTCTACAGGTTACATGGTATGGTGGGCCAGTGAAGAAAAGTCGGCACTCACAACAGAAGAGTATATTTACCTTTCAGTATTTGTCTGATTATCACCACCATCAAAAAAATTCCAGCAGTGTAGAAAAATGAATGTATTCTGTCTACTTTGCTTGGATACTTCTGATTATCCATTTCAGCCAAGGAAATCTCAGTTCATTCACATGAATCAAAGCAAGCTTTATCTTCCAATCATACCAGGTGGACTGTATTTTTAGTCAGCAGTGAGGCACTCGACTTAAACATAGCAATTAATGACTACCACACATTAAGAGTATAAGTGTCTGTATTCAATTAGGAAAATGAGCACTGATACATGCTCAAAATAGATGTTCAGGATGAGAATGTCTTCCAAAACACAACTGAACAGGAGCACAGCTTCATGTTAGTTGGCATCACAGCAATCCGTTCATATTTCCAAGTGCGCAATTAATTTACACTGTGGGCTGCTCACAATGCCCTGGACTTCATTTTTGTCAACCCCTGGGCTTGGGGAATATCTGGAATTGATACCCTTGTTTTTGTGTTTTACTTCAGCATAACTTACTATTTTTGAAGTTCTGAATTAGGAGGAAAAAGTAACAGTAAATAAAGCCGGTTGAATGAATAAGAGTTTCACAGCATGTGACCTGTGGATGTTGTCATTCATGGGGAGGAACAAAGGGCAGCCAAGCTGCGTGTGAGGCTCAGAAGCTATGTGACCAGCAGCAGGGCATTTGTCCAGGCGAGGAAACACTGCTGCTCTCTCTCAGCCTCGCCCACAGAGATCACCATATAGCCTGGCTG
Organism: Megalops atlanticus; assembly: GCA_019176425.1. NCBI lineage: Eukaryota > Metazoa > Chordata > Actinopteri > Elopiformes > Megalopidae > Megalops > Megalops atlanticus. Next base: position 12,142,136 of record CM032881.1, read on the forward strand.
TAAGGACCTGCGGACTTCAAATCCGTCCAGTCTGGGACCAGCCTACAACCTTCCTCCGGTGCAGACGAGCGTCTTGCGCTCAGCCTGTCATTAGAGGGGAGAAAGAAAAGTGGAATAGGAAAACGGCTCGTTGGGTGGGGTGAGCAGAGGTCAGCTGTGGAAATGACAGCGCTGGGGAAAAAATAAATATAGGTTTTGGAAATGACGAGCACCTGCAGGTGTAAGAAGGCGGTGTGTTGGCCTCTTTCAGGACAATCCTATCGGTGACTGGGACGGTGTTATTGACGGGAAGCTCCTGTGTAATTTTGCCAGCGTAGAACACACGCGCCTTGTACCCATCTGTGACGTAATGCCAGGTGAGCATTTTTGTCTTCGCTTTCTCTTAGTTTTGTCGTAAATTTATACCATTTCATTGTTGTTTACTTCTGCTTTTGTGTCGCTCTTGTTCTCGATGTTTGGCTGGCATTTTTGACAAAGGCTCAGACAAATGATCTTTTGTCTGATGGCTTGCTTCAGAAAGGCCAGTGAGAAGTTTTGCCTCTTTGTTCATTTCTGCTATGTGCTTCATGCTTGTGCCAGTTTCGTGCCAGCAATGTTGAATGTCAACGATGTCTCTTGATTGCATTTTAGAAATGTCTACCTCTTCCATGCATTTACCTTTTCAAAACATAGACCAAGACTGTTTACCTAAGCAGATTTTTGGAAAGACTGTCACTCCAATGAAAGCTTGAGTTTTTTTCTCACGCCAGGATTTGCTAATTAGTAAAAAGGTGATTAGGCTGCATAGCGTTTACAATCCTGCTGATGTGATAGATCCAAGGGAGTCATGCATTGCTATGAAAACACACCATTGTTTTGGTATCACAATTTTAAGACACTGAAGCAGCTCAGGCTTGCCTCTTTTGAATAATTCCATTTCTGTTTGAGGCTATTGTATTAGTTGTCATTGGCTACAGATATTGAAGTACGACAAATTTTCTGTGCAGCTGTTGTCATCCTTTTGGAGCAGTTTTTGGCTGAAAGGAAGGAGAGGAGAACTGGATGGTCTGTTTACACTGTGAGCTTCGTGGTCCAGGGTGTATGCTGATTGTTTAGCCGAGCCTCACATCTCTCTCTCTCTCTCTCTCTCTCTCTCTCTCTCTCTCTCTCTCTCTCTCTCTCTCTCTCTGTGGTTGTTTACAGAGTTCTCCTTACCCAGCTTTGCGCCTAGAGGCAGTGGAAATGGTGGCGACAAGCCCTCATCCACCCAGAACAAGCCAAAGAGCAAAGGTACTAGTGCCACTAGGTACGCGTATAACACAGATGTATTATGGAACATGGCATTGTGTACTGCAAATACATGTACAGTTAGATTATGTTTCCAGTATGCATTCATTTGTTTGTCCACTAGTATAAAATGTTTCAAATGGAAGGGCTACATAAAAGGACAGTATATACAGAACAGTACACCATTGGTGTACTTAATTTAAAGTCCACTCTGAAGGATTATTAACAGTTTATTTTCCTTATACAGTGTATTGAGCATAAGTATTAATATGTTTCTTATACATAGATTTGGTTTTCTGTTTTTTTCTGTTTCAACCATATGGAAACACTAATGTGTCAGACATGTGAAAAATCCTTATTTTAGTTTTTTTAGTTTTAGTGGAAATGGTCATGTGCATAGTTTTTCGATTTTGACCGTTTAACTGGTTCATATGGCAAATGGTTTGGTGTAAAACTGGGAAAAAATTGCAGATTACAAAGTAGACTCAGAGGTTTAAATTTTAAATGAATAAACCCCAGATAAAAAAAACCCAGATTAACCAAATTAATCTCAAACCTAACAGTAGGAATATGGGAACTAACATTATTGCTTGTATTTATTTCTAGACATTTTGAGCTTAATTCTGAATTTGTATTTTTTCATAACGTGCACCTGTTAAAAAGGAAGAATGGTTATAAAGATGTCAGCTTCAGCACCACTGGGGACATCTAGTGGGGATTTGGAGTAGCTCACTGTCAAACACCGTAAAATCAGAGTTGAGATTGTTTATCATGCTTATCAAGTTTTCCCCACTGTTTTGTTTTTTCCCTTCAGTGACTAAATATACTTTTCAGCTGCTGCAAGCATGGGATGCTGTGGTGTTCTGTTATTTTGGGCTTTAATGTGGTTGCAAAAGACAAGGGCTCCTGTCCCCATGAAGTGTGTGTCTCTCTCTGCTCTGGAATCTGTGCTGCTTTGCTGACTTTGCTCCACTGCATGGCATCAGAATAGTGGCTGGACCTGTCTGCACCACTATTCCACGCCAGGGGCCAGTAGACACTGAACTAAACTCTGCTAGGACACCATATGCAGCTCTTTGCTATCCAGCGTCCGTGGAAATGACACACAAGTCCATTTGTTGGGCTGAGTGTGATTACATATTTTAAAAATTACACAGTTAAGAGGCTGGTCATTTTAGAATGAGAAGTGAAGTGTGTTTGGAATATTTTTATGTGTTTATGAAAGCTAATGTCCTACTGTATATTTTTATGTCAACTTTGGATACTGTTGGATACAGCAGAAATGTTTTAGAAAATTAAGTTAAAAATTTTGAATCATAATCGGTGACTTTAGATTTATTTTCATAATTTCTATTCTATTATTCTATCATTCTATTATCATCCAACATTGAACAAAGTTTCTCGACTGACTCAGCATTGCTCTTTATTTCTGGTAAAATGGGTCCAAGCCTATATCACCACTGAATGCGCCAGGTAAATGCGCATAAATCCCTACTCACTGTTTCTCTATTAAACTCTGTTATTTACAGGATTAGGTCTGCAGTGTGGGAATAGAAGCAAGTCTGAGTTTTATTACACTTTAAATGGCAGCTCTGTTGATCACCCACCACAATCAAAATCCAAAAGCACTTGGTACATTGATGAAGGTAATCTATACGACAGAGAAATGACTCAGTAACAAGCAATCTTGATAGCAGGGTCTTACATTTGTGTCACAGTACAATTTGGTTATAATAATCTTGTATCTAATTTTCCTTTGACTTCTCTATCTGGCTTTTTGTTGAGCCTACTGTCAAAATGTATTTCTGCTGATTAAAGTACTTACTTTAATGTAAAGTGACTTGGTCCTGTAACCTGCTTACAAGATCCTTTGTTTGGAGTCCCGTTCTGTATTTGTTAAATATGAGACTCCATCTGCATGATTGCATGGCATCATCTCTATCAAATCATAGAAGGCTTTTAATAATACACTCCAGACATTAAATTCAGTTAGTTAATTTTGTTGCACTCAGGTCTTAAAGTTAATTGTGAGTAGTTTTAAAGGCATATGGGAAAATCACTATTAGTACTAATGTGAGAAGCTGTAAACACTTGCAGAGAAGAAAAGTAACATTCATGGGTGGTGTCTTTGCCTCATTGTATCCCAAACAACTAAGTGTGTATACTGTCTTTCCACTTTATGCTCGTCTGTTTTGGAACTGCCAATTGTACATTAGTCTCACATCACTATGACAACCTCTGCACTTGTGCATGAGTGCTAAAGTGAGAGAAATGTGGTCTTTTAATAAGATCACACACAGCCAACAGCTACTCTTTGCACAACAAGGCACACAATGCACCACCAGGAAGCGGGAGCTCATTGGAGGATAGGCACTGCTCCACTGGAACTATTAATTGAATACTTAAAAGATGTTGAATGTAGTCTCCATTCAGACCCTGAGGTTTAATCTAGTGACACTGCTGTGAGGTTCTGGGGTGTATTAATAAAAGCCTGACACACAATAAATGAGGTGTACCCTCTGTCCTGGGTGACAGTTGTCTGGTGGGTTGTGATTTTTTGCTCTGGGGAGTGATCTCTCATCTGTGTGTGAGGAGTGGTGTTTGGGTTGCTGTCAGCAGTGTATGTGAACGGTAAGGCAGATACCTCTCTCATTGTCTCCACATTCTGCTGTTTCTGACAGCCACTTGCAAGATGGCATGCAAGGATTGGAAGGTCTCTAATGAAAGATGCCAAGGCTCTTAGGAGCCTTGTGATGAATGTATTATTTCAGTCAGGGGTACATGGTGGGGTTGGGCAGAGAAAGACTGAATTTGTTCGTACACAGAATAACATATTTCACCTGTCAGATCACCTCCTGGATGGAGAATATAAATCACTTCATATTAGCAGAGAAATGGAGCTCTCATAAAATGGCTCTGCCATGCATGTAGGTTGACAACACAAGTTCCATCAACCTCTTGGGTCTGGAGCTGCTTTGAGCATGAATGTATTGTCATGGCACTATTTCAGTGCCCACCTGCAGCACTTCTGTTTCCCTGTGTTTATGTGGCTGTGTGTTATCTTCATTTGTGACCCAGCCTTGTTGTGCTTGCATGCATGGTCTGCTTGACTTCTGTATTTCTTGTTTTTACGGATACACACTTAACTGTACAGAATATCCAAAATTTACATCTCTGAAGTGCCGGACATTTCCAATTGCCAGGGATGAAGTAAATAGAAGAACATGGCATTTATTTAAAAAACAGACTTTGAGCACTCCAGCAGAACAGTTAAATGTATTAAAATCCAGTATCTCTTATACATGCATGGGAGGGTGAGTTATGCAGGGTTTGGACTCAGCATTGACAGACAGTGCGGGTTGGTGAAACATTTACAGGTGATGGAATTACACCATGCTCTTGTAACTGGCCTGTTATTTTTTTTTTTTTGGTACAGTTGGGGAAGACCCTGCCAAGTCCCTCACAGACATGCCCCCTGAATTCAACCAGATGTCTCCGCCCTCGCGTGCCCAGCCAGCAACCTCGCTATCCAATGATAACAAGTTCCACTCGCTACCCTTCAGCCTGAGCAGGAAGAGTGGCCCCAATGGCAGCATGAGCCACAGCCCTCTGTCGCTGTCTGTGCAGTCTGTCATTGGGGACCAGCATGAGCCGGCTCCACTGCCCACTTCCCCAGCCCCCCGCAGCCCATACGGCCTGGAGGTGGGCTCCCTGGTGGAGGTGAAGGAGAATCCGCCCCTGTGTGGGGTGATCCGCTGGGTTGGCCAGCCGCCCGGGCTGATGGAACCGCTGGCTGGGCTGGAGTTGGTATGTGACTTTCCAAACTACCGAGGGCTTCTGTCACCAAAAAAAGTGCTCCATGTCTTTTGTTGCACATTCCGTGTGAGTCCATGGTGCATTGGGGAAATGCTGTTGAAGTGAAATGCTGTTAATGATGTTGTTTCATCAGGAGGAGGAGTGTGTTGGCTGCACTGACGGTACCTTCAAGGGCACTCGCTACTTCACTTGCCCACCGAAGAAGGCGCTGTTCGTCAAGCTGAAATGCTGCCGGCCAGACTCGCGCTTCCCCTCTCCCCACCATTCTTCCAACCCCATCGAGCGCTGCAACTCTATCGGTGAGAATGATTGCTCTTTCACCCACTCGCTCTCACACAGCGTGGGGGAGCTTATAGACGAATCAGAAAAAACTTGTCAGACTATAAAGACCCGGACCAGAGGTGAAACTCATTCAGTAAAGACAGCTGTTAGCTGAATCAAGCTGTTAGGATGTTAAGTTGGAAGAAAGATGTCACCTGCAGCCCCCTTTTTCAGGATTCACAACCCTTGCCTATAGCGTGGTCTGTTGGAGGAGGTGCTGTTTTTCTATGACAAAACTGACTGTCTGGCCCTTGTACAGGGAGCACACACCATACATAGTCGGTGTGTCTGTGTGTGTGGAGATTGGCTTTCTGTGACAGGATGTGTACCAGTGTGTGCACATGTGTGAGGGTGCTCTCTCTGATTGTGTGTCTGCAGCATTCGGGGGCTATCTGAGTGAAGTGGTGCATGAAAACACTCCTCCCCGCACTGAAGAAGATGGGCTGGAAGTCATGGTGGGCAAGAAGAAGGGCATACAGGGCCACTACAACTCCTGCTACCTGGACTCCACTCTGTTCTGGTGAGGATGTCAGGGAAGACACTGCCTTAATAGTACATTCTGGTGTAGTCATGTTGCTGAGCTTTTCCAGTGTAAAGCTAGAACCAGACTGACTCTTAGTTCAGGCTCCAGGTGGACCTGGGTCAGCTCAGCCATCAGCGTTAAGATTGAGTCTGCGAACTCTCTAACTACAGCAAGCATTGGCACTTACATTTAAGGAGAAACAAAATTAAGGGAGAAGTGAGTTGTGTTTTTATTGCTGGTCACGTAAAACATCCAGCAGGTTATAGAAGTGATACTGAGCTCACTTAGTTTTTGGGAAACCTCAGCCTTGGGCTCCAGATGACATCCAGGTGGTTGTTTAGCAGATGCATGCATTTGGAGTGACATCATGTGCTACAATTGTGGGTAATGCTATGGAAAAGAAATCATGCTGTACTGCTTAAGCAAGTTTTTGGCCTCAGTGGGGATAGCCTGTTTCTGGCTGTGCTAAAGAGCAGCCATTTAGAGTTGACTGAAGAGCTCATTACTGATCAGTAATGCTTACGCTTCATAATGCCACCATGCCCTTGACACCAGCAATCAGCCAGGGCTGCTTATAGAAATGTCATACAGGAAATCTTTATAAAAATCTCCACTAGCACAGTTGCTCCCAGTTAATTGATCACATAAACCAATAGTCATGTAGAACGTTAATTGAGAATTGAAGGTTATTGAGTTTGTCAGGGGAGATAATGCTGTGGTCAGGTCTGCTGATAAAATGCCGCTCGTGTCTCCCCACAGTCTCTTCTCCTTCAGCTCGGTTCTGGATACTGTGCTCCTGAGGCCACGGTCCAAGACCGATGTGGAGTATTACAGAGAGACCCAGGAGCTCTTGCGCACAGAGATTGTCAACCCCCTGCGCATGTTCGTATCCCTATGGATAGACCTCACCGCAGTATCTGTCCACATGTGCACACTGCTCAAGTCAGCAGTAGACACAGCCAGCATTTTGCCTCTATGTCTAATATACTCTCCTGCCTCTCACATAGCATCAGGATGTTCAGTTCTTTTTAAGAATACAGAATTTTTAGCTGTGACAACATTTTAAACAGGTTTTTAAACCTGTAGGCTTGAAAGTAATCAGTTGAGCCCCTTACTATAGGATCACACATTAGTTAGCGGGAGTGGCATCATTGCCAGCAGTTTATTTGACAGGAAATTGACAAAATCCAGGTCTCATAAAATGCAATAGCAGTTTGACTTCCCTCCTTTCTGTGTGTATTTCTGTCTTGCAGACACGGTTATGTATGCGCCACTAAAGTGATGAAGCTGAGGAGGATCCTTGAGAATGTGGAAGCTGCGTCTGGCTTCACATCTGAGGAGAAAGGTATGTGGGCCAGTGAGACACGTGTATTGTGGATGCGAGATTTATAGATTTCTGCTCCTCTGTCCTCAGTATAACCTTTCACATTTCTCCCTGCTTGCTTGCAGATCCAGAGGAGTTTCTCAACATCCTGTTCAACCATATATTACGGGTGGACCCTCTTTTGAAATTGAGGTAGTCCCCTTTAATATGCCACAAAACGCCTATCCCGTATTTTTCCTTTCCAAGACTATCGAAGAGCATATATTTAACATTGATGCACCATCACTGATTATTCTATGATGTATGCATGCATTTTTTATTCAAGTGCTTGTGTATGTGGTGAAGTTAATTGTCTAGGATTACAATCAAATTTGGTTTGGGTCATCCTGTCCATTTCAGAATTCACAAGAGAAATGTATCCATGGCTCTGTCCTACTTGACACCAGTCTTAATCCATCTGGGAATCTAGAATATCTTAATTAGTCACTATCCAACAATACTACGTGAAAGTGAGAGAGTGAGGGTCTGCAATCTCCAGTTGCACTGGATGCTCTTAATGTTTTTGCCTCTTTTGTATTCAGAAAACTGAAGCTGTAAGAATAAGGGCTATGTGTGTGTTGCACAGGTCAGCAGGACAGAAGGTGCAGGACTGCTACTTCTACCAGATCTTTATGGACAAGAAAGACAAAGTGGGTGTCCCCACAAGCCAGCAGCTCCTGGAATGGTCATTCATCAACAGTGATCTCAAGTTTGCTGAGGTAACAGTCAAACCAGCTGTGACCTTTTTCTATACATACAGCACACAAGGTGTTTTTTTGACAAAGGATTAGGTTCTAAGTTGAATGTTGTTGTAGATATTAGAATACTTTACTTAATAGTACTTAATAATACTATATATTAATAATGTAGTACCTGTAGTACTTAATCTTAAGATGAAATGGTTTACACTAATGGGGAATCACCTCTTTTGCAGGCTCCATCCTGCCTTATTATCCAGATGCCTCGCTTTGGCAAGGACTTCAAGATGTTTAACAAGATCTTCCCATCTCTGGAGCTGGACATCACTGATTTACTTGAAGACAGTGAGTAGACAGTAGACAGTGGTGGAATGAACTTCCCGTGGGGGTCAGGACAGCAGAATTACTGGCCATTTTTCCGATACAGACTGAAGTCCCACCTCTTTAGACTGCATCTCCACCTCAGTCCCTAGCCCCAAACACCTGCTACTTCTGGTACTTGCTGTTTATTTTATGTGTAATATGTGTTATGGCTTCTGTGATCTAGTGACTGTGATGTAAGGTAGTATGTGTACTTTGCTTCCCTTAGTTTCTAGGCTTTTAGCCAGGTTAGAACAACTTAACTTGTGGTAGGACTTGAATAGTGCTCACACTCACTGGTCTGGGAGTGTTGTTAGCCTGGTCTGACACTCTTGCTCAATCAAATTGGATGGATGCACTTCTGTTCTTGTGCTGGAAGTCGCTCTGGATAAGAGTCTCTCCTAAATGAATGTAATTTAAAGAGTACTATGCAGCTGTGAGGTGTCAGTGTCCATGGGGGTGTATGCAGGGGTGTCACAGCACTGCTTCTCTGTGCAGCTCCTCGGGAGTGTCGCATCTGCGGGGGCCTGGCCTTCTATGAGTGTCGGGAGTGCTATGAAGACAGTGACATCACCGCTGGGAAGATCAAACAGTTCTGTGAAAAGTGCAATACCCAGGTAATGCAATAGTGGGACTACTGACGTAGTCACGCCTGTGATCAGATGGGGTAGTAGAGTTAATGGGAGACGAACAGGCATAGTTTTTTTTTTTTTTTTTTTTTGCAGAGTGCAGTACCAGAGATATCCACTTGGTGGGGACTTGTCATAGGGAATGCGAGAATGCCTTGCTACTCTAAAACATTAAAGTTACACTCCCTTTCAGCAACACTTGCAATAAAATCAATACTAAAGTAATGGAAAATATGAGTTTACGGAGCAGTGTTTTTTCCCCTGTTGTCAAGTGATATTTACATAATGGCTTATAAATCAGTAGGTGGACTGATTTAAATCACTTTAATGTCTTTTGCCCTCAGGTGGTGAGGAAGCAGCAATTTGTTTAGATTCCTAAAGGTTGTGGGGTTCTAATTTTATACTGGCTTTTATAGAGTCCTGTTGCACAGAGTGAAGAGTCAGAGTGTTTGTGTGTGTGTGTGTGTGTGTGTGCGCGTGTGCGCAGGTTCACCTTCACCCCAGGCGGAAGGCGCACCGGCACGGCAAGCTGTCGGTTCCGAAGGAGCTGCAGGAGGGTGTGTGGCGGCAGGGCACTTTCCCTCGGCAGAGGATGGAGCTTTTTGCCGTGCTCTGCATAGAGACCAGTCACTATGTGGCCTTTGTCAAGTATGGGGCTGCGGACTCTGCCTGGCTCTTCTTCGACAGCATGGCGGACCGTGATGGTATGTGTCGGAGTTAATGTGGCAACTTAATTGTGTATATGTTAAAAGTTTGTAGAGGAAGAATTACTCATCCTAATCGTTGCTGTATACATGTAATAATTGTACAAGCACTAGGGCTGGAAAATGCAAAACCAAAAGTTGATTTAAATGCATTCTTCTATGGATAACTGCCACAGAATGGCAGTACCGATATACTGTGTTAAAGTGAGATATCTGTCTTCTCATATACACATTCAATTGTTATATACTCAAGTAAGGACATTTTTGGGATTAGCAAGGTACAAGCAAGAAAAATGCAGTACATAGTTTAGATCCACATGGTTTCAGGTTTGGCACTGAAGAAAAATTGCCTTCCTGCCTTGTGATTGACAGTACCCATTGCTTACTGCAATTTGATCGAGTTTTTAGCTTGATAGGGGAAGGACTTTTTTGCAAATCAAGTTAGAAGTAACTTTTTTCCTTATCCCTCAGAGTACAGATAATAGGCGTAATTGCTGATTAACTGTGCTTGGAGATGTAGCCATATCTACAATGAATTGTAGTGACCCCCTGGACTGGGTCCAGTGCTATACTTGGTGATTTTTGGGCATAAGACCAATTCTGTACACAGATCAGTACATATTCTAAAAATAGAAATATCTGTTGTGGACCATTTGTAAAATTTCACACAAGCTAACGTGCAGAACCCCGCCATCCTAAATTAATGTGGAAAAACTCAAGGTGAATATCATCATCGTTCTACTTGAGATAAATATTTATTGGAAGTCAGAGCAAGTAAACCATCTGTTTATAGCAGGTAAAATAAAACAACAATGTTTTGACCACTTGAATCTTTTTCCATTTGCAGTGCCAGTGTTGGCACATTCATTTATACATGCTAGAATTCAGTTGAACTGAATGGATTGCATTGTTATATTCCTATATATACATGTATAATACGTGAGTGTCACATTACAGTAATTATTTGTGGCTTGTATTTACCATGTTGTGAGATTATCAATCAATGACTGATGAATGTGGCTCCTCAGGGGGTCAGAATGGCTTCAACATCCCCCAGGTGTCCCCCTGTCCGGAGGTGGGGGCATATCTGAAGATGAGCCCCGAGGAGCTACACGCTCTGGATCCGAAGAACATCCAGGGCTTTGCGCGCCGGCTGCTGTGTGATGCCTACATGTGCATGTACCAGAGCCCCACCATGAGCCTGTACAAATAGAGCTGCTGCATCTCCATGGACACCCACACTGAGAGTGAACTACACAGGAGCCCCTTCACCGCCGACAAGCATCTCAGTCCTTATATTCAAGGCTAAGGGGAGGAAAAAAAAAAAAAGAAGCCTATTGCACTGTGCATTTGTTCAAGTGTCATTCGTTCATGTTTTTCTCAGTGGTGAACAAAAACAAAAAAACGTGTTGTGTAGATTCTCTTGTTTCTCAGTTGAGCAGTGTCCTGTAGGCCTTAGCGAGCAGTTTTGCCTCACGCTGACTGCCAGCAAAGCAGCGAGCCGCCTGATGAATATTCACACTACCGAGCGGAAGGAGGTGAGCTCATTCTAGATGACCAGGTCTCCGAGACACAAAAAAAAGGACTCACCTAATGGGAGAACAGAGGGGTCAGTTGTTCTCTCAACTGGTCCCATGCACCAGCAAGTCACTGATTAACCAGAGAAGGGGGGCTGGGTTGACACAGTCACAGAGCAGGAGTCTTTGTCCTCTTTTGATCAGGGCTGGTCTAAAGGCAGTCCTGAGGAGGGGAAGGCTTCATTGAAACTAAACCATTAAAAAAATTGTTAGGAGTAAATTGAAAGGCCTCGGCTTGTTAAGGGTCACGTAAGTCTTAAGAATACCCTACATTCTTACAAATGTGTTCTGGGATCAGTGGTGAAAGTTGAAACTGGGATTGTTTGTAATCGAGCCTATTTTATGCACTCTCTACATGATTGTATTTAGCATGTATGATTTATTGTGATGGGGGAAAAAAACATGTAACATCCACTGTTGTCCATATTGAGTAAAGTAAGGTACACCCTTGTCAGTGTATTACACATGCCTCCAAGGGTTTGGCATAATGTAAGGTTAAGATAGTTTACTAAACAGCTCAGTGTGACCTTTAATCAGGCTTATTGTATAGTATGTTTCATTCCTCTAAGAGGATGAAACCTGTGGAATGTGTGAAATCATTCCACAGCGGTGTGCTTAATTAGGAAGTTACATGGAAAAAGATTTCAACGGGCTTTACATATTGGGAAATTTCTAAGTATGTTTTGTAACATTTGGTCTGGATGAGTGCTCTAATATGCTACATTAAATATGGCAGTGACAGTCTACAGACGTATCTGATGAGGATCAATCCTCGAGGAGCACCAGCACCTAAGGAACCAGTGTTTTAGGGGAGAGAAGTCCAGCCGTCATGTTCTCATGTCTCCCTCTAACCCAGTAATTTTTAGTTTTTATTTTAGGAATTAATGCTTATTTTGGGATAGGATTTCATGATGGAAAAATTACTGTTGCAGAACTTCTGTTGTATCACCATTCATGTATTCAAGCCAACATGAATAGGAATAATATATTTGTTTTCATTATGAAGCAATTTACCATTTAATAATTTGCTTACAGCCCTTGATGTTAAAAAAGGTAAAGTTTGTATATGTTTTGCTGCTTTTAAAATTGATGTCTTTAGCACTCCTATGTCTTGTTAAGAATAACCACAGCTGTTACACCAAATCACAGCTTGAAGCCAAATTATTATGAGTGTTTCTCTCCGTGTGAAATGCACTGACTGACTACTGTGTGTGGGACAGCAGATGACAAGCCTTTACCTCCCCCAAATGCAAAAGTTGAGCTGCCCCCTGGAGCTCCTCGTCTTCAGCCTCATCAGATATCAGTGCTTTAGGAAATAATGTGATCATGTCACTGCATGAAAAACGGTCAATTTAGGCTTTTCTTGTTGAGCAGTTGTGTAAGCTTAAGTTAACATATTATTACCTGTAATGGGGACAACTTGCAGTAGTTTTTTTCCTCCCAGTTCTTCTTTGTCGTCTGCTCAGTACTGGTGAACAAGGTAACATCATCCTCTGCCTTGCTAGTCCTTTCACAGTTCCCTTTTGAATTGCTGTTATTGTGTATACTAATTTGTGCAAAAACTGTTGTAGCATCATGTTCATCACTTGTAAATACAATGGAAGCATAGCAGGACATATTTTTATGGTAGCCTTAAAGGTTCTGAGACAAATACCAGGAAGGACTTGTACATCCTGTATAAAAGTAAAACCTAATGTACATTGTTAATATCTTTGTCCTTCAGTGCTGTTCTCTTAAATGTCAACTAAATAAAGCATTTTTTGAGGAAAGGTGAATGTGTGTGTGTGTTGTGCTGTCAGGTCTGTCGCTTAGCTCTCAGGTAAGGCTGAGATTTTAACTGCAGGCAGAAGTGGCATTACCTGTCAGAAAGGTGTACATCTCATTTGCACGGTGTTCAGGAGGTCCCTCCAGCAGGACATGAAGTGCGAAAGACAGCTGGGCTCCCACTATGAGCGAATGCAGAGCAGCACGGACATGCCCCAGGGCTCTGGTAGGGCAGAGATCACCCCCAATTTGCATTCTTCCAAGTCAGTAGTATTCTGTTTCAGATAAAGGGCACTTAAGGCTTTTACATACACCTTTCTTTAGAACCATTAAATCTGTTTTCTGTATCTAGAATGATTGACATGGAGAAAATGAGGTATCTAGTCCTTCAGGAAACAGTTTGCACCCACCTGGTAACTTCAGTTTGTCAGGCTACCTGTGTGGTAGAGCGTGGCATCCAGGTGTGAGAACATACATTTTATGCAAAATTTGTCATTTCTACTTCTAACAAACAGAGATGGGGGTCAGTCCAGCTCTTCAGTTTATTAAGTGGTTGCTGGTGAGTAAGAAATGTAATGAAGTTAAAAAAAAAAACATCACAACTTACTTGTACAGAGAAACAATGTTTTTTTTCTTGTCAAAAATGACACAATTACCTCTCTTTCAAATAATAAAGTACCCCGGTTAGTGGTAAACAGCATGTATAAATTTATGGCATTCTACTGGATATAAAATGGATGATTGAAGTGTTTGAGGTTACACTTGAGTAACTTGAGTTGAATGCTAGAATAAACAAGTTGTTTTGTGTTACAGAAGTATGTACTACTGTGGAATAATCTGCCACAGCATGCCATGCACAGTGAAAGATTTGTTCATTTGAAGTAAAAGTTCACAGAATCCCAAGGACTGTGCTTATTACATATGTCTGGAAAAAATACTATTTTTAACTCCCACAGCAAGGCCCTCAGGGGTCAGGAGCACATGTTCACTTCATCTGACAAATCTCCTAATTATCCTATTGGCTTCAGCAGAACAAGAGCTATTAGGCTCCAGCATTGGCAGTGGAAGGCATGAAATGCACATGCTAAATTCTTGGTGGCCCAAAGTTTGTGCCTTTTCACTTATCTGCCTGTCCAGCTGTTTTTATGGTTCACATGAGCTACAGTATGTGGTGAGACTGTTATACAGTACATAACATTCATGTGGAACTCATTACCCAGTCAGTCAGTAACAGTGAAGTGCAATGTGTGGATAAATCTCTACATATATCACGAGGATTCTTTTTTTTTTTTTGAGCTTTGCTTTCCTGACACAGGAACTGTTTCACGCACCCTCATCCTGTGCAGTCTTAGCAACAAAACTTGAAACCAGCGAAACAAGCTGACTTCATAACTGCCAGATAAGTATTTGTCAACACAACAGCTGGGGCACAATGCCTTCTTGTAGCTTTATGCCACAGCATATGCCAGCCGCTCGTCGCGTGTGATAATTTAGCAGGGGCTGGTACTACAGGAGCAGATGGGCTCAAGTATTGTTATTCTCACTCTGGCTCAGGGCCCCTGGGGGAATTGCTGAATAAAATCAAAGCAGATGGGAGCAGGCTCTCTAGCCCGGGTTGTATTTACGATAAACAGCAAGTGTCCCCATGCCACTAGCTGCTCACCTCACCTCCTCAGGCCTGGCTGGGCACAGTGGATGCAGAGTTCGCCAGTCTGGACACCAGCCTACTTCTAATGTCAACTGAGGATGCTGTGCTGAGCTTCTGTTTTTCTTTGAGGAACACCGCTGAAATAAATGCAGAAAGATGAAAAACCACAGTTGTGATCAACCCCTGTTTACTCTGAGTTTGATCTCAGTAACAGCTCTCATATGAGTGTGTTTTTTTCCCTCAAAGTAATGTCAGACAGCACAGGGCGTGGATAGCAGTTTACTTTAATGCGTATGTAGAGGGGCATGCTTTAATTAAAATCCAACTTCAACAACCTTACAGACCATATTTTGTCTCATTAATTGTATCTAAAGGATAAAGCATTCTATTAAAAACTGCCCAAAATGTTGACAGCAGTCCATGGCTTTACACTGTGTTTGACAGTAAGGTTCTAATGGGAACCTTTCTCCTCTGATGAAGGACTGACACATTGATGCAGAGCAGATGGTTTTCTGAATAACTGTGCCATCTGACAGTTCACAGTGTAACAGCTCAGATGACATCTTGCTATTGCTCTGCATGTCATGTTTCACACCACTTTCCCCCAAAGTTTTTCATTGGAGGTCCTGGTCTTTCCCCTTCATGCTTTTCACGGTACTTCAAAATGGCAGACATCTCACCAGCAAAATAAAGCATGCAAAGAGCACTATTCTTTTCCCCTCTCCAACAGACACTGGAGATACAGTTCACAAACACATTGTACCTGTTCTTTGAAAAATTCTGAAGGGGTTAATTGTGAAATAGCCTTGTGTTTGCTTATTTGTTATTCTCTATACTTTGGAATGCAGTGTGGTTGGAATTCAAACTCAGCATTGAACAGCAAACTTTCATTCCCATGGGAAAGACCCTGATAAACAAACAAATCCTATCAGACTCTTGGTAAAGGTATATGTTTAAACCCATTCAAACAAAAGGGATATAGTGATTTCCTGACACTAGGGATTAAGCAGAACTGAAAAGGATCCACATTAAGCCAATCAGCCCTAACTCAATGTACTTTGATGCTGTTTTAATTGTATTATTATAGTTCTCCTCTGAGAACTTCAAGGCAGATATTTCAACAAAGATAATGTTACTCTTTCAAACAAATGTGGATGACCGATACCGTTACCTTTAAAGTTACAGAAAGAAAGGTAGACATTTACACACACACACACACACACACACACACACACACACACACACACACACACACACACACACACACACACACACACACACACACACACACACATACATACATATGGTGGGGCTCTGGTGTGTATATATATATATATATATATATATATATAGTGGATTTTGTTTACAGAAATACAGCATCACATAGATGTGGGTCACCTCTCCCTGATATCACAGAAATGTTACTAAAGCAGTGCATCATCCAAGCTGAATACACAGTGACGTCTGAACAGGGACACCTTCCTTCAGGTGATGAGTGGAGTTGCCAGGATGGAGGCTGGAACAGCTTTCCCCCTCTGCTCTGTATGTGTGATTTGCTCTCTTATGGATGGTGGGACAGGGCATGGCAGGCTGATGAAAAATGGCCATCTCTCCCAGTTGTGAGTGCTGTGACAAACCGTCTGGCCAACCACTCGCTCATGCTGCATAGAGGTAGCAATTGATTTCTGCCCCCAGGGATGGTTGCTTGATGCTAAATTGATGTTGCATTATATTAGACCTGTCATCTCAACAGAACAATAACATTCTAGTGTATTGTTTAACACTTTGCCCCACACCTTTTGAATTCTGCCTGTGTCTCTCAGTTAGGTAGGATCTCAACGAACTAAATAAGTATAAAGTATTACATTAATCAAAAGTAAATCTGTAAACTGCAAATACAGACATAAACAATATGTTTTGCAAAATATGATTTAAGAGATTTAAGGACAATATTGAAGAAGATTAATAGGAGGGGCAATTACATTTATAATGCAAATATCTCCTTTTGCATGTGTTTAGGTGTAAGCATACATGTGCATATGGCACAATGCTTTGCAATGAACTGATATATATTTATTAAAAATCTGACTCTCAGTCAGGAACAAAAGTGTATAGTTGAATAAACCACCTTAATCACAACAGAGCCACTGCTATGATCATCTCAAAAGTGCTATGGTGAACATTGCAATAGTAAGGGAAGGCAATAACATAGTCACATTACATAATAGAGCACATAATATCAAGATAAAAGAGGGTGATGCACAGTAATATGAAAGTATATAAAAAAATAAAATACAACAAAAAACCAAAAACACCACCAGTCCTTCATCAGTTATTATATGTAAGGGGAGGACACACGCATACTCTTCCAGCTCATCCAAGTGGTATTCAATAAGAAGACGAGAGAGAGACAGCGATCAAGAATTAATTGCCATCTAAAACAACTGCAGGCAGATGTTGCTGCTCTTAAGAGCCAGGTGTCGACAAATTGTACATGCAGGATGTATGTAAAATATTTAAAGTCACATCTATCACTTAGGGAGCAGAGTGCTTTTATGGTTCATCACTACACTTTATATGGGGAGCGCTGCTCTGCCCCTCCGTCAAGCTGCGGAGGGACTTTGAGAGCGGAGGCGTCACTTGTTGAAGTGCGCAGATATTCCCCATGGCAGGGCCGACGTGCAAAACGGCACACCTGAGCGCGTACCCTGTCCCTGTACGTCTCTCGGCTGTCACCTTTAACACGTGCATGATTTGATGGAATTGATGTTGCGTTAACACAGACGTGTCAATGTCATTCCAATGCAGTTCATCACCACATGCACCCATCACGTGATCACTAACAGGAAGTGGTGAATACCGTCTGTCGTTGCATGGTAGAGGAATTGAACTCGAGCACAAAATGCTGCCTTTGCATCTCATTCAATCCAAGGAGAATTTCAGTGCAGTGTCTGTATCTGTACATATTACTATATTAGGAATGAAATTTGTAAATTAAATAAATTTGTTTACTTCATATTAATGCAATCATGAAAAGGCAAATATTAATACATAGAATACTTTCAAAAATCTATTTAATACAAGCTAACTAATAAGCATATTTATAGTACATGCTCCATAATGCCAGGTATGATATCAACAATGCAAACTTTAAAATGGGACCTTAAAAGCCTGTGTCTGTTTATTTATTACAGATCATACTGTAAATCATGCCAAGACAAATCAGCATTTTCTTCAGAATTCACTAGAGGGAGATGCAGAATAAATAATCCTACAGGGCCTGGAAGACAATTAATAACTGTTCTAACAATTTTTTTCTTTAAATGTAACAAACCATTAAAGTCATGATGAAGCAACAAGTCATATTATCACAATGTAACTTGTGAAGTGCATAAAAGAGGTGAAATACAAACTTGAATATAAAATATACATGTCCAATTCAGAACAATGTTTTGTTCAGATAGTCATAAGCATCCTTGTACTTAATAAATATGGAGCAGTAAGCTGCTGATATCAATATATTTTCAAATGCATTTTTTCTTGGTTGTGTATTTGGGGGGTTAAAATTGTACTTGCCAAAATATTTATTTCTACAAATCATAATATGTCTTGTCAATTTATGTTTAACCAGCAGAGGTGGTATATTCAGGCTGAAAGAAAACACGATATTATAATAACAATTAAGTAACTATAAGAATTATGTGTAATAATTATTAATGATAAAATTATTATATTTATGCTTTAGTAATTGTCAATAATAATAATAATAATAATAATAATAATAATAATAATAATAATAATAATAATAATAATAATAATAATTCCGATAAGGACTGTCAGCTTATTTACCTGTAATTTGTGGTCAAAGAAAGGCAAACACTCTATTCCTACTATATAATGACTTTATAATTCATTATATCATGACATTTTACTTCTATGCATTCAGGCAGCCATGTTAATTCTTAGATTTTGTAAAAGCTCTCCACATTTATCTGCTGTTGCTTATATCTATACCAAACAGTATTAGCTCCTAACAAGTATAGCTACAGCTCTGGAAACAGCCAGAAATAATCTCACAACATGCCAGTTTATTAATCATTCTCAAGATATGCATTATTGCACTACCTAATTGCTGACATTTCATTTTTAATTGATGCATTAACAAGATTATTGACCCATTTGTGTTAATGCAATAGGCATTAAAGGATAAATATGAGCTGAGCTAATTGGTGTGGAAAAAAAATCCTCTTACGTCAGTCTAGGCAATTCACACTAGAACAATGAAACTCATAATAATGGTAAAGACTGAAGTGCAAGACCCAACTTCACTGTCACACAAGACAATGGGCATTGTGTTAAGTCCGCTGTGGACACAAGCCCACATCTGAATTAATGTCATTCACAGCTATCCTGCTTTCTCCTTACAATCAAGACTCAAGATTCTGGTAATCTTAAAAGTTTCACAGTGAACCAACAAGGGTTGCCAAACAACCGTAGTTTATATTCAAATAATGGCAGCTCTTAATGCATCACATTCTGTTCCATGTCCAAAAGTGTATTTCACAGTCTTACTTTAAACACCTCTGAGCTCATCTGCAATAAGCTCTGGAGTGCATTCAGAGTCTGGAGTACATTCACTACATTGTAGCTGTAAAGAGTACTGGAGGGAATACTGTAGGACTGGTAAATGATGGCTAATGGTACTCAACTGTAAATGAGATATAATTTAAAGGGTAACTGTTGTGAGTGCAATTCTAAAATAAAAAAGCTTCTGATCTGACTGAATTTCACCTCTAAGGGACGCAATGTGGAATGACTTTGTGGTATGGATTCACTTGGGGTCTGCAAGTCCTCACCTGCCAAAGAGCAAGGGTGTAGAAAGGATCCAGGATAGCACTACCAGAGATGTGAGGCTGAGAGAGCCCCGTCTTAAATACACCCATCACTGTATGATACAGCTTGTGCTCTGTGCTCGCAAACACCCAGTTAACGCAGACATAAGCACACTGATAAATGCATAAATACCGCTTGTAAGCAAACAATGGCATCAAACAAGCATTTCATCAGCCCATTGTTTGATATGGCAGGCTGGCGCTCTGAATGTATTTATTAGTTTGCGATACATACATTTCCTGTTGTCCCAGAGCCGCGGATAATGCGGGTTTTGTTCTGCGCCCAGTGTGTGCACTGCTCTGGGTGCCAGCTGTCGGTGCCGATACTGTCTCATTGTGATTCCCGGCCTACCAGCTGAATTGCTAATTAGGTTTGCCATTTTAAATGCGCAGATTGCCATAAATAATGGGACAAAGGAGCTGACAGCATGTAGCACTCAAGTATAACTGTAACAATTAATAAAAGCTTTAATTAACATGCATGTTTGGCACCATTGATTATGACATTACCTGCCTAACTGATGACCTGCCTCTGCCATTTCATTAAGAATGGCACAGAGCACAGATATAGATTGTTATTAATACACTGCTCCTCTTGTGAAAAGAGGGTTATTAATTACACAAATTAGCAGGTGCTGGGTGATCAAGTTAAACCTGTATAATTTACAATAATTGATATAATTTTTACTGACCATTCCTGTTGGGGCTGGGCAGACGCCCCTGTGGAAGAAAAATCGCCTCATTAGGAAAAGTTTAATCCTAATCATAGCTCATGAATCGCTTCGCTTTAAGGTCATATCTGAATGTCAGAACCATTTGAAATTGATTGGAATTAAATTGAATCAATGTAATGTTTAAGAAAACAATATCGCTAATGGATGAGGCTGTGCTGACCTGAAATAAACATGTTTATCAGGAGGCTAAGAGCATGGGGGGAGTCTGCGAAGTGACTCTCATAATTCATGTTGTCTATAATAAGAGAAATGTCAGGATCAGGGCAATTAGTTATGTCAATGGGAGGACCTGTTGCCTTTCAGGCTTAAAAGGAATGAGCTATGAGCCAGGACTGAAAGAGGGACCAAGGCTGGGGAGGGTGGAGAGGGGAAAACACTATGTATGAAGAGACCATGCCAAAAACAGAACTTTCCATCTGAAAATGGCTACACCTGGAGATATGTTTTTAAATTAACATTTCTATGGTGACTGGGAGTGGGGGTGAAATTCATATTATATTATGCATCTCTACACACAAGCAATGTAAAATGACAGGGAAATTGAGAATGATGTGACATATTGTAATAATGTACTATAATCCACTGCACTTCACTACATATTCTAAAAATGTACTGTTATTTTTCTGTCAGAAAATTCATAATTGATTTACAATAAGTCATCCTGAATCTAACAACTAATGATGGTAGGCTGAGCAAAGATGTGGTTGAACATTAAAGCTTGCCTTCCGTTTCTGCAACCCGCGGTCACTTTCTGGCAGTGCTCCTCCAAAATAAAAGCCCCCCTTATTCTTTGTTTCAGGTGACTGGAAGGATGCCAGCGGAAACAAATCCTCTTGATCCCTTACAAAAGCGTGGAACACAGAGAACCTGCCAGGCTCCAGGGTTCAGATGGACCACCGCAATGCCTGCACAGAGAGACCAGCCTTGTGGAGAGAGCTCTCTCAGCTCAGGACTTTAGACACTATCCCCAGAATCTGTCAGTTTATTACATCTCTGTTTCTGCCCCTGATACACAACAGCCATTTTCATCCTGAGTATGTGAAATTTCACACCCATTTTTCACAACACATCTTTAATATGATCTATACCTTTGTTAAAAACGTATGAAATCCTATTATTCTGAGCCACTAACACAAACACATACCCAATCATTCTTGGGGAAAGGAATCTGGGGGAAGGGGGTGTATTGGGGTGGCAATAACAATTTTCTATGAGCAATTTGCTCCCTTAAGAGGAAAATTGCTTTCAATGTAACCTTTCTCTGAAAGACAACAACAATAATAAAAAAAAAACCTACAACTGTAATAGCATCCACTCCATCTACAGTTGGCTGAGACAGCCTTCAAACTTATTATTGAAGATGAAGCATTACTTTAACAAACTGTGCCCTGTAATATCACCACCTGTGTTATAAGACCAGCAAATGAATCCAACTCTGAACATAACAGGCAGCATTGTCCGAAAATGACTGCCATGAACAGCGGTTGTCAGATATTTTCTTGCCATCTTGATCTTGGATTGTCATTTATTATATGTTTCTCCTTTATCTGTCAGACGTTGCTGACTGGGTGTATTGATTTGTGAGTGCAGGGAAACAAAGGTCACTTTGATCAACGCTTCACGACATGCAGGAAGCGCAGAGACCTGACATTCCATTACCTGAGAAAAAGGGCTCAAAATAAATAAGAATATGTTTGGGGACACAGGACTTCAATAGAGCGATATGACTATAATTAACAAAAGAAATGCTTGGTTGATGTTGAAAGGGCTGGATGCTTTCTTCTCTCAGGCACCATTGTTTGCTGTAACCAGCTGTGATGTTTCTCTGATATTACATGGTTGACCTTTTTGCCCCTTCGCTCAGCCGTGTTTACCGTCAGCTCTTATTGCTTCTTCAAATCAAATACAGTACTTTTTAGCACTCAGAAACACCGGCTTACATCAGGATTTGATTGGATGTTTAGTGACTCGAGCAAGTAGTAGGCTATAGCTTACTTTTTTTGTTATTGTATGCTAAGTGCCCTTGCATTCACTTTCCTTTGTGAGTGGAAATGACTACATTTATCTGCCTTGAGATAGAATTCGACCAGTTTCCTAATCTTGCAAGCACTTTTATCTTCTTTTTTTAGATAATACAATTCACTATCACATAGTATAGGACACCTCTGAATTAAAAGTACATTCACTGTGTATTTAGTTGATCATTAATACACAACTGTCTTTCAGTGGACAAAAACACACAAGTCACATGTAAGCTGACAAAGATGATATTTGAAAATATGTATTATTTAGTTTTACATTGGTGATAAATTTACAGGCTGCCTCCCTCTCTGATTCCAGAGAGAGCTCTAGAAGAAAGATGGTGTTTGCAGATATGTTTTGAGTGGCCTGTCAGATGTAAGTGCGTGTCTTGGGGAAATTTGGAGCACTAAGCGGCAGTTGTGGTTTATTACTGGAGGCTGTGGCTCTGTCCATCACGTTTGTCAGCTGCATGAAAGGATCACTTTATCATCATTTGTCCGTGGGTCTCGAGGCGCGGTGCAGGCCTGGTCCCTCAGGGGTTTTGGCTGTCATATTTCCCTCAGCTGCGGACAGCTCAGTCAGCTGCTCCCGCCTCTGCCTCACTGGGAGGAGATTCTAGAGCCCTGCACAGTGGGCCCACCAGCACACTCCACACAGTCAGGTCTTAGGTCACATTCTGAGGCTGAACATAGACTGGTAAATCAAGTAGGCTTAATAGCCATGCTCAGTCTCTGGGGTAAGGGGGTGGGGGGGTGTTCTGTTCCATCATATAATTACCTATTATGCTAAACTATTGAAATACATACCTGAAGTTATACAACATATAAAAGGACTCAACCAGGAATAGAATCTGGGTTCTCCAAACTACAATAACTTGCTGCTAGGTAGGAAAGGTGGCAGAAAAGAAGTAGTCTATCACACAAGGATACTGAATCTGGCTAACCTGAGCAACTGTCTGCCCTTACTGCCATTTTACAGTCCCTGTATGGTTTAGCTCGTTTTCTTTCTTGATCCTGCTCCCCACCAGAAGGACCCCCAAAGCTGACAGCATTGTAACATTGAACCTTGCTATTTGATATAGTACCTAAAAGGTCCTGTAATGAAGTGGTATGTGACCATTTGTTATTAGACACTCTCATGAGCATTATCCTTACATATTTTCAGAAATGTCTGAAAGCTGTCAAAAGGAGCTGATAAAATCCAAAGCTCCTATTTTTTATTCCATTGAATATTTTCTACTTAGAAGAGAAAGAAATTCAATAAAAGGCGGTAACCCAGGCCTTTCGCCACAAGTTTATTTTTCCAAGTCATAACTGACTTTATGGTGGGCTTCTTTATGTTTATGGAGGTATTCTACATCTCAGGAAGTAGAAAACATTAGTAATGATCCTTGTAAATAAAAACCCTTTGCAAGCTTCAGCAGTGGGTGACTTTTCTCTTGGATGTTTATGACAGGGGACATGCAGAGTGTGACTAAGTGAGTCTAATGCTGCTCATTGCTGCTTAGTGGAATATGGATAATTTGCTGCAATAGGGCCTTGAAAATGACTCAAGCAGGGCTGAATACACAGCACGCCCACAGTCGGCAAGTCCTGCAGTGTTGCGGGGTGAGTCACAGTGAGTACCAGCAACACACAGCGAGCTCACACAATGACCCATCAGTTACCCGGCACTGTCATGCCAACCAGCTGCCTAAGACATAATTTCAGAACAATGGTGTGCCAGGGCGCGCGAGGAACCGTTCCAGGGATAATTCATAGTCATCATCTTTCTGCGGAGGGATAGGACCATGTCCCAGCGCTTCTGCCTCATAACACCACAATCATGTTGTTACAAGGTCAATGCCATATTCTCATGATGTCATCCTCGGGAATTTGAGGTCACTGCATGATCTTAAAACAAGTCTGGGTTTATATTACTCACATTGCTAATGCGTACACAAAGAGGCAGGGGAAAAAAAGTCTACCAGCACTAAACAAAAAATGTATTTAGAATAAAATACGTCTATTAAGACCCACAAAGCAACTCCTATTCACTGCATTGCATTGCATTTCCTGGGAGAAAAATAAACTAGTCACACATTCCCCGGGGCTTTGCCATTGTATTGAAAAGCTTAATTATTATTATTATTTTTTTTTTTATGAAACAATGTTATATATAAAAACCATGAAGAGACACCAATTAAGTTCAGCTATTTGGTATCATGCTAAAAGCTTCCTACTATATTTTTCTACGTGTAGAGTTATAAAGGCCTATGAGCAACGACAGTGCGTCAGGTCACTCCTTCTCAAGGTTATATGGGTATGTGAGAGCGTTCCATGCATGATCTACAAAACAGATACATGGAGAATGCGTCTGTGCTTTCAAGTGATAAGGTTCACGGGCCGGGCCTTAATGAATTTTGATGCTATACCTGAATTATCATGAGAAGTCTCCACTGAGGTGAATATGTATATCAGTTTCGGCTGAGTAACTGTGCAATACAATATTACAGCCAGCTTAGGGGCAATTCACGTCACAAAATTGATTAATATTTGGTTTCAAAATGACATGCGATGATGCATGGGTCCTCTCGCGATGCAAATGAATACTTTAAAGAGATGAATAGCCTCAACAGAAGATTGTAAAGTTCAAGCAGCAGATTTGCATATTTATATTACAAGTTACTGATAATAAGTGTAGCAGCAAGGAGTAAATGCAGTCCGTTTGTCACTGTAAGCTTCCTCCACTTCAGAACAAGACCTTATTAACTCCTGTGAACTAATATTGTTCAATTATTCACATAATGTCAGCTTCAAAGATGTACCGCATCGTGACTGTAAAGCACAGTTAAGAGAAAGGAGGAAAAAATTTCAATTTATGCTTTACCCGTACAGCAAACAGACCAGTGATCTTGCCAACTGACATGCTGATATTTCAGAACGTGTGACCAGAATTGTGGAAATCATGTTCATACCGTCAAGCTCAACATAAGGATATCACTGTAAGCCTGTTTAGACATCCAGTTTCCATTAAAGTGAGCTCCTGAATGATATGCTTAATCAATTTTGAATAATATTGTGAATATAGAGCTCAGCCCTTTCCCTTCATCATCCTCTTTCAACATCTGACACTCAACCTATCTTTTCTTTCCTTCAGAAATCTCTACCTTATAATAGGGATTAGAATAGCAGCAGCCAGGAAGGGGAGATAAATAGGACTGAGAATAATTAGGGTGCGCCAGAGCACTTTCCCACAGAGGCCTAATGAGCTACAGAGAGCACTCCCGTCCGGCTTGTTCCCTCTCCCCCCACTCAGTGAATACGGTTGATCTTTTACTGTCCATCCAGCAGCCGGTGCCTGATGGCTCTTGTCATTTCCTGACCATTTGTGGTCCATCTTTCAGAACCCTCTGCCCTGAGGTGTTGAACAAAGCCAGCTGCTGAGAGGGAGAAATGGGGCTATGTAGACTGTGACCATTCTGTGGGCAGAGGAGGTCCACAGGCTAGAATAACAAACAAACAGGGCAGGAAGCTGATCAATGGCTTCCTCTTCATGGAGGGGTGGTTGTGCTGCAGGTCAGATGTGGCCATAGGGAGGGAGCTCTCTGTAACCTCCCCCTGTGTGTGTTCCTTGCTGCAGGATCTCTTCCTGAACAGGGGAACGCTTGGCTCTGCTCAGATGGAACGGGTAGAGAGACTGCAACTCTTTCCCTTCCCAACAGCAGGCTGTTAACCCCTGCTTTAGGGTCTACTGTCCCTGAATTGTGGAATACTGCTGGTTCTTCCATCATGGCTAGACTCCATTGAGGTGTTCATGGCTAGCTCTGACCAGCTGAGACCACAACAACTGGAGACCAAACACAGCAAGGCTTGTCCTGAACCATCGCAGTGTAAAAACAAGTTTCGTCAGGGAGATGTAAAAAAGCTGAAATAACTCTATATTCAATCCACACTAACCGTAAGAGAAAATGCAATATACCAAATATAACACACATGACACAGTATATACCAAATGATTTGTCAATTCTTCAGTCTTCTGCAGTATAGTTAAACTCTACTGTAACTCTGCCAGACCCCCCTCCAAAAGGACTGTGTTTGTGTACGCTCCACACTCAATCCCTCAGTTTTTTTTGTCAGGTGTCCTGCCTCCACTGAGCCCCATTAAAGAAGTATTTATTCTGCAGAAATTACAAAGAGCAGCTCAGAGCACCCAGCCAGGTCTCCAGGTGTTAAAATACACTTTACAGCAGGAGCTGTAGACCAGGCCAGCCAGCGTGCCAACCACTGTGGGGGGTTGGGGGGTGTTGTCAATCCACCTCCAAGACTGTTAGCCAAGAGTGAACACAGTCCAGGAGCTCTGGGCACAAGGCTCAGGGTCGTTTAGTTAGACGCAAAATGCATTTTACTATTCACCAATCATTTAATAACACATGCACCTGGATTTGCATTTATCAACACTCTTTGTACTTCAAGCTCTGGAGCTCTGAAAGATTTGCTGATTAATTAGGGAGCTAAGAAATTGAGAATAAGCAATGACTACTGACATGCAGGATTAAAGAACCATAACTCCTGATCAGTTTAACAGGGAGAGACAGGGCCAATTTGTGGGATTTATGTTTTTTTACTGAAATTGGAATAAATAACAGATGGATCTGTACAGCAGTGATGATAGTGCTAAATCTAATCAGAGAGTGGAAAATGGATTTTAAAGGGCTTATCCTTATAATTTAAGACTCGTAGGAAGCTATTGCTGCTACTGAATTAACTCAATTCCCTACAGACATAATATCCTGAGAATGGCGAAACTTCTATAACATAAAGAAGACCTTTTAAAGCAAGATGGCATTTTTAACCTCTGCAGTTTGATGGAACAAATTATGCCCTCAGAGACTATAATAAACAAAGCATAAATTGCATTATGGTTTCCCACAATAATTGGATTATAGGAAAAACGCAAGACACATAATAATAAAACATAAAGAAATGTATTGAGAGAGGTATGTGAGTCCTTGGCAAACACAGTCAATTCTGTGAGGAGCCCTCTGTGGTATACATTAGCGTGGAACTCAGTGACACTGTCACTCATTCACGCAGTGCTGTCATACACATGCATACACGCATGCAGGCTTGCATACACACACATAAAGGGTACACAGGACAGAGCATTCAATCTTAATAGTAAAGCCAAGTAATCACTCATACTCTGTTCACAGTATTTTTTTTTTTTCTTTTACGAAGTTACATTATGAATTGTTATGCTTTTCAGCAAAGATACATCTTAGTCACATATTCATCTTCAGGATTCTTTCCAAAACAAGGAAAAAAAAAGACTTTTGGACCAAATGTAGTTAGGCTAATTTGAGTGATTCCTTGATCATAGCATTTGCTACTAATTGCATTTTAGAAAAATATAGAGGCTTTGAGTGCTGAAGGAAAGTATAATTCATGTCATGTGATGGAAGTGCTCATTTAGAAAAAAGGAGCACTTATATAAACGCATATTTGCCAAGCAATAAATATGTATATAGTAACTGGCACTCAATATGGAATGCTCGATTCAATCATAACAGCTACAGTTATACATATTGTCAGGAAATAAATCAATAGAGAAAAACACAGACAGCTATTGCAACAGTAGCTATTAAATTACTTAGCAAGATATTAAGTCAGACAGTGTCAGCTGCCAATACATTTTCACACCTCCTGAGCAGCAAGCGATATGAAGTGATGCTGAGTACTTGAACTTTTACTCATATTGAAATATTCAAAATGGCACACAGCTGGAAAAGGACTGCCAGTACTGTGAGGCTATAACTGAGAATGCAGAGGTGTTGTAATAGGAAGAGGTGTTTGCCATGAATATGGGCTGGATGCATCACTATTTTCTGACATCTCTTGACTTGCTCTGATAGGAATGTTTTATAATGACAGAGTGTAAAACATCGGGACTCAATTGTTTAATAGCGCATGGCACTCTAGTCTGACATGTCCTGGTGTGAACTGTGGTAATTGTAGCACACAAGCTAAACCACTGAAACTTTTTCTAAATGGAGCATTCAAGAATGGATGAATGCAGACACAGCCACACACATGCACACACACACGTACACACACACGCACACACACACACACACACACACACGCGCGCACACACACACACACACGCACACGCTCACACGCACACGCACACGCACACGCACACACACACGCACACGTGCACACACACACACACACACACACACACACACACACACACACACTCAGCACAACATGACCTCCATCATAGCCACACAAGGGAAAAATAAGCTGAAAGGCCACAGCAGACAACACTCAATGGATCTGTATGGACAACAGGCTCTGCCATGTCGTGCGTGGTGTAATTTGATAATATCAATCATAATTGTGTTAGATGTAATCCATCTGACTTTCAGAGCACCGGGGTCAGGAAGGGAAGCAATGCCTCACTTGCCATCAATTATCAGATATAAGAGAGTGCTGGATGGAGCCTTCCCTTTCAAAATGGGCCCCCATAAATAATATTAGGAGAGTCGGCGCTGCCAATCGATACAGTACAGTTCTACTGTCACGGCTTTAATGGCAGCTGGCTGTCTTGGCGGTAGGATCAATAACGCGTCTCCTTGGCCTCAGTCTGAGCCTTGCTTGGCCCAGTGATGCAGTGTAAATGACACCTTTGTTATGATTGGGAAACGGCATGGCCTTTTTTGGTTATTTATGCTGACTCCCCCACATGACAAGCTCAGACTCTGAAAGGACTCAGTGAACACCTGTTGGGGAAATGGCCACATCGCCTGCTTCTGTTTGGCAGCTGGGCTCACTTCCTGAAACTCTGCTGGCATTCCCTCAGCCTCCTTGTTCTCTTATACTTTGGGGGTGGGGTGGGGGGTGTCAATGAAGAGTTCTGAAGCTCACATCAGTGATCTTTAAAATTCTTAAATTCTTGTGATCCAATTACAATGCAAAGGCATATTTACCAGTAACATCAACAGGAAACCTATAGTTTGTTAGGATACTTTAGCAGAGTTTTACTCATGAAACAAGAGGAGGCATGGCGTCATCTCCTATAGCCATGTCTGTTGAGGGTATACTGAGACACTGACCCTTGCACTTATGGGAGGTCCTTGTGAACATGTGAGGACAAATATGTGTGTGATTGGCGTGGCAGGTTGGAAACATAGCGGGTCAGGGCCTGCCGAGTGTTAACAGCCCAGGGGGTTGAGGGCAGCAGGCCTCTGACCTGCCTGCACCCTTCTGCTCTACCCCGAATTCTCTCTTTACAGAAACAATAGAGAGGGACTGGGCACTCTTCAAAGAAATAAACGCTGTCCGTAGGCTCGGTGCACTTGGACAATGCTATTCTGGAATACAAAAATAATCAAATATTAGCTGATTTCAAATATTAGCTGATTTAATGTCTACTACGTGACCTAAAGAGGGCTCTCAGAATAACTGCTGTACTGTTGCAAACTAACAGAGTAACAATACATAATAAATTATCCACCAAAAAAAAAAATATTGAAACACCTGAGAATACAAATGTATCAAATCAAATGTACCATTACAAAATTGCATGGGGTTGTATGGTTTCCTCTTAAATAATTTTTATCTGATAAATTCCGTATTTTAGGAAGGTATTTCTTCATATTTGAAATAAATTTTGTGCATTCTTATTTTAAGATAAACTTGAATGTATTTTGCAGTGTATCAGTATACTTTGAAATAATGGGATTGAGCTGTGGAGGTGATGATATTCTTATACTTACATTCTTATACTTTACTTTCATGTCACATCAAGCTGTGTTTATTAACAAAGTCATATTGGTAAGTATACTGGACTGATTATGTTAAGTAGCACATTGCCGTTTTTATGCTTACATTGAATGCACTTAAATTTTTTCTTTACAACAACAAAGTGCATTTCACTTGACAGAAAGAAAAACCATATCCCTACATGCACTTAGAGTAAATCACCACTCTGAATGTACCCAGTAAAAAAAAAAAACATATCTGCCACTTATTTCAATGTCTCACATTAACTAACACATTTTCATATCTCCTGCTTATAGTGAAAGCTTGTAATGTGCACATACAATGTCACTTTGCCCTTTAATTCTCAGGCAAGAATGGTTGACATCTCATTGCAAAACATGAATAGCCACAGCAGTCCCAAGCTGAATTTCAATGGAGGCCATGGTGACAGACAGTGCAGCTGCACAGCTCACTAAGCACCTGAACAACATGCAGATGTGGAAGACAACTTGCACATTACTGAGAGCTGAAAGATGGATGTAAGTGGCAGGCAATCTGGAAAGAGAGCTAGACAAATTAGAAAACAGCATATGTGTTTTTTGTATGAAGGCCAGACAATATGGATAAATCTAGAAAAACTCAAAACATGCAGTTTCATATATTGTAACATTATCTGTCTTACTTCCCATCTGTGTGAATCAAAAAGACTCTCCCTTACCATTTACCATCTGTTTGGCCACAGTGGAACACCGTTAAGATGGAGAACTTATGCTCACTGAAGGTTGTTCGTTCTTTTTGCTGGGTCATCAACAGTATTAAAATACAAGTGGAATTGAAGCTTTGAGGGGTTTTTCGTCCTACGTGTGACTTAATTATAAGCTTTACTTTTAGCCGTTTTTCACCCAGAGTCTCAGTATTTGTCAGTATGAGATGTATGAAAAGTATGAATGCGGTGAATGATTGGTAAATCATTCACATTAATAATAAAGGTACGAATCACTGTTGAAATAGAACCACAGAGTGAAGTCCTCTGCCTTTGTTTTTTGTGTTCTTATTAATGTTTCACCAAAAATGATATGCGACCAATTATATAAATGCTGCTTTGTTATGTATTTATTAATATTACTGAAATAACATACAGTGGGATTTTTTTTTGCCAAATTCAATACATGTATCAACACCAAGTGTCATATCAAGTCTTCAAATACTACAAACAAATCCAGATTATGGTTTACATTAACAAACACATTTTTCCCCTAAAGCCTAATAAGATATCTTCCGTCTTTTCTTGTCTGAAACAATGATAGCGACATTTGCCTGGCTTCAGACACAGACCACCATGCCTTCTGCCACTCATCTGAGTGAATTCTGAGAAGAAGAGGATAATTGGCAGCGAATCAGTTTGGTGTATTTATGACAGGCTTCTGCATCTGATGGTACCATTTTGACATTGGCTGGTTGTTTACACTCATGGAGGCTCCATACTCAGACCAGTAAAATCTCAGGGAGCACACCGCAACAGGGTTAAATCTGTCTGGACTTCCCCTTGCATGGGTCCCGGCTTGAGGAGCTCTGCCGCCCAGTACCGGGTTTTCACCCCTCCTCCTAGACAGTGGCCCACCCTTTCACTCCCCAGCCGCTTCCTCTCTGACCCTGCCTCTGCTTCACAGCCCTGTAAACACCCAGAGTCGAAAAGAGGGGCGAGGCCTGCCATTCACAGTGGAGAGTGGTGTTCCAAAATAGAGTGGACCACCAGGGTGACTGCAGTGGCCTTTATGAGCATTTCTTCCTGGCATACCTCATTGAAGTACAGCAAGTCCACAACAGGAGAAAAGAAGACAGGTAGTGCTTAATAACTACAATGTCTAACAAGCCCAATAAAGGCAATTCTGTGTCTCAGAACTGGGGTGGCTGGTCCTTTGTTACACCCCTTTAGAATGGTCCTATAACTGACAAATAAGCTGCAAAATTTTTCCTCAACTTTCAGCCATTTTAAAATTGCACCGAAGACAGGGTAAAATAGTCTGCATCATGACAAGAAAGTGCCATAAAGATTCTGGAGGGAACTGGTTGGTTATCTCACATTCTACAGGCCACTTATATCCTTTGGTTTGAATATCAGAACTTGGGAGTGTTGGCTAGAACTTGTTTCTGGTCATTCCTATCATCTTTCCCAACAATTACAGCATACCCGCATTTTGACCGAAATACACTGCTGGTCACCTCACTAACACACACAAACAGAGCAGTTAAAAAAGCCACGTTTCCTTTACTTGCCATCCCATAACTCTGAGTCATCCAGTTCTGAAAACTCCTTTGTCCTGTTTTCACTTCTCAGCAAAAAAACTCTGATTCATTAAGAAAACTGGAAACAGGCTGAACAAAAGCAAATATCCACCTCCTCAATGCAAACCCTCTTCCTGAATCACAGCGTCCTTGTGTCATCTGTGACATCACTACCACAGTGGCCTTGAACAATTTACAATTTTTTTATTCTGCCTATATCAGACTATCCAAACTTTCTTAACTTTGGACCTTAAAGTATCATTATACCCTGGTGGTACCCGTATTTTATTCAGTCAACATTAAAGACTAAACCGCTGTACAGTCAAAGTCAACAAATGCAATTACGAGGTAGAGAGCAAGAACAGCCCTAAATGCCAATCCCCACACATATACAATTTCCAGCTCAAATTACACACTTCTTCATCAAACACACTTCCACTAATAATGTTTTGGAGTAGTCCCCCTCCTACGGTTTGTCTGTGATGGTGCCTGTGTGAGCAGTGCATATAAAAAGCGGCACTTCCATACTGTAGAACTTGTAAAACACAGCAATGGGCTATACTCACTGCAGCCACACAGCAGTTTCCAATTAGGAGTCTTATCTACTAATTATATTCTTTACACATCTGCATTCCAGAATCAAACGGCGCTGTCTTTTTAGTGTAACGAGCTCTTGAATTAATGAGAATGCTTCGTAATTGAACCTTTTCACGGGTCCCTTGGCAATGAAAATATGCTAAGTTGAATTTGTATTAACAGAACATCAATCATATTTGATCAAACTGTAAACACTGCAGATGATCTGGGGGTGATTCTTGGTGCCTCCATGTAAGTGTGCCATTAATTGCCGTGGCTGCGACCAGCACAAGACTGATTAAGAAGGCAGGGCCCAGCCGGTTAGGAGTGTGCAGTCCACTCCTGTCACACCACTACGGGGCACTGTGCTCCAGTTTACTCTCTCTCCCCCTAGCTGTCTCTGCTCTCCCAGTACATGGCTGACACACAGCCCTGGCAGTGCAAAGCTGTGCTTGGGCTGAGAGCTGAACAGAAAGTGAAATGACCTAGCAGGTCTTTACCGCATGTCAAGATTTGAATCCAGTGGCCTGCTGAGCTGTTTGAATGAATGTGATTTAAACTCATGCGAGTTATACCCTGACATGGAATGTGCCTAACCAAGAAAAATCTAATAACTGGAAAACAAACCCACTTTGTGCATTTTTTTTCTGGATGTCATTACTCAAGGACTTGTTCTGCCCTCATTGTTTTCCCTCCATCTCTGCTGATGTTCAGTTGTGGCTTCTCACTGCAAGTGCAGCTGGAAAATAGCAAGCACACATTCTACCGTGCAGTTTAGGATTTATGAGAAACCTGTTGTTTTTGATCTAAACATTAAATTGTGCATATACTCCAATCAAATATTTGCTACAGTATTTTAATTAAAGGTTATTATAGATTGATTCTTTCGATTCACATCCTCCAACTACACGTGAAGTTGCAGTTATTATGTATATTCTAAATCTATTCATGTAAGTTGTGCTATCCCTAAATGAAATTCCTAATGATAATTAAGATTTCAGCTAAGCACATAAGTATACTACAGTTTTCAAGGCAAACTTGAAAGTATATTTCAACTCACCACAATCTCAATATTTTATTTCTGAAAGTGTAAATATGATATTGTTTATAAAGTAGGCTTTAGAATAGTGATGAACTGAAGTAACACATTTATAAAAATATTTCATCAAATTCTAACATGGAAATTGCACATAAAAGTTACTCATACAAGTCTGACAGCACCATAATAGTCAGAACAGAAAAGCTAATGCTGATGCCCTTATCAAACAATTTTGCATCTTTGTGGTGTAATTACACAACTGCACCTTGCAAGAGGGTATGACAGCAGTAGTCCACCAGAAATTTAAACTCTCTGCCATTAGACCTAAATTCCAGTGCTCTCACCACTGTTCTCAAATTTTTGCCCTGAAGAGTACATTACTGTCAGCATGAGGGTAAGGGCTGGGGCTATGGACTGCCCAAACCACAGTAATGGTGCATAAACAGTATGTGTGTGTTTGTGTGTGTGTGTGTGTGTGTGTGTGTGTGTGTGTGTGGGGGGCTGGAGGTGAAGTGCATGCAAGGACAGTAAAGTTGATAGTGACCTAAATGTAAATCTAAATGTGAGAATATGGTGAGAACATGTGATTACAAAAGCAAGGGGCTGAAAAGCACGCACTGAAGAGTAGAGCACCAACTGATTATTACTGTTGAAACTACCCTCAAAGTTTATGTGTTTTTAGTCTTTAATCCATATGTGTTTTGAAATACACTGCAGTGATGTGCCTGATATATGGAATACTACATGGTAACATTAAAATACCCCCATACTGCATTGCAAATAATTAACTTGAAATTAGTTAGGGCCTTGATATCAACCCTCCATCATCCAGCAAATAGGGGTAACATGTAAATTCAATACCAACCAGCAGAGAATCACTTTCTAAGTTCAAGTGCCCATAAGCAAAAGACCTGGGAGTATCAATTTAAGATGCTTGGATTAAAGGACATTTTTATTCATCATACAAAATGTGAATACTGTATGTCAGTCATGTTTGACATTTCCATACAGCTGCTTACCAAGATACACCATTCAGCAAAAGTCACACCAGTGACATGGTCCATGTTGTTACATGTCTTGTGTCCAACATCTGTATGCAACATCTGCTCTTACCAAACTAGACATCCACTGATGTCATAAAGAATTAAGTTAACTACATGTGCCCCAGCCCAGGAATTTGTCTATGAATGGCATGAAATAAAACTTTTAAATTAGTTTTATTATAATTGTGTTCCCTTACATTAAGATACGACAGCAGCGGGGTAAAACTGTCTAGCAAGCTTGCTTGTTCAGTACACTAAAGTATTTTCAAACCTTTCTGAACTGCAGTAATGCCAAATGATACACAAAAGACTTGATGATGATGATTTTTTTCAGTATATTTGCAAATGCATGTAGTAACATTCCACAACCTGTATAAACTACAACATGATTGCAAAATGAATATTGAATATGAACAAAAACAGCTACATTAAAACTCTCAGAAACAAGAACAAGTTGTCACATAAATTCAGAACTTTACCATATTGAAAGATGACTAGCAGAGGGGGAACATTCAAATATGCTGGTGTAACTTAAACCGAGATACACATACACAGTGGTGACCTGTATGCAAGTAGTAGTAGAGATAGAGAAGTTTGCTGTAAACTAATAATTCTCCAAAAGTTTTCCAAAATTAACAGCAATACCAATTTAAGTAAGGATCACACACCAGCATCTTTAATTAAGTTGTGTCCAGTATTGAGAACTGTAGCATCACTTTTATGCCTTCTCAACCTGTAATTAATCATAAAAAGATACTGTATTACATTTAATATTGGCTACATCATTGACTCTGGATGTGATTTATATTAAACCAGTTGCCCTCTGTTTCTCCCAGATTCAGCTCACCAACTACCTCTGATACACATGTTGAAAAGTCTCAATATTCTCATTTGGAAACACGCTTTCAGAACAAAATTTGAACAACAGTAATTCAGTGTACCTCAGTCCCCAGACAGAGACAACATTCCTTCCCACACAGAAAATTACCTCTTCAAATGGCTTCAGTCATTTTGAAAGCTTACAATAAGTATTCCTGTTTTGTTATCATTATGCTCTTGTTTTAGTATCATTGTGATCCCCAACCCCTTCTACACACTCATATGCCTATGAAAGATATAAAAAAAGAATTTTTGCTTCTATAATATCATTTTGATAATATCTCCATTTTGATCCTATAAAGACAAATATTTGACTTCCTTTTATTGAACCTTTCAGAACTATACACTGACATTAATCTGAATGACTCTATGACTGAAGCGGATGCCTTAGGTAGAACCCAGAAAAACTTTGCTAAATATTTGCACTACATATTTTCAAGAAAAAAATCATACTTGACCTTATCAAAAGGTCACTATAGGCTGACTATTGTGTGATTTTGCTTTATAAATCTCTGCTGAATGAACTGATACAACAAGCCAGACAGAACATATTTATGTTGACCAGACAATAAACCCAACCTTCAGGACTTTCCAAAAAGCAGGTAAAAACTGAAATAGTCTTTTCCCCCCTCTTTGCTAATCAACTCTGGCAGGGGTGACTGGGTACTCTGTCCCTTTGACCCCACTCATTAACACACCACCACTTAGACAGATGTGCCATCCCCAATCCACTGCCTCTTATCCTGCCTGAGGAACACACTAATTGTGTCATGTTTAATCCTAGCCCTGTTTGTTTGTATCAAATTATTTCATTAGGAAAGGACAATGACAAGTGAAGACACAAAGAATCCAGAGAGAGGATCACATGTCGTGACACACAAGGAGATGTCTGACATTTGGTTGAGCACAGTTAATTGTGTGGTTCATCCTGCCTGAACACTTGCAATGCACACAGAAGATGCTAGCTAGAAGTGTACTACTGTCTTCAGTGTTTACTGATGCCCCAACTGACAAGTGGCAAAGTCATAGTGTACCACAGAGTGACAATCACTCTGAAGAGGTATGTTCTTCTGTAATGAGTTTAGGAAAAAACTATACACCATGACTCCCGTTGTGTAATCATTTTTTAAAAAACACTTATTCATTAGTCTAAACCCAGGTTTCAAAGTTTGTGAGCTTTTAAACTCTGAACTGCCTCTGTGATATGAGTGGAAATTTAAGTTGTGTACACCCACTACACATAAGCTCAATGGAATTGTGAAGAGTACTAGCTCAGTCTCCACCCTGAGAAATCACAGCATTGAAAAATATTTACAGTAATAAACTGAATGAGTGCAGACTATCTCTAATAATTTGTGGTTTAGTTTTTCCTGCTAAATATAAAGTAGAAGTGTTTGGATGGACATGCCAAGCACATATCAGCCAGCTGTATAGAGGTCATCTGCACGGTGCATAGTCCATCCAAGCAATCTCAATGCACAGGTTTAATCTTAAAACACTTTTTCCAAATAACAATGTTAATTATTATCTAGCTGGTGAACATGTGCATCTATGAATTAATTTCAAGCTCCACTAAGACACATAGACTAAATCACACTAGTATAGTAGCCACTTGATTTTTTCAGAGAACTCCTCTAGGTTGTTAAAGACTTGCTTTGTCAGTCTTTGCCAAACAAACAAACACAAAGGCACTGTGTTGGACTCAAAGGGGAGTCGCAGAAACCCTGAAATGTTCTGGTGTCATTCCCTCAATTCCCCATGGCGCTCCATGCTGTTAAACAGTGTGTCTGCCCTGATAGTGATCAAGCAGACTGAACACACCCCCCCCATCACAAACACACTCCAACTGAGTAGCAGAATACCAATTAGCATGCAAAGGTAATGGCACACAAGCCCACTCCAGAGCGATATGTTAAACAAATGGCGGTTAGGTGAGAGACTGATTCGGCTACTTTAAATTCACTGACCTGGGGTGTTACTGAATGGAGGTTCAGTTGTAAATCTATTGACAGATTAGGGTTAGCACATTTGTAGTGCTGACGGTGCTTGGGGGCTCAATGGAGTAGTGGAGCAGTTGTGCATCTTTTAGCTTGAGGAGCCCTTTTGCACCTCTTACACTGAGCAGCCGTTTTCACATAAATGAAATAAGTGTCCCTTTAAATGAGCTTAAGCTGCAATCGTATTTGGGCCTATTGCAGTCTAAGGCTGTGAGAGAGAGACTGGCAGTGACACAAAAGCACACCAGCAGAGGACACATGGGGAAATGGGCAGATATGACATGCAAAGCAATTGTCATTATCTAGTTACTCAATTAAAAATAGAGGTGCATTACCATATTGTCAGATGACTTTCTGAAGTCAAACTGCGTAATTTGCTTTTTTTTAAAGCTTTGATGAAAAGGTCACCTGAATCCATTCAAATTTGTACAGAAAATTAATATCAAAGCCCATCAAGGACCAAATTACATTTCATATGAGCAGGATAATTACTGTTGTCTCTCAGATACTGGTATGGCACAGTAATGGGCGCAATCTATTGCATTCTGTAGAGTGCAATATACTATACAAAAAAGCAAAGATGACTGTTTATCTTTGCTACATGAAAACCCTCAGAAGGACTCTGTTGGAACATGAAAAAGGATAAAATATTCTTAAGTGGTAAATTTTAACAGTTTGAATTGAATCATGTCACTACTGTGATACCCCAGGCCCTGACAGACACATACATGACACCTGCCAATGTTAAGGGAGACATGCACCTGATAATCATTGCATTATGTCCGGAGCACTCCTTTTACTCACCTCTACTCTCCTGTGACCAGCTGTTCATAAAACATCTCCAAGTAAGAAAAAAAAAAAAAACAACAAAACTGACACGCACCACTGGCTTCCAATATCACATGCATTCTTAAGAGAGCCAAAGTGAAGAGATACAATTTCCCCCCATGAGCAGGGTGGCAGAAGCAGGGACAAAAGGGACCAGATATTGCAATCTAGAGGTCAGTGACATTGTCTCTGCTATAATTACTACACTTCCTTTAATACTTCTCAAAAGCACCTTCGCAGTTCGCCTTTCCCAGTTACCTGCCCTGCGTCTGTAACTCAGTGTGAACAAGTGTACTGTGCAGTGTTGCCATTGCACATTGTGGGGAGGTCCACATCATTACCAAAGGATCAGGACTTTTTAAAGGGGGTGCCTGGGTCTTCTGTGATACTGAGCTGGATGGAGCTCTGCAGGTTCAGGAGCCACAGCGCCTGCATTCCACACATCCCATTGGAAGTATTTACTCAATCTACCTCTTGATCACCTCAGTGATCCTTAACAGCTGGGTGGAATAGACTATCAGTGCAAAGTGGAACAGCATTCTCATCTGGGCTTGGACCCCATTAAAATGGTCTGTGATGTGGAAAAGGCATGGGCCAGTCTCTTGATCAAATGCACTGTGTAGAAAAAGAAGAGGGTGAAAACAATGCACTCAAATCCCTACACACTCAGACACACAGAAAAGGTTAAGAGGACCCAGTGAGGCAAAGAGTGACCAGGCCCATCTACCTTTGCTACCCATGATGCCACTCTCTCTTGCTTAAGCTCCCTTTTGGATCCATGCTCTGGGCTTTTGCCTGCTGAGACTGTGTAGTATTTCTGTAATTTGGATACTACTGTGCTGGAATGACATACAAGGGCAGGGATTTTTCTTTCCAAGCATCCACGCTGAGACCTCTCATCCTCATTCATAACACAGTAAAACAATAAAGAGTAGGAATTATCAGTAATTAAACAGCCTTCCTTACCATATATTAATTGTAATTTTATCAAGTACACTTCAGTTTACACATAATTAGCCACCCCATGTATAACACAGCACTGCTTATTAATGTGAATGCTGGCCTTTATTAATTTTCTCAAGTGCACAGTGATTTTAAATGTCACTATAGCTTCAGACATGTAACCCCATGCTTTTGCAGTTGAAAAAAAGAAATAACATGAAAAACAAAACAAATTGAAAAAAAAAACAGCATGGTAATCCTTAAAGAACTGACGCTGCCTTTTATTAAAAACCATTGTTTGGTGATTTGAGCAGAATAAAAACTTGTAGTCCATGAAAAAGGCATTATAGTAAATGTGGCCAGCCACTTAAGATTTCTTTGAAGATGAATCAATCACTACATTATAGCAAGAACCTGCAAGGCCCCTCATTGATGATCGAACATCTTGCCTGCACTTCATAGCAGTCTGCAGGCATTGATGCTGTGATTGATCGCTGAATGGAAGTGACTGGAAAGAAGAAAAGGATTACACTTGTCAAACTGAGTCAATAAGGTTGGGCCTGGAGAACAAGTTTGCAGTAAATCTTAAATAGTGTCTGCAAAGCTAAAACTGAGTACAAAAAATGAAAAGCACTGCTGATACATGTGGATTTGAGGCAGGAATCTCTTTTGGCAGCTGTTTTAGAATGATAGGACTGCAAACATGCACTCTGGAGAGTTGCAGGAGGGTTTAAGATATCAGCAACATTTTCAGCCACATTCTTGTGTTTCCCTCAAGAGGACTTTTGCACAATTGCACACACCACACAGACTGGAAAAAATACTACTCAGTTAAATAATGCAACACAAAGGTGCACTACCTTACAACTAAATGTATTTCCTTGTTAACTTTAGAAACTGAATAAAAATACAACATTCTGGTTTCAATTGTACATTTTTGCACAAAGGAACGACTTCGGTCAAATGCAAATAAGTTGAATGCCACCTTTCTCTGGATACCAGTTATTTCAGATTGACATTATTTTTTCTTATAAAGCGTAAATCACATGCCCTGTAGTCCCTGAGCCTCCTTGTATCTCTGTTAGTGAAATGAATTGGAGGCCAGCAGTGGTAATAACCACAGAGAAAGCAGCAGGGAGAAGATGATCCAGTGCTTTATGTATTCAGTAAGCTAATGGCAGAGGGTTATTTACAGCTGGCTTCTCTTTTATGGAAAAATCAAGTCATGATTGATTCGGGTTAATGTGACGGCATGGCAGCGCGAAGCTGGTTTTGAGTGCTCAGGTTAACAGAAAACACTAACTTCCATAAACTGCTATGGAGATAAATCACAGTTATTCCAATGGCTCTGACAGCCGTTTAAGCGGTGGCAATCACTGAAACCACCTCGGGAGTCAGCACACTGCGTCTTGCAAAATGAGGAAGGGGGGGGGGTAGGCACTGCAGGAATTGGTCATATCAACGGCTCATCAATAGACAGGCATTTTACATAAATATCAGGGAGCAGTAAGTAAATTCTGTTGACGAAAACACAATAAAACAGAGAGGCTTTTCAAACACTATGGTTCCCCCAAGCATTTCTCTCACATGGCTCACTCACTTACAGCACACTGGTGAGATTATAATGTTTGCTTTTATCTGTCAGAGATCAATACTTCAAACGTCCGATAAAAGGGGAAATTGAACTGGGAATAGACTGGAGTGCTGTAAAACCACAAGGCACAATTATCAAAAAGCACTTAAAGGACTTAATAGGATACACATATAAAAATGCTCAAATTAATGTCTCAGAGCAATGATGACAACTTTTTCCCACCTCCCCTTCCCACAACCTGCACTAAAGCCTTTTGATCACAAAGTGATGCCCTCAATGCAGGTCAATTTGCGTTGAAATATATATGAATTCCCTGATAGATCCCACTAAGTCTGACTGCTTAATTTTTCAGTTTATGGAAAGCCCATTATAGGTCTAATAGGTCAGAGTAAATGATCAGATCAAAAAGGATTTTTTAAGCATGCAAGGACATTAGAAAGGTAGAGTGTTAGTTGGAATAGAGACAATATAAAATCCTGTCCTTTAATTATCAGTTAACCCCCACCATTTCCCTTGGCTCTGACCCAGTCTCTCCCTGGTCATCTTACAGAGAACTGCACCCCCCACTGCTCCCTATTTAGCTCCTCTCCTTTGCTCCTCCCGTGTTGACTGCACTACCTGTGAATAACACTGCTGCACCTCTCTCATCACCTTCTCAGTCCTTCCCACAGCGTGCATTACCTCTGTCATCTCCATTGTACAGGAAATTTTAGTTTTTTATTACAGTCTTGTTGCTGTGTATGAGAAACAACAGTGGCAATAAAAAAA
The DNA here is from genome assembly GCA_019176425.1 of Megalops atlanticus. Taxonomy (NCBI): domain Eukaryota; kingdom Metazoa; phylum Chordata; class Actinopteri; order Elopiformes; family Megalopidae; genus Megalops; species Megalops atlanticus. The sequence goes on from CM032881.1 coordinate 12,184,153, forward strand.
GCCCAGTGTAATTGTGCCCATTATAATGATCATATAAACATTGTATTGATGATATAGCCATTATGAATTCTTAACCAATCATGCAGCATTCTCATCTTTGTGGACAGCTAGAGGTTTGAAGTGTACAGTACAATTTCTTGTGTACCGGTCATGGTTTGGAAACAGGTGTGTATAAGACTGGATAAGCTTGTAAAAGCAGCTTTTGGCAGCCAGAGACCTCCACCAGTAAAGAAAGAGGTCTGAATGGTCTGGCCAGCACAATCACCTGGGAATGGAGTGGGAGAGTCAAGATCCCTGTGAGAGATGGGCGAGAACAGACAGCCGGCTATTATCACCATGCTCATGCTTTTCATTAATTAATGGGCCCAGCTCATCTTCCGTGGGGGGGGGTTGAAGAAAGCATTCAGTGTGGTGCAGGGAGTCACACTCTCCCCCGACAGCTCCAGGGCCCTCCTGGCCTGCCTGCTCCCAGCACCGCTTCTCCACAGGGTCCAGTGAGTGTCACACAGGGCTGCTTCACACCTGCTCTGCTGAGGATCAGGTTCAGAGTCCCAGCCAGCCAGCCAGCCAGCCACAAGCCTTCTGCATGCCGTCAGCGCACTTCTGGAGATGGGGGCCCACACTCCATTCTCCAGAGCAATGCAAACACCCACCCGCATCACGCCATCTAATAAAGATCTCCTGATAAATAATGCCCACAGCATTTACAATGCTGGCATTCCTTGAAACTGGATACTGCCCAAGAGCGGCCAGTGACCCAGAGATGCGGTTAAACGTACATACACACACATGCACACATCTGTTGGAGGGCTGTTATTCTGCAATCTATATACTGGAAATGAATAAAACAATAAATGCATTAGAAATATCGTTTTATTAGCAGATTAGAAGAAAGAGATTAATATTTTGCTGTTGTTTTTTTAAATTTGTTTATGCCTTTATGTCAGCATACACAAGTATAAAAGTGTTGCATCTAATTTTTAAGAGAAGAAGGGCTATGCATCCATGAAAATATCCGTAAAATCTGTGAGACTATATACATTTAATTGAAGCCAACTCTGTCTAAACAAAGGAAAATGTGTCTAAACATATAAAGTCATGAACAGAATGTTTAAGCAAAGTATGCAAGGTTTTCACACAGAATATCTTCCCAGAGGGTCCAGTACCATGTTTCACCATTTGCCAATCGCTAAGGTTCTCTAAGGATGGTAAAGGACTCTGCTCACCCAGCTCACAAACTGTTTGTCCTCCTGCCTTCTGGGAGGCGCTTCAGGAGCCTCCAGTCCAAGACCAGCAGATTCAGGAACAGCTTTTTCCCCACAGCTGTCTCCTTATTGAATTCTGTCCCCCGCTGACTCCCCCTACACCACTACGCACATCTCTTTGCCCCTTTAATCCAGATCCACTTTATATATTATACAACTGTAAATATCATAGTATATATTAATTCACTGTATATATCAACTGTATGTATCTATCTGTAAATTTGTCCATAATTACTGACCTCATAATGTACATATCACATTGTATATATCCATCTGTACAAAATGTTCATAGCAGTGATCTTATACTGTTCATACATACAACTGTAAATATTATATCCTCTGCACTTGCTGCTTATTGCACTTCTGGTTAGGTGCTAACTGCATTTCGTTGCCTTGTACTTTTTACATGTGTAATGACAATAAAGTTGAATCTAATCTAATCTAATCTAATCTAAAGTCTAAAATACAGACCGAACGACTGATGAAATCCATCATCAGAAGCACTAAGGCATCGTATGGATATAGGCCATAATAGTGAATAGTTCATCAATGCTAGTCACATAATTGTTAATCCCATATGGCATTAAGAGTGCAGGGCCCAGCCTGGCATAAACCCTGCTGCACTTTTGTCCCTCTGTTTATTTTCATCCCAGTATTGATTCCTGTCCTGTCTGCATGAGGTCCACCCTCAAAGCACTTAAGACATCATTGATAAACTTTTGAAAAACACTACATTGCTCAGAATCAGACTTTAGGTGGGTTAAGTAATAAAAGACAATTCCTGTTTGCACAAAAGTTGTCATCTGAAGTAGACATGGTTCGGCTTCAGCAATAAGAATCCCCCTACTCATCCCTCTAATTTCATATGAGAACGCCCTGTTCTACAGCTTCAGAGAAACAGATGAAAAAAAAAACATAATAATGGACACTATGTTATCTCCCTACTTGGTGTTCAGAAGATTGGTTTCTACCCCTGTGTGTTTGTTGATAACATTCATGGAAAAAGCACTTACCAATGAAATTGTACATTGTTCTTTTACCTTCATCCACACATTACGGCTGGCTGAGTAGCCAAAATATATATTTAGGAGTGAGCTTGCTGGGGAGCATTCAAGCCAAAGCTGCTACTTAAAAAATGGTTAAGTAATTACCATGATGGAACACAGAGCATTGAACAGGTCTGCGGTAAAAGGGCTTAGTCATGCATTGATGGTTCAAAACATTCAACATTCAAAGGGTGCTGATGCACTTAAGGCAGCGGTCCATAGGTGAGAGTGAAAAACACTACAGAGTTCATTGGAGGCCTCATTATAAGTGGTGGATCTCTTTAAATCACCATTAACATTAATAAAAATGGCAAGCTTTACTAAAGTGGGTAAGAGGAAAGTTTCAGACCCTGGGTCCAAACAGGGACCTAAGACCTTTTGCAGAGGACTGCAATTGTCCTATTATCTGAATACTTAACATGTCTCACTGCAGGGTAACAACTTGACATTATGAACAATTTCATAGTATTCATGAATATCATGGCTGTCACACACAGGGAAACTCTTGAATTATATCCTTTCACTTCACAGCAAAATGTTACAGCCATCATCACTTTGCAGCTATATTAACAGGCTGTTCATTAGCCATCAGATCAATACTTTTTGTTGATTAAGCTGTCTACAGGCAGCATGTTTCATTTTCCAGCATTTTCATTTTCAAGCAGTTCGATGCAGAGATTACCTTTCTGATGACAGAGACACAATGGGATAATTTCATTAATAAAGGCCAACCTCTGACCCTCAGAAGAATGAGTGCACACACTTGTGCAAAACACACACACACACACACACACACACACACACACACACACACGCACACACACACACGTGCATGCACTCATGTTAGCGTGCGCGCACACACACACACACACACACACACACACACACACACACACACACACACACACACACACACACAAACACATACACATACAGCAGAGCTAAATTATGGAACTCTGCAATCACTGGCCAAATATAATTGCAGATACAGCTTTTAATTGGTAACTGTAAGCCATTAACTAAATTAGTTTTTTTTATTTGCAGATACTTCAGATGCTGTGTGGCTTGAAACTCTGTAAATATAAATTGATGGATGGATTTGTGTAAAGTATCCTTTCATCAGGGTCAGGCTGGCACTGTCCATTGTATATACAAAATAGCAAAAACCACTCTCTCAAAACAGGCCATCTGCATTTTCACAGCTCAAACACTGTGTTTCATTAACCAGTCAATGTTAACCTCTTGGAACATGCACACAAGTGCTCTTTTCTCCTCATGTTATCGTTGGAATTGTGGAATCTGGTCCATCTGTGTGGAACATTTACGTTTTTGAAGTTTTTTTTTGTTTAACTTTGGTATTCGAGATTGAAGAGTTTATCAAATACTTTGAACTCAATAACAGTACCAAAGTCTTCTTTCAAGGACATTAGCAATAACCTGGCCCTATCAGAAGATACAACATTTTTTCCATTGCTGTGTTGAAATCAAACATTTATGGGTCTCTCAGTTAAAAATAGAGCACTAAATTCTCTCCTGAGACTTCAATTAACTAGCCCAACCATTTGTTTCAGGTTCTCAGGAGTATGAAGTGCTGAAGGAGAGCAGAAGAGACTCAATCACATTCATGTAAAAGGTGCGTGGATTAGCCAGATTTTTTTTTTTTTTTTTGCAGCATTCCACCTTGTAATGTCCTTCAGGGATAATTTTCTCCCTGATTCAAATCACATTTTTGATATTTGCTTTACATTACAGAAAATTGGAAGAAACATTCAGAGGAATGCATTTGCCCTGAAAGGTGCTTCTCAGAAGTCCAGTACAATTTCGAAAATGAAAAGGTCCTCTTGAGTTATCATAATCTGTGCCGGTGCATTTTATATAGAGCAGCTGTCACAGTTTCAGCAAACAGACAACGCAGGGAGGAAGAAACAGCCAGGGCTACCTGCACGGCTCCTCTAATGCGCTGTGTCTGTGGGGAGTCTCAGCAGGCCCCTCACGCAGTATTAGACACGCCAACCCTCAGCAACAACACCGTGTACAGTTCCATCTCTGGGACTGTCACTGACCCTTCTCCTCAACTTGCACCTTTTAAGTTGGTTACAAGACTGGGGAGCTGTGTAATCCCTTTAAAGTCTTTTTAATTGTAATTTCTTTCTTCCTGATTGCAGAGTGAAATTGATACAGGAATTTCACACTTGACCACCTGGACCCAGGGACATTTAGAGGTTGTTTCATATGCCAAAAACAGACCTTGCTCATTAGCTGAAAGTTATGATGAAAAGAGTAAAGGGTCTTTATTTGATAAATGAATCCATGAATCACCATAAAAAATATAAAACATTATTTCTGCACTTGAGCATGTCCATATAAGATAATTACCAGCAATTTATTGTTAGGGTATATAGATATTTTAGGGCTTTTAGATGTAAGTATATACTTTCAGGGGTAAGTATATACTTTCAGGGGTTTCCTACAGAAAGAATCAAAATGTCTCAGAAGTTTCTATCCTTACAAATGTCTACTTTTTTCATTTTGGGTCATTTCTGCTCAAAGTATTTTGATATAACTGTATACAGCAACACAATAAATAGCCACAACTGGACTGCTTAGCAATTTCTATCTTTCTATCATTAATTTTTCTGGCATTACATTTTTACAAACCATTTGACAGTACTAAAAACTCTTCTAACCACTGACCTCTTCTGTCAACACACCCTCAACTTTATCATATTCAGCCAATAGCAAAATCTGTTGATTAAAGCAAACTTCAAGACAGCTGCTTCCTTCAACAGGCAAGAATTATGAGTAACTATTCCGATATGGCTCACCCTTTGTGAAAGATTGCAATATTACTTAAATATTCTCCAATGACAATTATACTCCCTTTGAATGCTTGGAGCCTGAACTACTGCTCATTTTTGAATGTGAGTGCGACTCTATACCACACATTACCTGTGGGTACAAAACCTGTTTCTTTTAATGATATGGCTATTTCTGACACACTGTGTGTGTGCACACTTTTCCAGATATTTCACTGTTTTCCCTTTAAAAATTCCAATGATTATTAGCATATTACTTGTATAACCCATTAGGCACACTACAACAAACATGCTCTACATCAGACCATCTCATCAGATTTGGGGATATTCTTGATATCAGCAAAGATGTCACACCAAAATAATCCCTATACTGTGTGTGTATGGATGGGGCGATCACCCCTTCCTTTCATAATGCTGGATCAATAGCCATTCTCTTTCCACTCTTCAGTTTGGTAAGATTGCATTATTTCTGAAAGCGGTAAAGCTTCAAGTCACTAAGCTATCTATCTATCTATCTATCTATCTATCTATCTATCTATCTATCTATCTATCTATCTATCTATCTATCTATCTATCTATCTATCTATCTATCTAATCTACTGGATGTCGACATGGTCATTCTCCTAATTTGGTGTCTCGCTTGCTTGCTTGTTAGTGTCTTTTCCGCTCCACTGTTCGACACCTGGTAACATGTGCTCCCTGCTGGCACACAACATAGTGACACAGGGTCCCCACGCTATCACTTTACTTGTCTGCATCTTGTGTAATTGTATTAGACAGTGGGCTTCCTCCAGAACTCAGTTTTGTGCCATTGCTGTACTGCGCCTGTCAAGAAGGTCTGAGATGCCATGGGGAAAGCCATGCACGTCTGCTGTATCAGACAGAACAATTGAAAGGATTCTAATCCATGTATTTAACAATATACCCACCACACCAGAAGTTTTGGAAATTTGCTTTTGACATCCACAGTTACAAGTTTGCTGTGCTCCCATTCAGACTATCACTGACACCAAAGAAATCCTCCAAATACATTGATTGTGTCCTAAAACCACTAGTGACTTAAGGAGTTGAAATCCTGATCCTGACATTAGCTTATCTGTGCTTGCTCCCAAGACCAGGTGAGGACAGACACAGACTCTCTTTTAAATCTTGTACACTAGCTAGGCCTTGCAGTGAACAAGCAGAAGAACCACATTGCTCTGACCTGGTTATTGACCTCTGTAGGCATTACACTGCACAAAAAGTGAGTAGGAAGATGTCCAGGAAACAAGCCATAAAAACTGGATCTCCACTAAGAAGATTCTCCCTGGGTGCCCTTATCTTGGTTTTCAAGCAAGCATCAACAGCTGCTAGGTCTGTTGGTTTTGGTCTGTAATTTGGCTGGGACTATTAAACAGGTGGTTACACAGGGGCTATCAGAGGTGGTTCGGCCAAATCCTGCCGTATAGTCCAATGCGCTATTACCTCAGCATGCAAACCAATATGTTATGTTAACTGCTTCTGAGGACGTGACTCCCAGTGTTGTCTGCTTAGTCAGGAATCTATTGTTTTGTTGAACAAATACAGAGTATAAGCAAAACAAGCTCAGCTTTTTACCTGCTTTAGAAAACAAGCCTCACAAATATCTCTGTCCGAAGTCTCTGTTTTTAGATGGATTGTGGAGATCATTACAACAGCTTATGGCACTGCCATATTGCTGGTTAGTCTTTGCCATCTGATGCTAGAACTCATCCTAGGACCAAACCTGTGGGCAGATAGTCTGTGTAGCCACCCGCTGGGCGTCACAACATTCCTTCACCAAATTTTTAAGTCTTTGGCTTGTGCCATTGGTGACGTGGTGCTTGGAGTCTGCTCAACTTCTTTGATCTAATTCTGGGGTTACTCTGTTTGAAAGTCAGCTGAAAAGTCCATTTTCTCTTGTGTGTTTAAAGAAAGACTTTAATGGGCATAAGCAATCTAATCTGACAGGGCTGATAGAAGAAGCCCTTTCAGTGCTATAGAGGTTATGAGATTATGTATGTAACATGGGTCTTCAGACAAGTTGGGCAGTGTTCACAGGGGTAAGGGTCAAAGGCGGTTTTCTGTGGAAGCTGGCAATTTATAATTAGGGATGTATTTCATTTTTAATTTTGTGGATATCATGGGGTTCACATATTGGATGTGAAATTACTAACTATACATTGCACTGCACTGTTAATCCAATAAACCAATAAAATGCATCGTGAGTTACATTAAAGACAGTTTATTAGATATATTTTAAAAATCTGGTTACATGTGCTGCATGTATATTGTATTTCCTGCTTTACTAAGATCACATGACAATGCATTGCATTTTCTAGCTGACTGTGTATACCGTGTCTCTGTATACAGAAAATATGTTCAAAAGTTTGAGTACTTTTTATTTGCCTTCATTTGCCTTCTCAGCTATTTAAGGGAGACCTATTCTTTTACCTGCCTAAAGACAGGTAATTCAAAGCACTTGGAATGACCCATACAGTAAAGAACTGAGAGGAAAATAGTATTTATTTTTTCTTGCTTGTTTCATTGGCACTTCACCACATATGACTACAAAATAGTGAAAGAGCTTTTTCAATGTTAAAATGAGAAATCAAAGACCCAAGTTACATGGAAGAACTCAGGAAAATATTGCATTGGTTTGCAATATTTTCCCTTAATATTTATGAGATTTAAATATTGTCGTTGTACTAATAATTAGTGGCATAACTATCTGTGTAAAACTGTATGTACTGATATATGGTGAAAATATGATTTGCATTCAAGTAACTGGGGTTTTTGTACACTGAAAGTGCACTTTGGAGCAATAAATGGTATGTGTTGTACAGAACCTCCAAAACAGTTCCATATGAACCAGCACAGGTCAGAACAACCTCAGCATTTCCCAGACATCCCTGTAAAGGATGCTGTATGAAACAAGCGTGTAGCCAGGCTCTGCTACACTCGGCTCCCTTGTTAATGAGTTAAAAATATATTTTGAACACAGCTTATGGCTCGGCAGTGTGATGAGAACAGCTCAATAAAATATACACAGGAGGTCGAAACGGGAGGGAAATAAAAACCCTTTTTGACAATGTTAAGCCTTGCAGCTGCTTTGAGACAACCAGGGGTTTTTATCAGTTCTTCAGATGTTGGATCATGGGGCGCAGAGAGCAGACTATCCAAGGGTAAGCAATGTCAGGAGCGGTTGTACTGTACCCTCTATGCTACCATCAATACAATATGAACATGCTAATGACATATCCTCTCAGTGGAGCAAAATAAAGCACAAAGTGAGACAGCACCACACTCTTTAAAACAGGCTTGTACTCATTGCTGGAGCCATTAAGACGACAGTAAGAGGCTCAGTGATATCTCTGTGCTTCACTGTCTCTCACCTGTGCTGTGTGGTCCAAGCCGGCCACAATAGGTCAGCCAGCTGTTTTTAAATCCTTTGCATTCACTTTTGAAGGTAGGCACCACCTATAATTGAAACAAGAGGCATACAATGCAGTTTTGATTATGACCCAATTAGTAACAGATTGATAGCATATATCCCAGACTAAGTGTGCTCTTGAAACCTCTCTAATAGTATGTGCACATCATGAAACATCTTGATATTTCAGCTCATTTTGAATATGTCTTATCCACAGTCAAAGCCCATGGAAGAATCCCGTTCCCACTCAGAGTACAATCAAGGTTTTTCACAAAGTATCCTGGATGGCTTGTTTTATTAGTCCAATTACACAAAAAAACTGAAGAAAAGGATTCACTTCATGAAGACAGGCAAATGAAAGGGCTTGAAAGATCAGCCCCAATAAATGTCCTTCTCAATTTCAATGTGCAGCCACAAAGCAAATTTAACAAGTGCTGAATTAAGATGAAAATCACCTGAAACTACATCACTGTAAAATATGTATTAATTACAGCTCAGCAGCGGCTGTATTAGCGAAGAGGAAATGAGCTTATTGATGTGTGCCTGTGTCTGCAGATAGTGTAATAAAGGACAGGTCAAGTGACAAAAGCAGCTTTCATTCAAACCGAGGCTCCACCTCATTGTAATGACCTTGCACTTGCACAGAGGCTTAGGTTAATGATTGTGCACCTGGCCTCAGCTGAACAGAATGATTTTGCAGTAGGGGTGGTGATGTATGAGACTAACACTCGTTTTTGGGGGTGTATAAATTAAAGAACAGCCCTCGGTGACGTCCTGGATGATAAAATAAGAGGCACTTTAGGTAATTCCTGTGATAAGTGGGCTAGCCATGGCGATGGGAGCAGATGATAGAATCAAATGCACTTGTGTGGGTCGCTGTCAGAATCATCAGTCTAGCCATTCCATTAGCGCCGAGTGGTGAATGGCTTCCACTGACAAGGCACAATCCCACTGTCTGGCCCAGGTGCAAGGGACTTGGGTCCTTTACACAACAAGAGCATCATGTTTCTAGGGGAGTTGTGTTGTGTGGTCAAGGCAATCATTCAACCACAAAGGTTACATGAGCTTGACATAAAGAACAGAGAATTTAACACAGGGAGGGAGTACCATCAAATGTGCAAAACCAAGGCATTTATTCTGCTTTTGGCTGCATACTCCTCTAATTACTGACATATCATTTCTTCAGCCGATAAACAGCAGACGTCAGTATGTGAGTCTGGGAGGTCCCAGTATTTAACATTAAAAAATGATGATGTTGCATCAGGGTGATGAATGAATATCTGAACGGAAGCAGAATGACGAATGCCAGCACTTGAGGAGGCCCATTAGTTGTTGACAGCTAGTGCAAGGGATGCCGGACGGAGCGGTGGGCTGTAATTCTGTCTCATTACAGTACCAATCTGCACTTCCTCTCCATCTCCTTAATTCATCCCTTATAGTTTGTCCTGTCGCTGCCTCTTGTTTTATTGCTAACTAACTTGCATGTTATGGTCTTAATTTATGGCGAGGATTGAGCGCTAGCAAATCACAGAATATTTTCATTGATTACCACAAATTGTCTAATCTGCTGTGTGTTCTAAGCTCTTGATTGGGTGGTACTTACTGATTGCCTTCTCTCTAACTTAAAAATCAATCAAAAGCGACAATGAGTGCTGCTGGATAAATCGAGTGTAATGCAGCAGACTGTCATTAATCAAATTTGTGGCAAGTTTTAATCCATAAAGCATCTAATAAATTCTTATTTGTATGATAGAGGCACACACAAATTTACAGTTCCTGCCTCACCAAGGGGGCCTTTATGGCTGCAGCATGGCTCTTACTTCCGACTTTAATGCAACATTGGTGTCAAATTCGTTGTCTTTGCACTGTATCATTTTTGGGGCTTTCTTCTGAAAGAGAAAGTTCAAACCATGCTCAATCATGTGGCTCTGCCTTTGAGAATAAGTATCAGGAGGAATGCAATGAAAGCACTTAGCTACTGAGGTGCATGTGTGTCCTCAAAGATATGCAGTGGCCTTATGGCATAATTTCTAGCTGTTTGGTATACTCTTTCCACATCAATTAGATTTCTTCAGGAAATACAGAAATATAAAAGACAGAGAAGTTTCAACTGCACAAATAACAGTAATTTACTGGCATTAGGAGGGGTGACAAGAAAAAGTGCTGTATGAATCTGAGAGGTCATACTGTCTAATTAGAGCAGGAATCTAATTTCACACCTCTTTGGCTCCTGTGCACTATTAGAACGTAACTTAGAAATTCTTCCGATAACAATAAGAGAACTTTCCATCGCACTTTTGACTTGCTCTGACTTCCTGACACAAGGTGCTGTGGGTAATTATAGAATGCGCTTGGGATGCCAGGGGTCTGATACGATTTGGGCAAAATAAAATGCAGTCACATCTGTTTAACTTCAGTTGGTACAAAGAAACGTACAGGTCCGTGAGGAAAAACAAGCAGACGTGAAATGCACCGGCGTCTTGGCCAGGTGAACATTTTCTCCTGGCCAAAGGCACCTCTTATAATTTATTGAAACCTTGGTGTGGGGACGGGCAGTGTTTGTTGAGGGGGCAGAGATCAGGTGTTGAGTCTGTGATATGAGGGTATGATGACAAGTGCTGATTTTTATTCAGGGGGACAGAGACCTAGCCAACCCCAAGGGCAGTCCAACTATACACACATTACCATCATTGTCAGGGAAGCAGAGAGTCACCTCTTACTTCATTTTGCATGTCAGGTGACAAGATGTTTTTTTTTACTTCAGCATCTGCAAAGGTCTAAGCGCCTGGCAACTGTTAGTGCAGTTCCTACAGTTAATGTAGTAAAGTATTAAATGTAAAGTATTAGATTGAGATTAATGGGTCTCTCACCTATCAGGTATTGTTGAGGATCTTGATCCAGCAGTTCGCTTGACCCCTCAATCTTTTCCACTGTTTCAAAGCAATCACTCACTTTAACAAACCTTTATTAATGCAAATTGGGTTTCATTTTCTATTTGTATTTCCAAGATACATTGAAAGCACAATAAACTTTAGTGAAGGAATGGGGATTATTTCTTCAGATACTGGCTTTTGTGTAAACAAAACTAAAGCATATGAAGCACCACTAGGAAGGTCCCTTGCATTCATTTTGTTATGGATTATTATCAACATCTTCCAATGTCCTTCACATGAGTGCACATGGAGACACACAAATGTGCATTAATACAAAGGTTTGTGTGTGTGTGTGTGTATGTCCATGTGCGTGAGTGTGTGTGTGAGAGGAGGAAAGAACAGAGGGTGGAGGTGTAGAGGAAGGGAGAGCCCTATGTAATTACTATTCAGTAATTTCATCCCCTGGCATATGGATTGTGGGATCATTTTAAAACTCCAGGTCTGAAATGGAAATTTTGCCATTAAAAACTAAGAATTCATATAACTTTCTCCATTCAAATTTTTATAGATTCCAGGTTACAAATGACCTTGAAAGAAAAAAGGGAAAGAAAGGCTTTAATGAAAAACTACTCCACAGGGATGGAATTACAGCACAAGTTAAAATGGTATAAATGTTTGATATGAAGTGAGGAAAGTAAAAATGCACAGTAGGGCGTTGAAATGGATCAGGACTTGCTGGGTTTTCTGGAACTCATCAATCCCAAACATTTAAAGTAGCTGGGAAATTTCAGACAGAAACAGCATTTGTCACTGATGGAGTACAGGTACAGGTACTACACAAGCAGGGAGTGCATGATGCACTTTCAAAACACACCTCACACTCCAAATCCCTTCCCTTTGAAGAAACAAATGCCACTCCCTGGATCACCGATACACACTTCATAACACAAATTATCTTTATGTTATACATGTGTATCTTATACATACATACATACACACACACACACACACACACACACACACACACACACACACACACACACACACACACACACACACACACATATATATATACACACATACACACCCACACTTTATATGACTAATACTCATGTTCTGTATGTAGAGAAAGAGAGCCTCCACTTAAAATCATTAGATCCCAATCAGACAGTGTTTATTGGCCAGAATGAAACAGAGCTTATTAACCAGAAATGTGTATAAAACCCCTATTTCATAAAAATTCCACTGTTTGAGAATGATCATAAACATATAGAGCTCTAAAGGGGTTATGGGACAAGTAGACTGGGAAAATGATAGCCTTGGTGTCATACTGGCTTGTTTTGACTTGATTGTGTCCTGCAGTGAATACATATGTATTACACTGGCTCACTCTAAAGAGATCTCATTAGCCATTTTTGTGGGAAACCATACATATTGGCAGATGCATAAAGCCCTCCTAAAGGGAGCAAACTTTGTGAAAATTTAACAGGCAGTATTCAACTTTTTTTTCCAATGGTAGGCTAAGCATTATAGTGCCCCCCTTTTAACTTCTGAAAGTAAATCACAGGTTTCACATGACAAAACCAAAAAGTCCCTAAATCCTGTGAGACTGTTGTAGGCCCAGACACCCAACACAGATAACCAGAGAAAAGAAAGCAAGTAAGCCAAAGTGTATTTGAGTCCAGGAGCTGTGGCCAGTCAATGAGTGTATGTGATGTTGGGTTCCAGATACCATTATAATCAGGGGAACCTATAATGCATAGGAATGTATGGCAGATTCTTTGCATATAGCTGTAATCTCCCACAATGGAGAGGGAGGGAAAACAGCAAAAAAAAAAAAAACCTCAGTGACAAACAGCCCCTAATGAGCTCACTGCCAACCGTTGATTAAAAGCATCAAAATATTTATTATGGATTTCCTGTTTTGTCTGCCACACATCCCCATCAGGGTTGGTTATGATACATACAGAGAGTTTGTCTTAAGCAACCGAGAAATGACCTCACGAATACTTAGAGTGCATATTAAGTGTGGGCCTTTCCCACAGATCTCTCCACGGCTACAGTCCATTTCTGCCACCCAACTAACTCGGCTCATGCTGTGAAAGGAGACAGGAGTCTTATAACTGTTGTTGATGTAAACTTTCTGGGCTTCCCCTATGCACACAAATTGAGTTTTTTTTCCACAGTTGACTACATCCAGAATCTGACTTCACATCTGGTAAACTCAATCATATTTTTGATGAATACAGACTAAAAAAAAACACTACACGTTACGACACTTCCATGTTGCAAAAAGCAGTGCTACAGGCCAGGAACTGGAATATGACAAGCTGTGTGATCGAGCAATGCAATACCTGCACTTTCTTATTGACCCTTGATGCTTACAGATGCTCTCTATAGCAGAGGGCTCAGTGAGGGAAAGTGGCCTCAGAGCAGTCCCTGGCTCTGCTCTGGGTGAGTGGTTCTCCAACGCTTTCTGGACACTTTCCCTCACGTCAATAAATCCATCCAACGGATCGATGCATCAGTGAATCACTGAAAGTTATCAGCTGAAGCCCTCCCAAATCTGCAAACACAATCACTATGTAAATCCATCTTCAATTTTCAGAGAGCAGACAACCTCTGTTTTAATGCAGTGAGCAGAAAATGAACACAGGGGGTAGGAGGGTTGAGGTTTGGTTCAGGTCAAAAAAATGCTGACTGGGTTAATCAGGCAAATATTCAAATATTTATAAACACGCACTTCTAGACATATGAACAAAATACCCTAGTAGTTAATGATAACTCCTTTACATTATTTCAAAAGAGAAAAACTGGTTTCTTTTTCTTAGCCAGTGTAAACATTGATTCTAAATTTGCGGCATTGGCAACAGTGGTTAAATCTTAAACCACAGAGCATAAAAATATATGGAACAGAACCTAGTCTTGAAATAAGTGCTAATTGCCTGGGGAGCCACAGTTTTAACGGAATCAGCGTAGAACCCAGTATTTTATATACATGATCACACACAGCCTCACACAATCTCCTATTCAGAGCATGAAGATGATACTTTGCCCTCCAACAGGTCCTTGCATTCTTCATAAAATGCTTGCTACATATGACTTTGACTGTGTGTGTGTGTGTGTGTGTGTGTGTGTGTGTGTGTAGGTGAAGCTCTTACACTGACATCTGTATATCTGTCATTTACAGTGCCACTCCCCCTACTTTGCACCATGGGTCCCCCCTCTCGCATCACCCTCACCTAACACTGCCGTCATACATCTTGCCATGACGGAATAGAGGCAGCCAGTTGTTCCTTCACCCCCAGAGTCATTATTTTAAAAAAGACAGAGACTTCAGTGAATGAGAGGGAGTGGGAGAGAACAGGAGGGAGACAGGGAGGGAGGGTAAAGGGGGTGGTGTATGTGTGTGTGGGGGGAAGGGGGCTTGGGGGTGCTCTGCCATGCAGGTGCTCTATCCAGTGAAGGGAGAGAGTGCAGAGAGACAAATGAATCCAGCAGGCATTCGGTACACACCGGAGATTGCTTATCGATCCAGATCGCAGTATTCAAGCTGGCCCTGGAGAAGGCTGGGAATTTTCTAAGGGAGTTAATAACCTGGCAGCTCAGCTGTCTTGTCTAATTCACTGAAGGCAGAGTCCTAATCAGGACTGGATTCCTTTTTCTGTCTGAGGAGGGGGCTTTCCTCCCCCTCTCTCTTTCACTCTTCCTTGCTCTATCTTTCCCTCCCTCTACAGCCTAGGGCCTCCATCCCTCTCTTCCACTCCATCGGAGCTTTGAAAGTGATTGAAATGACAGCCTATAGAAAGAGGCTAATCAAATTGTTTATTATCAGTCTGAATCAATATGTATGGATTGTTAAAGCATCAAAGTAGGTCCATAGAAAAATAATAGTCGTGGCACAGTTGCAGCTGCTCAGCCATGGCTGAGCCCCGATAGCATTTCTACATTTTAAGTGACTTTCAGTTTTACTTAAGTTGTGATGACCCATGGGGGTCAGCTGATTGGTGTGGAACTATGGTGACCAGCAGGAATGGATTAATCCCCAAACTCCAGGCCTCAGCCTTTAATACATTTCTTTCACAGCTGAATAACAAACAAGCCATCAATCAAATGACCAGATGCAGCAATATTATATAAGGAATTGGAATCAAGTATATTGATATGAAAAACACAATAGCCATTCAAGTCCTTGGCCTTAGAGAAGACTTGGCTAAAGAAGAAAACTCTGTGAGGAATTCAGGTTTGCTTTACATGTGAGTAGTAACTTTCCTTATTCACCCATTGTTTGCCCATCTCAGAACTTCCAACTCTGCTACCTTTTTCAGATCTTACTGGATATGTCATCCTGCCTTCATTGCAGCTCAGAATGCTACCAGCTTTGCAAATGGATAGGTCAGTAAAAAACAACAGTCATCACCAGTAGTATACAATAAAACTAACTCAACATTACTAAAGAAAAACAGGAGTGATGAAAGAACATTTCCCCTTTTTGTACTCAGTGCTCCATTGAACCCACACAACCTAATGTGGCATTCCATAGCCACAGGAACATAGTCAGATACTTCAGATTGATTGGGTACTGTGAAATATCCTCCACTCCAATCCCACTGCAAATGCAAATGAGGGAGTAAGAGCTCGATTTAACATTGTCTTGAAACTGCCATGAATTTAACCATATTCTCAGTGTCAGAAAGAACATTGAAGTTGATGCACTAATTTAAGCAGAGTTCCTCAATAAGATCATGTTGAGCTTTGGCGTACAATAAATAATCACAGTAGGTTCCCTTTTCTGACCCTCTGCCTTTGAATAAAGTGTTACATCTCCTAAAGCACAATAGAAAGCTTTCATATGACCTGAGCTCTGTTCCTGATTGTAAGATCCCCAAACCATATACAAGAAAAAAAAAAAAAATCAGTCATCATTAACATCATCATTCAGTGGGCACATAAATAATGTAATCTTAGATTCAATGTTAAATAAGGATCAATAACAGTTGTGTTAATCAGTTCAAAACAAAAAGCTGTCAGTTCATGAACTTTTGCCTGATGGTTATAGCCAAAGGCTTCGAGAAGTTGTACTACTTTCTGGGTAAGTCTGCTTTCCCTTTGGACTCAGGAAGCACCTGAGAGAAAAGCAGAAGCCATGGTACAGTGTGTCTCCCACAGTGTATCTAATGTTCTCATCCGTGACTAATGTAATTCTTAAAATTATCAAATATTTTAGTTCATGCACAAAAGTAAAAGCACTCACTGCAGCACACGTAGGAGCATGACCCTAAGGCATCTACCATCTACCATTTAAGACTAGCCTTTAGAGATCATCCCGCTAACATCACTGATGCTTGAATAACTGTATGTGAGGTCAACAAGGCCCAGTGTTGTTCCCACCCACTCACTGCTGTTAACCTCCATTCATAATTTAGAGATGGAGGCGATGGAAGTTTGGACTGTGCTGACTGATAAATCATTGATGGTGTTCTCACGAACACATAAGCATGCCGCAGACTCCTCCTTTACCCCATATTGAGGGTATCCAATTAACCTGATACGGAACCATCTGCAACCAGACACCCCTGCCAAATGTTTCGATATCTGTCTTATACCGGCAATTACGTCCTCTATGGCAGCCGCGGCACTGCATTATTAATGGACTGGAACACTTGATTAGAACTCTTGACATAGCGTCAGAGGACGACAAAATCCTTTGTCTTTAAACACCAATTAAACCATGTCAAAACATACCAGCTGGACATGATGCCTACAATCTGAGTTGAGATGTACAAACAACTGGATTCAATAATAAATTAGCACTAAACTAAGCCACTGCTTACTAACATATGCAATGGCTTTGAACATGCAGGAAGATGTCCACATAGTACCTGCGGTCAGTGAGAGACAGGGCCTAAGAGAAAACACACAAGGAAGTGGGGTTTTATTTCAGACAAACATGTGTGAAAAGATGCAATAGCAGTTGAACCACAGCGTTTAGAAAGCTGCATAGGATGAAACAACAAATGTTTGAAATTATAACAATCCCCTTCCCAGGAAATATGCCCTCCACATCAAAACAGCACATGCCGGTCTGCTTTGCAAGGGGCTAAACTGCACTGCCGGCACGAGCCACGCACCAATCAAGCGTATCCTCAGCATGCAGATAATGCATTACTTCATATCACAAGCGCTGATAATGAGAACCGTCTGTTTGTCATATTTAATGTAAATGTGCATGCTCGTGTGTGTGTGTGTGTTTTCAAGAAGAGGGACGGGAATAGTCAGACGGCCCCCATAGACTTTCACGCAATAGACTCAATTAATACATACTATCTGGCTGATAACATTGTGGCTAAAAGTAGATCTTTTTAAGATGCACTTAATCCGGCAAAAGATTATGCCTCTCTCCTTTCTCTGCATGTATCACAATCAAAGGTACCAAGGCGGTCTCTGGTGGACTCATTAGCTGACTATTCAGCAGAGTGGGTTTCCCCAGGGGCCAGCCTCCGGCCTCCTCACAATCAGCTGACCTGACGAGTCATGCAGGCTCCTGTTATTATAATGTTCATTAAGGCTGCTGATGGACACTGCTTCACACCCTCTTTTCATCTACCGTGCAATTAATCATACCCTTTTATTGGCACAGCGCTAACCTCTTCCTACCTGTCTTGAGAGAATGGCGGGGGGCAGTGGTGATCTTCCACTGCTACTCAAATGAGACCCTACGGACAGGGCAGGCCAAAAGATATCCATGCCCTTCTGTCTGCTGTGAGGCTAAGGTTTTTAGCACTCTGTGCCAGTACTTTCTTTCCAACAGGACTGAATTAAGTGCACATTCACACTATGATACTTGCAAGGAACTACAAATCTGTTGGCCTCTGCTGAAAACAGCACCTATGGTGGTTCGGAAAGACAAGATAAAACTCATGGAAAATGCAGAGCTGGACATACATCAGACATATGTCTGTGAATAAACCTTGTGGGAGCTATTGATTTGATCCTTGCCTGGTACATTCATCTAAACACTTTCTCTAGAATTCATTTTCAATACTTGACCTTGTTCAGTCAATTCTAAATTAATCTGAATCTCCAGTGTAGACTCATATGTTAAAGGACAATTGTAAGCTATCGGGTGAGAAGCAACTTTACAAATATTCAGACAGACACATCATTTTGGTATGAGGAGTACCCACAGCACATGCTGGTCCAAACCTCTCAAGCAATCAGTACCAAGTGAATTCTGAAAGTATTGAAGCACCATTCAGTGCCCATGACTGTAGTAAATAACCAGAGCGTGACAGGCCAAATTGAATCACACCCTGACATGAAACGAAAGTGTGTGCATTTCGCATAACCTTTATTTTACCCAACTAAAATAGCAATGTTATCATCGTGAGCACCAAACAAACAAAATGCTCCGTTTCAGGGCAGCCTTAAATCTTCCAGCACTGGGGACATTTAATCGAAAGCAGTCTGTGTTACACTACGAGGTCTGAAAGCAAAGCTGGTATGTTTTACTCGTTCACACCACGACCCTTAAATACAAAGGGACAGCCTTGGGTAGTTTGAGGGGGAGTGAGGATAGGGGATGCGCTGTTCTTGATGTGCCAAGAGGGAAGGAAAAAAAAAAACAGTGAAAAATATCTGTCTTCCTTCACCTGCTCCCAATGCATTACAGGGGATGTACAGGGAATTAAAGCGGGTGTCTATTAGTTCCTTTCAGGGTTAATATTGATGCAGATATTATTTCAATCCACCGTGTCATTTATTTGAAATATTGTATTCGAGAGTACCTACAGCAGTGAATCAAATCAATTGATAGAGCAGTTAGCCTCAGAGCCTGGGCCACCTCTGAGCCGCCCAGCGAGCATGAAATATTATGGAGATTGTTCTTTAAAGTGATCTCTTTATCATCATTTGTCTGCAGCCTGGGTGATCTTATCCTGACTCTGCTTTCCTCTGGGGCACCAGCTGTCATAACTCAATCAGCCGGATAATGTAGCTCCACAGTGGCAGCCCCCCCCCCCCAACACCCCCTCCTCATGCTCCGCCGTCGCCGCACTTGTCAAGAAGCATCCGGAGAACCGGTCATCATCCTCGCTGACAGTTTCCTTCTCGGGGCCTGCGAGCTTGTGTCACATTCTATGTGTATGATTTGTATTTTTTTTTCTTATTGTTTGAAGAGCAATTAGGGGCTGCTGATTGGGTGAAGATGGATCTGCATGGCCTGCAGCTCTCAGTGATGATGCTGTTGATCTGGAGGAGCTCGGACAGCAGTGTGAGGAGTGACAATATGACAGCTGCTCATCAATCCCATTTACCTGAGACACCCCCATCACTGAAGCAGTCTGACATGCACAACATAGTCTTTAGGTACTACTAAGGGGAATGTTTCACATCAGAGCTAGATTTATTTCATGCCAAATAAACAAAAATAATGAACTGCTTATCTTTCTTATGTACAAATAAAGTACATGTCAGTACTTGGGACAGACTGACAAGTGCAGGGGAAAGAGCTGCATTATTAAAACCAGTGACACTGGTATCTGCCACCACAACACTCTGATCTCTTCCTTTCCTCCAACTCTACTAACATTACATCACTCAGAGTGACCTGGATACAGGGGCACTGTAGGATCTCAATAGACTCTGCATGGTCTCAGAAGGATATTTTGTCTTCTGCGCAATGCATGTTAAATCACAGGGAGCTTCTCAGTGCTGAGCATGGGTCCACTGTTATTCTATATGATGTTGTGAATGGGGGTTGGGAGGGACTGGATGTTATGAGGTTTGTAAGGGTCAAAGTTGCCATGAGAAAATAGAGAGAGACAAAATAAATGTGACACAAACAGAACTGCACTAAAAACCAGTGTGAATTCCAACACATTTACATGTCACAGAGGTTGGACAGAGTGAGAGAAAAGCACTGTGTGCCGTGTGATGATGCATACCTGAGTCACAGGGCCTGACTGGGCCACGCCTGTAACACATTGATATTAATGTGGTTCATCACAGGAACACTGAGTCTGGAGGTAATTACCTAACCCCTCTGTGCAGAGGACAGTCAGTTAAGGGGTCAGCTGTAGCCTTGATGATAATAAACCAGATTTATGACCGAATAAGAAAAGGCAGAATTTTCATTAACTGTATTCTGAGCAAACGGAGGGGGAATGTGAGTCATTATCCCTCAAAAAGGAGCTATGCCATGCAGAAATATTACCTATTGGATAATGCAATAAAAATAAACACTCAGTCATCTGGGTATATCCATGTCAGACCAGAGTGGTGGACACCTCAGGACCATTGAGTCAGCTGTTCAGTGACAGCAACAAAAACAGCAGCAAAGGCACAACTACAAAGAGAAACGATGAGTGCCCATACAGAGAGCATGGCCATTTGTCACTGCAAGCTGATAATATTCATACGAGGATGTTCTATGAATTCAAGCAATGGCCAATATATAAATCAATTCAATATATAAATCAAAGTGAGATGGAAGATTATGTTAACATTGGTTCTGACAGTTTTCGTAGTCTAAAAGGCCAGTGGTACATTGCTTGGCCTCTGTAAATGATGAAGGTCACTAGCTGGCCATTTTGATAAAGATTCTGGGAGAAAGCTGGGGCTAGGTGCTAATGCCTGATAAAATGATCATTCCATCCTCTAATTGCAGTGTGCACTGTGTTTGCAGAAGGAAAGGATTTTAAAACCTGATGCAAAATCCCTAAACACAGCAACACTTACAATTAAAAAGACTATGGAGCCCCCCAATCAGCTTAATACCTCTAAAATGCTGGTCAGTATTTAGGTAAGCCGTCTGGAATTTTGCTTTAGAAAATTAACCAGGGGGGACAGTCTTACGACCAGATGATTGCTGATTCAAATCCTGTTGGATACTTTTGCCATACCATTAAACGAGGTATTTAATAGTTGTCCAGCTGCATATATGAGTAATATGCAGAGTGCAAGATATGTACACCATCCTGGCTAGAGGAATCTACAAGGCAAATAAATGTACTAGGTGATTCACAGCAGAACTGCTCTGTTGTGTATTAAAGCACTTCTACTTAAAAACTTGAATCTGCTCTGTCTGCTCAAGCACAAATCATTAACAAAAGAGTGTGCAGGAACAAACGTGACACAAATATGACTCATGTTGAGTGGTTCACTGCATCCCAGCTGGACTCCATTCTCCTTTTTGCCCCAGTTTTCTGATTGGACAGGTAGACTGAGAAAACATATTGCTTTCCTTTACAATTAGTTATTTTCCACAGATTCAGCAGAAATGTTTTATTGTACATATTTGCCTCACCAGTTCTAGAAAAACATGTGTTTCTTGCACATGCCCCATGTCTTGCTGGGTCTTGAGTTCCATTTTGTTTATGGGATTTTGAAATCCGGTTGCTGCTGTTATTGTTTCGGAATGTACCATGAAAACACTTCTAAAGGGTTCCAAGGTTTTGAGTTTTGTTTCATACCAAACCAAAATGAAGCCTGTATCTGCACACCCCCCCCCGCTGTTCCCGGCACAGCCAACCAGTGCGTATTATGACACTGGGTGTCCCTGCTGACACATGACTGCCCCGTCAGAGGAAGCAGCTACACACTCCCCTTCATGGGGCGTCCCTGCTGTAGCCACTGTCGTACCAGTAACATGCTCTGCGAGTGACGTGTTCATCTGGGGTGGCTGGAAAACCACTTTCCTTCTCCCCACAAGGGCTGCAAATTACACAGCAGGCTGGTACCAAGAAACCCAGCTAAAACAACAATTGTGTTTCCTTTTTTTTCCCCCCTGGAACCTAATTTGAAGTGCAATGCAAACTTGCCCTTCAACCCTAATCCACACCCACATCCACCCTCTGTCTTTGCCTGGTCCCACACCTACCCCTTGCCCTCCTTATCCCATTGGATTTCCATCTCAGTCTTTTCATTCAATACAACTCCACCTTGCCACTACTGCAGCCCAATGATTTTACAGCCCTTTCCTTCTCACACACAGGCATATACACACAGAGGACATCCTGAGCTACAGTATGCAGCTGTTTTGTTTTAGCACAGGCCTCGAACGGTTTACTCTGGCTGTCTGACTGCACTCCAAGCCAAACCAAACCACACAACCAAACCCCATCCAGCGTACTCCCACAAAAGCTATATTTAGGCCCGTTTGGTCACCGTAATAGATTTCATAAATTCCTCTTCTCAAGTTTGCATAATGCACCTCAGTATACAAGACCAAAATCCCCAGTTGTTCCAGCCCAGCCCTATTTGTTGATCTTTAGTTGTCGGGAGATGGCATTTCAGTGCTGGTTTACTGTACACCAGCACAAGTGTTCAATAAATTTTACTGCGTCTGTCTGGGGGCTGCCCTCCCACCAGGCCCCTGTTTAAACACATTGCTCTTCAGTCTTTCATCTCCAAACTGAGAAAGAGGGGGAGAGAAGGGGAAATGACAAGAACAAGATACAGTGAGAGAGAGAGAGAGACTATGTACAAGGTATGACAATGTACAATGTGTATCTCTTTCACTGTCATTGCTGTTTGCTGTTGGTGTCATTTTCTGTAATAACATTTCCTGTTTGGCTAACAAACAGAGGAATGTGAGAAATACTGTTGATACTTAGGATGTAGAAGGTGCCTTCTCCTGAAGCATTCCTTCAGAATTCATATCTCAAAATTTCAATGTGAGGCAATAATCCTCCACCATCTGCATCAGTCCATAAGTTTAATATGCAATCTTGATTTTTTTTTTCTCTCTGTTAGTATAAGACTTCATATAGCTGTTGTGAACATAAATATTCAAATGTCTACTGCAATTGACACCCTGCACTTCAGCAAAGGGTATCAAAATTCCTGCGGGGTCACACATATGCTATTTTTGTTGTTGAATCAATTCCCCTGATTTTGCCCAATTTTTAGGTAGCCTTTTACATTTCCACTCAGACAAATACAGACATCTTGCTGTGGTTTATCTTTCACAAACATGTTGCAAAAAATTCCAAGGAAATGATTGGGCCAATGACATGATTAGGAGCAGCAGTTAGAGATCATCATCATCCGTTCCTGGTTTTAAATTAGGGACTGACAGCTCACTAATTCTTCATCAGCAGCAGTGGCAGAAGCCCCGAGCGGCAGCCAGTTTTGGAAGTGGCCGCAATGTGTGCTGTGCTCCAGCTGTGGGCCGGTGTTGGGTCTATGTCATGCCATCTGAACGCCGGACCCTACACACTTCGAACACGGCTAGAGTGCTGGGCACTCACAGGCCTGGGACTGACTCAGTGTTATCAGCCCCCGATAAGAGTGTGGAAACAGTGAGACTCGCAGGCAAACTATATCACAGGAAAGACCTGCATCTCCTTTGCCATGGTCCTCCTGGGATACGGTTACCACTTAGAGGTTTTCCGCAGGTCCCCACCAACAGAATGCGGATACTGAGTTTTGTCAGCAGTGTAACCAAAGGAAACAGCTTTCATGGTACTGGTGGGCAGTCTTTTGGGCCTGGATCCCTGGCTAAAGCAGACCCTTTCACTCAGCATGGAAAGCCATGTGGTCTGGGATAAATTCCCCAGGTGTAACTAAACTCATTCATGAAGCCATTCATTCTCCTATCAAAAGGCCATTGTTACAGGTCCATGTATGTGTTCTCCACAGAGGTAAATACTAATACTGCTTTTTCAAAGTCTAAACATGGATGGGTCTTACCATACATGCATAGTTCATTTTCAGTTCCCTGAAAAATAAATGATTAAGATTTAAACTTATTTGAACTGATATCATTTTGTTTACTGCTCAGTGTTTCCGTAAACAAATATATATGTTTAAACCCTGTTAGCTGCTGTGGATGAAAAGTGAAATGCTAATAACATACAGCATATTCTCATATTCTCAGCATAATAGCCTACAGCACAGTCAGCCTGACTGCAGGGCACCTCAGAGGAGAGTCCAGATCTGGCTGCAATAAAGGGCCGTGATTCATCTGCACTGAAGCTCTTTAATCCACTTAACCCCAGTTCTATGCCTATGGCCACCTGTTGATCTTCTTAGATTTTTGAGAGGTCACATCACATGGAATCTGGCTCTTTCTCTTTTTATCCACTGGAACTGTAATGATTTAAATAAAATGCTATACTGCCTCAGACGTCATCCCACATGAAGAGAAATCACTGACTTTCTGCAATGTACCCCTCAGATGCTAAGTCAATCAGATTCAATGCTTGGAGCCTGGATCAGGCAAGCAATATTGTACACAGCTGTACATAAAGCAGTTAAATGTATTCATGTTACAGTCAATTGAAATTTACAAACTGCTGCAAAAAATTGCACATTCCCGAGAAGTGTACTTATTTTACTACATAATTATTTCAAATGTTAAAATTAAATAATTAACTGGAATAGAGTCCAGATTTAAAGCACAGAAAACAGACATTTTTTGGTGTTTCAGTCTAAGGCATCAGTCTCTCTACTGTCTCATTTTCAAGAACTGAGTTGTAACAGTTCAAGATCCTACTTTCAATTACTTAAAATACCATCCCCCTTTGATCAAATTTAATTAAAGGCAAGCAATTAGGGGGCTAAAATTAGCAGCATTTACATGTGGCCATTTACTTGATTAAAGTTACATGATTAGAGTGAGGTAAGCTAAAACCAATACTTTTGGAACAAAAGCAACTGGGTTCGATATGACGTGTAAGGTAAGCTATACAGTGGAACTGAACATTACTAAAGCCACAAGTAAATAAATAAAGACTGTGTGCCATGTCACATCCTCCCAGTTGTGCTCCACTGAGTATCGTGTACAGCTCACCAATCAATGTCAGGTACTCCGATATTAGTCTTGGGCACAGATACAGCAGGCTTTGTTCCGGACAGAGAAAAAAGATCTGGGCTGCTCAGCCTGGATTTCTCAAATTGTAACTAAAGATTAAGTAATGAATATTTAAATGTAACCAGTTTGGTTATTCAGTTTATTGGGTTGAGGTTGACTTCATCATGAATTCCTGTTGAGACAACTCATCAGCAACACAGACTGGCAAATGCAAGATGAATAACCCAAAATAAAACCAATATCAAAATTATAGCATAGTTATTTCAGTGTTTATGTACCAGAGTCATACAGAGAGGAAGTTAGGGACACAAGAAAGCAAGAACCATTAACTTAATTGACAAAATGGCCACCCCAGAAAAGAGACCTTGCAGGCACAGCAGAACAGTCACAGCAGTCGTTAGAATAATGGAGACTACATGCAGTCGTGTTAGTTAATGAACTTTGCAAGTCACGTGAGGCCTGTGATGGTCGTGGGATAGCCAGTTGTAGCCTGTGCCAGAGTTTGTGGAATAAAAGGATACTGGTCAACCAGTGTGGCACAGAACATTTTCGTCAGATGGCAAGTCCCATGACATTTGTACAATCACTAACATTTAGCAGGGCCACTTCTTCTAACAAATAATTAGCTCAAATTGACCCCTGTTCCCCTCCTTTCTTCCATTCTTTTTCCTTTTCAAGCCCCTTCTATTCCTGATATGAATAATGAGGCAGGAGGTTAACGGCAGGTCACAGACAGCTCCCTATCTCCCTGGTTATTTATTCAGCGAAATGAGAAATTGATCACATTATTGCGTTAAGAGGAACCTGATTCATTATAATCAGCTAGGTATTGGCAGTTGGGGCTGGAGGCAGCGCTGCATCATTAGGTATGCTTGGGCAGGCATAGGTCACAACTGCTCAGGCCATTTTACAACTTTGCATCACCTCTCTGACCTTTTGATGACCACTTCACAAAATGGAAGGGTGGACAAAGACAAAAGGAGAGCAATAAAGAGGAGGGCCATGTTGTAGGACACAGCCAATATGTCTAGGCCAAGGCCTTCATGAACCATGGGGAGAACTTAAAATGGCATCACCTACACCTTTTACACATAACTTACAGCATACTCTGATAAACATAAATTTTAACCAGAGCACAGAAGTCAAATTAATGAAAAAGTACTATAACACTTCCCTTTCTTCACAGGAAGTCCTTGTTCTGTCACTGAGGCACAGATGGTAAGCTATTGATTGAGACATTTATGATGAAAAGCAGTCTGTGCTGTTAGACCCATTTTGGTTGTTAAGTTCCTCTTGCAGGCAGTGACAACTGTGCTGTTTCCCTTCATGACTAAGGGAGGCGTTGTGGCAAGTGCTTTCCACAATGAGGTAAGACCACCATTACCCCACAGAGGTGTGAGAAAAACAGTCAATACACTACTATTCAGGATCAATTTAGTGACACTTGGGTGCTTTATTTTATCAGTACTTTACCACATCCATATACAGGCTGTATATGTATACATGCTTTTTTGGTGTCCAAACTCTATTTTAGCTATACCATATTCAACCTATTATGTTCTTTTTGATGTTCCAAACATCTAATTGGCATACTTTTGCAACATGAAAAACTATCCAAACAAATAAGAAAAGATTCAAAATTGCAAGATTTTTTTTCTCCAATGAAGATGAATGAGCCCATACATAAAAGACAGGTGAGAACCACTGATTCAGACATCAAAACTGGCTTACAGGGCCTACAGTATGTAGAGGAGCTACATATGTGCATATCTAATGGTAGCAGGCCTTTAGTTAAATGGGAAGAAGCCAATCATTTTCAGAAACTTAATTGGTTTGCCATCTGTGTCAATGTACAGTTCAGAGTCTAGAGCTACTGACAAGGCATGTTATATCACATTCATGTTTTCAATGTTTGTCCAGGTTTGTTTAATGCAGGTGGAGTTTGATCCAGTTTTGCTTGTAACACTGCCAGGAAAATGAAAAAAAAATTAAAGAGACCATGTACTATAAGACTTTCAATCACACCAAAGGCCCAGAACTTTGCTTCATTTCTGGTCACTTTACTTTTTTTTAATAGATTTCAGCAACAGCTGAACTCATAACAAAAAAGTATGACCTCCTTAATCTTGTTACCAGAAGTTGAGACTCAAGCACATTGTGAGGAGACTTAAAATGGTTCTAATTGATTTTGAAAGGTTATGTCATTATGGCTTGATGAGCATGGATGTACGCCAATAACAACAGTCCTACTTGTTTATGGAGTGGGATCTGCACCAGTATTTCCCAAAATGTTTCGGTACAACACCACAGTACCTGAATTTTAAATTCACCCTCCCCGTTGTAGTATTGTAGCTTTTTCTTATTAACATTACTAGTACCATTACTAGTATTAGCAGACAAGTCAATTCTATCAAACCTGTTTTAACTGCCACACCCAGTTTGAAAAACATCTCTTTCTCACACGCCATCTCTCTCTCACTCTGCCCACAGAGCAGACAGTGTTCCTGTGTGCCTGTTTACAGTGAAAAACATCTGCATTTAAATTATTCCATTTCCCCAGGCTTGAATAAAATCACTCTCTTCAAAACAACAACAGGAAGAAAGTAATTTTTACAATAGCTGCACTTAAATATGTGCAAGAATTTAGAGACCCCAATATGTAGATAAATACACTGTGAAAGTAGTTTAGCATCAGTGCAAAACAACACCCTATCTGCACGTTAGCAGATGTTTAGATGTTCAGATGTTTAAAAAAAAACATAAGTAACTCAACTTGTGTATTAATGGTTTGGGCAATGAAATTATTTCAGAGCTCTAAACAGACATTAGCCTAGTGAACAGAGGAAACAGAGTTTAGTTCAAAGTTCCCAGTAGCAGATGCTTAAGTCTCTGTGTTTTAATAAACAATAATGCAGTATGCCAGATCAGTTCAGAGACAAGAAGCAAATCAACAGAACTGACACAGCTCCATGGTCCATGCCAGCAGGGCCACCCAGCCCTCACAGTACTGATAATATTCAGCCTCCCGGTGCATGACATCATGTCTGTCCCTCTCCAACAGTGGATGGGCTGCCCATCCCCCACCCATGTATTCTTAAGAGTTAACATTTTTAATGAAATACTTTAACCCAACCACAAGGCACATTGTGTGCAGAGCTTCCTGTTTGATACAGACATTAAGCAGAGCCTTCCTTAGGAACAGCCTCTCTCCCTCTCTCACTCACTCCCTCTTTCTTCCCTCCAATTTCAAAATGCTTTATTAAGATTCTTTTAAATTTTGCCAAAATATAAGAGTTAGATGTGTCAGAAATCAAAACAGAAAAATCACAAAATAAAACTGGTCATGACAGCTCATTAACACACAATACTGTGTGAAAATGTGAATGTGAAAAAGTTCATACATAACGCAGGTTTTTATGTTATTATTTGTTGTAGATGCATCATTGCTCTCCCTCCCTCTCGTGGCTCTCTCTCGTGCAGACATGGGTAAATGTGCTAACTGGTCAATCATTACCCAGTAGCTGCCACTGCTTAGCCCTGAGCTGTTTAAAATACATATGGGTAACAGGAATCTCTCCATCCCACTGAGTTTTAAAATTCTTAAAAAAAGAAGACAAGCATGGGGATGGTGTGGATGTCCTTGAAAATGAATGTGTAAAGGACAAGAGGTTGTTTATAACTTATCTAATTTCCTCTATTTGTCCAATTACAATCTGCACATTTTACAAACAGGATTTTTGTTTTTGTAGAAAAAAGAGTATCCACTGCAAGCAGACATACCTTCTCTAAAGGATACTAGTCTATCATAATAGACATAATAGCCCCTTGCAGATCTACTCTCAAGTGATAGCAGCCCAATGGATAAAAGGTTTGTCATTACCTGTTGCATTACCATGTTGATTTCTCTTAATCCTCTCTGCTTGCTGCTGCAGTCCTGATCTGCAATGTTGCAAAAAATCAGAAATTTAAACTGCTTTAGACAGGAATCTGCTGATACAAATTTACAAGCATGTTAGTAGATAATCTTTTTTGCAACCATTCTTCATCTTGCTTTTGACTTGTCTGAAAACCAAATACTACAGTGAAACATATTTACACCGGTTGTGAAATTGTAGCCTTTAAAATATTCCCTTTGACATCAAGTGGGGACATGACCTTGTGATCCTCAAACAGCAGCT
Organism: Megalops atlanticus; assembly: GCA_019176425.1. Lineage (NCBI taxonomy): Eukaryota > Metazoa > Chordata > Actinopteri > Elopiformes > Megalopidae > Megalops > Megalops atlanticus. The sequence goes on from CM032881.1 coordinate 12,213,577, forward strand.
GGTCTACAGTGTGTGTGCACAAATCTCCAGTGGCTACCCAAACACTGTAAACTGTGTAACTAAAGCTTAGTATTCATTCATAAGCAGTTTACCTTGTCAATAAATCATTATGTCCCTGCCAGGACAGGAGACAACCACAGGCCCGGTTGCCTAAGGCCACATCTCTTGCAAAAGAATATAGGGAAACTGACAGGATCAAAATTAGTATCAGAAAGTCTGTAGATTTATTCTTTTGCTATAGCTGAGAAAATATGGAGCCTACAGAACAATGACAGTATCTGTTCTCAAACAGCAACAACCGTGCTTTGTTTCAGCATTCAATGAAAATGTGGCAGGGGGTGTAACGGTGAATTATTTTTCTTCCTCTTTGTCAGTTTTAATTGACAAACTTCCTATTTTGATTAATCTAAACTCTTTTAGAAAAAAGCCTAACAGCTCTACACTGTAAATGTACTACATATTTCACCCAGGGTAAACCGGAGTCATGAAAAAGTGTGACAATACAGACTGACCCAAACCACACCCCATCTCGCACAAAGATTGTGACCTCAGTCTGGAGCTAGCTGACCAAGGCCGGTAAACAACCGGTGCACCCAGTACCTGAGCCTACCTCATTATCACCTCACAGTAAACACTCCCATGCCACAGCTTCAAATAAAAATTCAAATTCAAGATACATGTAAGCATACAGGCCAAATGATAATTGCAAAATAAGCTAATAATAGATTTTTTCAGAGAACAGTACTACATGCCCTTTAAGAAGCAGCTTTTTATGGGGTGGTGGGGGGGCGGTGAAATCGATGCTGCTGTGTCAGGGCTATGGCAGTCTCCAGGACTGGGAAAACAGATTGCTGTGAAGATTCCACAACTCCCTGCTGACCGTTGGACACTCCAGTGCTACATTCCCAGAGGTAACAAATGGACAGATCATGTGGGTCTCTTCAAAAGAGCAGCTCAACAGACTTGTGGCGAATGTCAGAGCTACAGTTGATGCATTACATGTACCTGCTCCCGTTCTCAACCAATCCTTTTTCGCATTCACCAGACAATATATTTTTGAACAGACATGACGAGGACAACAGTATTCACTAGGAGCTGACACTGGAGTCCTGAGTGTGCATCTCTAAATTAAACAAATGCAAGTTTCAGATTTTTCCTGATGACTTTTCTGAGAGACATTTCTTCTCTCCTTCTGGTCATTATTATTTGACTTTCAGTAAAATGGACCCAATTCACTACACACTGAGTAAAGCATGTGAATATAATCACATGGAAAGCAATTCCCTTCAAACCGGCAATTGTTTTCTGTGCTACAAAATTGTATATTTGTCTCTGTAGAATTCAGCAATCTCTACCAGCAAGACCCAGTTTTAAATATGTTTTACAAGTTATTAACAGTGTTTTCACCTTGTTAGCCTGTCCCTACAGCCTGCAATTTCTCCACACAGCCTGAGGCTGGATCTGTGTAAAAAGGTTTTTAGCCCCATTTACGATGGCCCAGCCCAGTAAACCTGGAGTCAGTCTCCTTGTGATGGGAGAAATAGGGCACTTCTAAAACACAGAAGCAGACTACTGCACAGAGCCACAGTCCCAAAAGGGATTATGTCATTACAAATCAAATGTGCAACAAAAACTACTGAATTAATAATCAAGTCTGTGATGAATAAAGGGTGTTCTATTTGTGGTAAAACAAACAACCGCAGAAAACTGACACTCAGTACTTGTTGAGTGAAACATTATACAAACACTATATTTTATTATAAAAAACCTTTTTACAAAAGAGAAGTGACAAAATAAATAATTCAAAGCAAAAATATCTGAAATGAACCACACTACATGTTGATCTCAAAAAACACTGCATGAACATAATTAGTTTTCAGATTAAGCTACAATGAATTCAAATTATAAAGCTTCCTATATAGAGGACCCACTGGATTATAAAACAAAAAATTGTATTTTGTTTAAAAAAAAAACAACCAGTAAAGAGGCATGGCCCTGTTCTCTAGAAGAGAAGGACACAAATGCATCCTAAGCCAGGAAAAGGTCGACACAGCTTAATGATCAGATATGATCTGTGCAATAAGCATGTTATGCACAAAGGCATAATCACATTCACCACACAATGTTATCAATGGTAGGGCTTGGGGGGGATATGTTCAGCCACAGTGGAGATTTGGCAGTTCTTCTGTTATTGAATATTTCTATTGTCACTGTAACAAAAGTGTGATGATCACAGTTAAATGCTTACAAAGGAATTGCTTTCTTGCAAACAGCAAGCTGAAATCAGCAGTTCTGAAGTAAAAATATGTGATGATTAGAGTAGCACATTTGTCAGTAATGAGTTATTGAAATAAGCCATTGAATGAGTGTCAGTTACACCACACATATATCCCCAACCCCCTTGTCTCTTTTTCCTCTTTGAGCTCTGGGGGACAGCTATCAGTTAAGGGGAGTCGAAAGTCAAAACAAAAATGGAAATGATACCATTATAAAAATGTTACCCTGACACATCATATGCAGTGACATGAAAGTTAAATTCCTCTAAACTGCCTCCCATGGCTTCACTAGTATGCTTCTTATCTAGCATATAAAAAATTGTTAGAACCTGAGACACCATCCTTTTCACACTAACAACTTTTTTTGCTGTTAGTCAGAAAAGCACATTTTTCATTTATTTCATGTTTGAATGATTATTTATGATCAATCTTAAGTGTGATTTTTATATCAAATGAAAAGATCAAAATAAGATAATTTATCAGGTGCTTCAAGGTTAACAAAAATTACTCTGTGGTTCATCAATTAATTTGTTTAACAGAGGAGAAACTGTAGGAGAAACACATATAGCCACAGCCTGATAAAGATGTCTGCAATCAGTGCAGGCCAGGTCAGATGGACTAAACCTGAGCCAGTGTCTGTGACTCACTCCTCATACTGGGATGAAAAAACAAAGCCAAGGCCTCAAAGTGAAAGCTCTCTGGCAGGATATCCTCCTTTTATTTGTGCAACATGCCAGACTGGGAGTTTGTGATGACATCAGACACACTGTATGTGCCTGAAATAGACCCCTGCCCCCACAGTGACAGGATCATCTTGGTGCGATTTCTCTCTCTGGCCACACAAATCGGCCCAGTACCACCGAACATAACCCACTGAAACTGCATCAAGCCGTGGATATCATAGATTTCAGTGCAAGTTTTCAGAATTTAATCTTTTTAATATCTCAAACACATAAGTCCGTTCTGCAAGCTTAGCTCCACAAAAGCTCAATCAGTTTGCATAAATGAGTGACAAAATATTGCTCTGTGAACTGTAGCCATAGTAAATGGGTACCATAACACTTGTCTTATTCAGATCTCCCTACAAACATTCAAAGTGCAATTAACTGTAATGTATTGTTTGCTAGGGATAGAGTGTGGGGTAAGTAACACCTACTGGAAAATCTGATCTCACAAAAGCCAAACACAGACTTCTGATGATCACACCTTCCGGGTCTCCAGCACCTGTGAGCACCTGTGCATACACCAGACCCCTTGTCCCAGAAATGTGTGTCATTAAGCTCAGGTGAGGTTCATTTCACTCAACTGTCAAGGCTAAAACAGTGCTCTCTGCTGTGCACATAACAGGTTCCCTGTCTGTATAAACATGAGGCACCGCAGCCTCCATGAGCATGCACAGCCTGTTATTGGAGCCCCCTTTAAAACAAACCCACAGCCTAACAAGTGCTTAAATATAACGTCCAACACCAATCACTGCTTTATCCTTACTGTAAATCAGCTATTCATTCATGGCTAGCCTATAAATGTATGGAAATTGATGTTAAATCTGATTTGGAACTTTAAAAAATTTGTTTTAGTACTTATAAATTAATTTAAAAATTCAACAAGTGATTTTTAAAATATCTCTGTTACGCTCATGTTTTGACCATGTTACAGTTAATTTTAACCACTTGATGTGGGGAAGAATAATGGAACAGTAACTGAAAAGGAACTCTACTGTGCTTGACTAAGGATAAGATTACAGGGAGTTTAGGTGAATTGTCCAATTAAATTAAATGCACATAAAATCAATAAAACCTGTTCAACTTAATTCGCAAACTAATTGCATGGTAACGCTATCAGAATTGTGAATAATCATCAACTAGAATAACGTAAAATGAGATGCTTCCTCTAAAAGACCAAGCATACATTTCATCTGGTAAAGACAGAATCCGAAGTGATCTTTCTTTTGTTCACAAAGCGTCAGAATAGTAGCTGAATAAATTGTTTTTGCAGATTACACTCAATATGCATATTCTAATCAATTTGAATTATACATGGGTTTTTATCTATTTGATCTGCACAGGGGTGTAAGACTAATTAGTATTTTATTGAGTGTTTTATCTCAATTACTGTCCAATGTCAGGGAGAAATACAATGATTTTTATAAAGATTTTCTTTGAGTACAACTGAAAGCAGACAGGTTTCACTGCAGGTGCCAAAATAATGACTTTTCTTAAACCCTTCATCGTGTAAGACACTGTATTTAACTTTTGTTCATTATGCATATGGACTGGTGTTTTTAAAATTGTACATATGAGCTAATTTAAGATATAGTCTTAACTTTAAATTATAAACATCTGAGTATGCGTGCAAAGAACATGGATAGAAGGAATCTGCTATGGGATGATTATAAAATGCAAAAACAATAACCTTAACATACAACTAATCAAACAACAACAGAACAGTGAACAATAAGGCACCATACTACATGCCATAGCAAAATCGTCCAAATATAGTCCACACTGCATAAATCTTTGGACAGTGCATATAGCTTGGCCATTTAAGAGTCTATGAAAAATTTATACATCCACACCACAAGTAGACCTTCACCCAAACAGAGTGTATACATAAGAAACAATCTTTTGGCCTCTTTGTGTGCATACTTGTGCATTTGTGTGCCCATTTGTCTATCCATATCAGATAAGAATCTTTTCAAAAGTTTTGATCCGTTTTGTTTTTGGTCACCGTAGCTCATTCCAGCTGATTGCTCATTTTATAATGCTAATGTTGGGAGGCTGGTCTCGAGTTTCGCCCCTGTCAGCTGGGCAGTAGGGCTGTGGGATATATTTAATGGGTTCTGACAGCAGAGGGAACTGATCTTATTCAAAGGGGATTTGATATGTGGGATGAATGTGGTGACCCTCAATGGACATATTAATGACCATTATTATTCAGAGACTTTCTGCCATTTACAAAGCTTTTCTCTGGGACAAACCATTACATGGTATAAAAGAAATGACTTACGGATGAGTTGGCCCATGCATTGTTTTCACTGCCTTTTAGATAGCAAGTCAAAATGGTTGCATCGCTGCCCTTCGAAATAAGGGGTACCCATTTAACTGAATGCACACAGGGGTAAATAATTATGTGCTTAGTGTTGTTTACCATTCAATTACAACCACACTCTTACAGAACAACAACAATGACGATGAAAACATTCCCAATGCTCAAACATCTGAAAACAAAATGTGGAGCCACAAAGTATTCTTAATACCACTTGCATTTGTGCAAACAAAACTTTTTTTGCATCACAAACTACTGATTGTTTCTCTTTCATTTCAGCACTTCTTATTCAGTTGCTTATTAGAAAATACTTCAAGCCCTCAAGCTTCCATTAATTAAAATGTGATAATTGTAAAATGCACATAGTCTGATTCACTCTCTGCAACCTGAGCAAATGTATGAGGAGATGTTGAGATGGATCTGAAAATCAGACTTTATAAGTGGATGTTCTGAGCCAGTAGTCTGAATTCAATTTCATTTGCTGGCTAACTATCGCTCCAGGTTCTTACTGTTAAAAAGAGTTTTGGCTACAAATACAATTTTCGAGTTAGCTTATCAGTGCTCAAATGATGCATAATGTATGCTTAAATTCACGCCATAACAACATTTGGAGCCAAATCCCTTACTTTTAACAAAGAACCACACCTACACCAGTGATATCATACTTTGAAAAGTTTTCTTTTTTCTTAAGGTGCTGCTCAGGAATTGCTGCTGAGTAAACCTCCTTTCCTTTTACCAGTGTCAAATATAATCAATATATTGTATAAGAGAAATCATGGAAAACAATAAAATGTCACATGATTTACAATAAGATTCTTTGTGAGAATAACTTGTCACACTCAGGGCATTCAGTTTTCTATACCCTGAAATGAGCACATATGGATACAGAAACACAAAAACAAATTTCAGTAAACCAGTTTAAACTACATAAATACACACTTAGCATCCATTTACCAGAAAATGATTTTCAATCAAAACTTCTTGACTGTGTGTCCTGTGCTGTAATACCTTTTATGCAGTTATACTGAAAACAACAACAGCACATGCAACATACTGTTAAACCAACACTGTGCTGAGGCAAAACATTTCAGGTGTTCAATAACACGAGTATAAGTAGAATCAAATCTTGAAATAGAACAAATATCCAAATAAAGTGTACAATAAATGTACATATCACTTTATTACATGTAAATTAATGAAGTATTAATGAATTACAGTAAAACAAAAGATACTTATACAATCTGGAATGATGTGCTATAATTATGCCTTTAGAAAAATCAAGTTTGTGAAGTACTAACTTCCCCTTTTAACACTTCATTGAAAGTGACAACAACTTAATTACGTGTATAGCTATTAAAGACTAATGGATTTTTACAAATAGGCATACCAACTTCAAACCATAAGTAAAGTCCACTTTAGTTATAAGAAATTGTAACATGTGCAGTTACAATTGCAGTTACAAGTGCAGTTTGGTTTCGAAGTGCTTGACACCGCTCAGGTTTTTCAGTGCAGTTCAAAACATGTTTCAGATTACTGATAAAAGGAGACTGCAGAGAGAAGTTGCAAAACAACAGAACATTAAACTATAAGCAAATCTATTTTAAGACATCTTCCCCATAATTAGGCATTGGGCAGTAATTCTGGAGTTGAAGTGTGCAGGTCTGTGGTACTACATACCAGAATGCCGTTTAAACATACAGTTGCATGTCTAGCAAGGAAGGAAATGGATAATGCAGCAACCATCACAAACACCATGATGATAAGGAACTGCAGATGCAGAGACACTTTGCACTGTGCCTGAACTGAACACAAACAGACACTTTGAAATCAGCTCCATGGAATTCTGTCAACATATATATTATATACAATATATATACATATATTATGTATGCAGACAGAATTATATATATATATATATATATATATATATATATATATATATATATATATATATATATATATATATATATATATATATATATATATGTGTGTGTGTATATATATATATATATATATATATATAATATATATATAATTATATATATATATACACACATATAATATTATATAGATGTTACTATTACTATATAAATTAATATATTGCTACATTTGTATGTGTATATATCAATAATTGATCACAACTGAAATGTAACAATCATTTTAATTATATCATTTTTTAAAGCTATATTATCTGTAGACATTATTCCACAGAGAACTCCTTTAGCACACTTTTTAATCAGGAGAATAGATTGGAAAACCATAACAAACGCACAGGAAAAAAGTCTATCTAACAGTTTAAGTACCCCTGAATATTTCCCAGGAATAAACTCTAAAGTACAATAGACATCTATTTATAATTTATCAAGTTAGGAAGTCATATTGTATTATTGCAAAGATCATAGTACGTAATGTATTCAAATCCACTGCATTATTATTGCCATATGGCTTTTGAACCAGAATTTGAAACTGTGCCTTGATACCCTGTGAGAACACACTTTGCTGTTTTGTGAAATACTGCAAACAGCATTACAACATAAAATGACAATATAAAACAGGTGGTTTCATACCAGTAATATTCCACCGTTTTCAAAGGGAAAAACGAATAATCAGAATATTTCCTCATAAAAAAACATTGCTGATTTGAATCTTACTTTATTAGTGTAAAAGCATAAAATAGCAATTCCTTTATAGTTGTTAAAAGGTGTTGCTTGGCTGCTGTTTGGGAAACGCATCCCTTGACACATAGAGGTGTCAACTTCTGTGCATTTCCAATTCAGATTTCAAATTCCTCTGATGTGTCAATATAAACCCACATCCGCTTTCCTTTTCCTGCCTTACACCTGTACCAATCTGGTGATTATCATAAAATATTCATTAAAAGGTCCTCCTGTTTTTCCTCCTCAAATTATTTTATCCATTTTTACATGTTTGACAAAAAGCTTTGGCAATAGAGTTAAACAAAAAACTTTTTTTGCAAATTTTTGCATGATTATATTAATGCATCCCATGCAGTTAGAACCATACTAAGTTAATTGATTCTATTTTAAGATAGATTATCCATTCCTCTTAAAAAAGAATGACCTTCTTTTTATATAACTTTAAGTTAAAGGACCACCTGGAAAAAAAAGTGTTCACCTTTGCTGGAAAATAGATTGCATTAATCAGTAAAACAATAATAGTGACATTAATTTTAAAAGAACTCATTGTGCATTTTATGTGAACTGATCATACACTGATCCCATCAGACTTTTCACATGCATACAGTATGACTTTTATACTGGATCAGCATGACTGATTGTTCCTCTATGTTTTATTTTATGGTTACATGGCTGATTATTAAAACATTTATTAAATTTTGCGCTGTAAACTTGCACATGTCGTTAAAGTTGCTAAATAGAAAATTTCATATTCAGAGAGGAACATGCTAAATGAAATTCAACTCTAAATGTCATCATGTTACACATAAAATAGGTGGTGGAGAACAGCTGGACAGCTTGATAAAACAGAGGCTTTGAGCCAAAGTTTGGTGAACTTGCACAGGACACAGTGTAGGCCCGGCAGCCTTGCAAATCCGCGTCACACAACACCTATTGTGTTGCTTCACAGTCCACAGATCAAAACAACAGCCATGTTTCAAGTGAACAAATGTCTTACCAGCTGGATCGTGTGAACACAGATATAACGCTGACAGGAAGCTGAGGCAGCGAGGTGTAGCGCCAATTACAGACTAGGCTGTGGAGCAGGTTTACAAACACCGCTCTTTGTGTGCGGCTACAGGATACATGATTAACTTTCATTAAAATGTCCCCAGCCTAAAGTCACCCTTCTCTGTTGGTGGCACATCAGACGCTATGCCAGACGGAGAGCTTGTCCGAAAAACATACAGCCTGCTGCAGACAGACTACAGAGTTCCTTTATTGCTCTCAGAATGTAGTGTATTAGCACATTCTTTGGAGCTTAATTGTCCTCCTTTAGGTTTGTTTAAATTTCACAGTGTATACGTCACGGAGAGAAAGGCAGTTACATGCTTTTCCTAACGGTACTAAAAGGAAATTCTTTACGAAGTAGGAATTGAATTTGAACCAGCTAAATAAAAAACAATTAATCTTTCAGAGAGACAAATATGTCCTGTATATCTGAATACAGATCAATGGGCTTGAACTAAACCCAGCTGCATAAAATTTAAGATCCTTTAAGATTTTTCATACTGACTGCCAAGGTATTGTTATAGCCACAGGTCTGGGGTGTCTTTCAAATGTCCAACTAAACACTTTTCCTGGAAATTCATTTTAAATACTTACTGGAATTTTTCTACAAATCTTAGTTTATTTCAAGCTCCAATTAAAAATACATGTTTTTGTATTTGTAAACTGCAGAATTGTTTCAGCAAACAATCCAAATGCCCATAAAAATGAAAAAAAAAAAAAAAAAAGCAGTAAACCATAAAACACTCTTCTGATTAAATAATTAAGAGGAAATGATTCAATGGCAGTTTCTTCTTTTTATGCATCAAACTTAAAGTAGGTAACGCAAAAACTTGTAGTGTATACTCATATCAGTGTGAGAATGTCTTTTCCTGTGAGGGTTGTAACAGCAAGCAGCGCAATCTTAATGACCATGGCTACCAGCCCTCCTTTGGCCTGTTGTACTTTAAAAGTTCTTTTCAATACATTGTGTGGGCTTTTTCTTCCGCTTACTTACTGATTCGTTTTATCTAAAAGGTCAATTCATTCATGTGGGCGCCGAGCAGAATTGAATATAATTATCCCAATCTTTACTGTGAAGAATTCATGCTTGAATTCATTCAAAAAACAGCCGGTAGTATAATTAACTCAGAGCCCTGGCAAATCTACTGAGAATGATTCAGGTATTATACAGTTCCACTTACAATAGAACATTTTCATTTAATGACATTGTACATATTAACCCTAGTCAGCATCCAATTACTCTGAATAAGTGAATTCTCTGTTTTAGGAATGTAATTTGAAAATGTTGTCATGCAATCTGAGGCATGGGGGTCTTTTTTCATTAATCCAACTCTCATTAAAGTGTAAGCCTGCAGGTTATTTCAAATCCATTAACTTTAAATACAGGTGATTATAATTCCAATTCACACAAGACAACAAAGATTCCCTGTCAGGCCCTGTGGTGTGGTTTAGAATGACAAGAACAAAACTGATTTGATGAGCTTTTGTCCCTAGCCAGCACTCAACCAAACAAACTGGCCGGGCAGCACAGAGCTCACCATTCATATTTAATTATACCTCTCAGACATCACCTTCAGATAGCATTACAGTGTTCGGCCTATATGAGTATGAGTATGTCACACTATATAAAAACGTGAGCACTTCACAGGGTTTTTAATTACTTATAACTGAAGTTCATTTCAAGAATATCTATCCACCAAAACCCATTATGTGAAAACACGCAACAGCTGTGAGAAGTATATCATCATATTGTAGAGAGCACAATGGCACAATACTTCCTACTCCGTATTTAACGGCATGTAAAGTAACACTCAGGCCATAAATATTAGATCTTGGAGATGCCCTAAAATAACAACTAAAACAATCACATAAGCCCAGGATAAACTCCCTGTGATATCACAGATGGTAATACAGGAAATGAGGGTGGCTAGAGGTACAACTCTGTGTGTGTGTGTGTGTGTGTGTGTGTGTGTGTGTGTGTGTGTGTGTGTGTGTGTGTGTGTGTGTGTGTGTGTGTGTGTGTGTGTGTGTGTGTGTGTGTGTGTGTGTGTGTGTGTGTGTAGGAGGGAAACATGTTGAATTACTTCACCCTAAATGAACTGTAGAGACACACATGATGGGCAGCTCTGTTACCTTCGGGGTATAGGGATCAGGCCTGAGAACATGAAAATTTAAACTATGTTAATTACCATTGCATCTAACCCTCTGTGGTGGTCGCCAGACCTGTTCACACCCCACTGACCCATTCTCTGATTTAAATTGAAAAGTGAATTATTTTTAACACACACCATTCTGCCTTCCTGTGTGGGAGCTATCGTGACAGTGACAGCTGTTAACCAGCACTTTGCAAAGACAATTGACAAGATCCAAACCTGACCCAAATCATCTTTTACCTTCAGATTTTCAAACGTAATTGGAGCCATTTTTTCTTAGTTGTTCTCCTTGCATGATCTTTCCAATGACCAAAACCCATCTCTTGTGAATGCTAGGAAAATGTCAGCATTTAGTGGCATAATGGCACGTATAAATACACATGTGTGACAGCTGTGACGGCTGATGTCCGTCACCCTGCATGGCCCATGGCAGCACACCCTAGCCATCGACAGATGGCTGCGTTGATGTCTGCAAACCTCAAGGCACTGGGCTGTAATTGGAATGGTGGCTCTAATCCTCAGATCAAGACAGGCTCATTGACAGTTTGCATCAAGGGGAACAAGCAGGTCCCTGCAGTGCCTTATTAGAGGGGACATTCTTATGAATGCAGGGATGACATCATGGCACCTTGCGCACAAACAAACAAAGACCAATTCCACCTATCAGAAGCAGCAATCCTTCTGCTGCAAACTGCTGTTCAACCAGGCCCTCTGTGAGCAATCTGCATAGCAATCTGCATAGCACGAAATTGATAAACAGAGCAGCACAGTTTAAGGTTTAAACTCAAATGAGGTGATGTGTTGGGTATATACTAATATACAACTGTATACCTTTTCCTGCTGAGAGGCTTGAGGTTTCTGAGGTTTCACTGTGATATTTTGTGAGCGAACCTGTCTCCATGTGTTCCAAGGTAGTTTTACATCTGTACAGACTGATGCCTATCTCTATATGAGGCTGATGGAAAACCATTCATCAAAATGTTCACATGAGAATCTTTCAGGTCAGTTTCCTCCTCTGTGTTCTTTTAATTAGTATTTTGTTGTTAAGATCCCCCTGCCAGGGCATCTCAGCAGTTTTGTGATCGACTGGTGTGTTCCAAAGCATGTCCCCTCCCCTTGTACCTGGCCACTGCAAACTGAAATCACAGCCCCAATCACTCTGAGGGGACAGTGAGCAGACAGCCTCTCAGATCATCTCAGACTACAGCGATAGTCGCAGTGCTTTCTTTAAATTGCTCTGTGTGCCTTCCCTTAACCTCCCAGATGGGTAATCTGGTCTCTGGGTCTGTGCTACAAGCTCTCCTCCACCAAACTGACATTTTCTTGGCAGGGGCTCAGTGGTTGGCTCTAAATCCCATTTTCGAGAGCCAAGACACCCAAAAACTGCACAGTGTGTTCATTTGTAACCCCATTGAGTGCTTGAGATTTGCTGTCACTGAGCATATCAGGGGGCAACACTTGAAGGGAAACACCCGCAAAGGCGTGTACATGTAGCCACACACCACTTTGCATCACTATTTACAACAGATTAATCATCTCTGAAATTGACAGTGAGACTAAAGGATGTTCCTCAAAGAAAATGTCACTACCTACACTTTGAGCAACTACAGGCTGAAAACCTGTAATGAAAAACCTCAATTAAATGGCCAGGATCAAAAAGTTGTGCTCACACTTTAACAATGAAGCCAGAAGTGAATCTGAAACCAGTAACACATTGTATCAAGTAGAGAACTAGTAGATAAGTAGCAAATACTATATAGTATACAGTGATATCAAGTACATAAATACAGATCTTAAGAAATGTGGCCTGCAGCAAACTGACTGGAGTATATTCATTACATGACTAGCGAACTGAAACAGAGATTTAGTGTGCTCCTGTGTGCCTTCAGAAATGAGGAAGGATTTTTGTTTTTTTTTTGTTCCTTCAGATCAAACTCCATCTGATTAAGTAGAAGCATGGAATAGCTCAGGTGTCAGGTAGAACAGGTTGAGTTTCACACAACCTGAAAACAAAGATGGTACATCTGTTGTTTTTTGCCCTCACAATCCACAATCCTCAACATTTTTTAAGATATCGGCATTCTTTGGCACAGCCTAAAATATATCCTTTCAATGCTGTGCATAAAATTAGTATGGGTAATTCTTGGCCATTGTCATCCACTGGGAAGTCCATATAAGAGTGCCTGTACAGAATTACAAGGCTGATTTGCTGACCCCTGGATGTGGGGCCTTTTTTTGAATGAAGGGGCTTTTTCATTTACAGACTAACAGGAGGTATCATCTTTCCCCAGGCGGGAATCATTCAGTATTAACACAATGTGTTATTATTGTTTTTTAATTGAAATGTTAATTCTGGGAACACTGTGACCCACATTAATCTGGGAGAAAAGGACACAGCTCTCTATTTTGTAATGCGTGGAAACAGGCTGTCTCCGTGTTAATAGTTAACCCCAGACAACCTGCGGCTATGGTAATTCATGCAAGGCCTAGACCTTCCCACAGTTAACACCCAGTTCATTTACACAAGTGGCAAAAGAAACTTGTTTGTCACTTCACTGTTGATGAAAACCTCTATGTTGTGCCTTTGCTGGGACAGCCATACAAATGGGGTAAAATGCACCTGTTATGAGTATAAATCCTCAACAATGAACTTGGAGGAAATTATGAAAGCACTCTTATGAGCTGTTTTTCCCATTTTTAATATACCTTCCCATTAACCACGGTACTTTCACACCATTAGTATGTGGAGACACGATTTTGTGTTAATGTTCATGTGCAAATATGCATGTATGTTAATCTGACTTTAAGCAATTTATTTTCCCAATGAGATCACTTTTTAAATTTAATTTTCCTCTTGCTAAATATATTCATAATAGTCATCAATATTTTGGCCTGAAGAGTTATGCTTGGTAATAATACTTAGAATAAAAAATATACAATGATTTGAGACTATGCTGTAAAATTTGTACTTACTATTTTCCCTAAAATAGAAAACCTTACATTAAGAGTACAATCTATACCCAGATGAAAATATCATACAGTTACAGTTTATTAATTCTAAAGTCACTATTGATTATATGAGGCTGCACTCTAAACAGGATATTGCAAGCATCATGGTAAACATCAAAGGGGTCAGCAGTCTACTGTAGTGGCTTTGAGAAAGCGCTGCAGCGAGCTGGTGGGATCCATATGACGAGAATTAAATGGCATAATCAAATTGTCCACACAACCATTTAGTATCTCATTTCCCTGCTGCCCCTGCAAACTGACCACTGCAGACAGGCGATCTGGGGCAGTTACAAAATACAGCAATAACTAATGCCGATTAAAGGAATATTGATAGCCTGTGACAACCCTGATCCTGAAAAATGTTGCTTGGTCAAGTAGCTGCAATAATTAAGTATATGAGGGTCAATTCACTCCTGTGTTTTTATATGGATTGATTTTGTAAAGCAGCCTGGTGTTAGGTAGCCTTACGGCATAGCTGCTCTCTCATTTGACCATGTTGATTGCTGCGTAGTTCTGTTACATTGCATCATGCCCCGGACGCAGTGAAACATAGACAATGATGAGCAATGTATTCCTGACTTCAACCAAAAAGCAAACATGTGAACAAGTAAAAGAGCTGAACGTTGTGAGTAAAAAAGATTATTTTGTGGTTTGTGTTTTGTTCAAAACGAAATGTTACAGTAGCCTATATACAGTCACTTGTGTTCCATTTACCATCTACTAATTCGAAACAATGGTTGGAAATAAACAGGATCATTTAAGCCCTTCTCCTGTGGGTTGATTGATTACACATTAACTTGCAAGATCTGGGACATTTTTCATTAGTCTCAGGTGCTGTCGATTGAACTGGCCAAGCAACACATAACCACAGCTGGAAGTCACCAATATGCTTTACAAAAGACAAAGGCTGTGTGTTTTCACTGATGAGGATTTTAGCTCACTGTTTTCAAATTGTATTCTAGTCTGGTCAGCACCTCTGGTTCCAGAACCGGCACTGCCTAATGTAGAATATGATGGGCAGAGCTCCAGGGTTGAGTTTTGGGGCCTGCTAAGGTCAGAGTTCACTTTTTCCACAAATTGTATTACCATCAGACAGAGTCCAGCTGCACTCCAACCATGTCATCTCCAGAATGCACATTTTCACCACTTTCAGGTGCACCTGAGCATGGCTTAATGTGGACCAATCTAGCCAGGTTACCCAATACTCACTGCAGCCAAAATGTAAGGGACATGAGTGAGTTTGGACAAAACAACAAAACTCAGAGGGTATGGAGCACATAGGGTAGAATTACCCAATGTAAACAAGAATGAACATAATAATGAACATAATACCCTCTTAGCTAGCTGTCTAACATGCTTATTAGTCAGTCAGCTACCTATGATTAGATAGCAAAATATTGATATTCAAATATAGAATTTTATGTGCTTGTGTGTTTGTAAGTAAGCTACACCAAAAATTAAAACTAGATGTAAATCACAATTTTACCTATACATAATGTAGCTCACAAGTTGCTATATTTGGCCTTACCATCTACACAATAACATCAGAGAATGAATTATACCCACACAACATTTTAGTTGATCACAATTCAAAACGCTGGTTAAACACAAGAATATACATATCTGACAAGTAGACAAAGAAACACTTGGTAATCTGAGCAGGTCTGTGAATCCAGTTTACCTGCCATATATAGCCTACATTTACTCAAATACCTTTGGTTGAGCGACAAGACTCAGAAAAGGGGAGGGAGGAAAACAAGCAATTACAAAGTCTGTCTTGACCAAATTTCAAGTCCTCCAGGGGAACAGGAGTGCCTCAGCTGTCAGGATGGGAGACAAGACGGTGGGAGGAGGGAGGCAGGGGATCAAACTCTGCACACAGGTGCTCTTTTCATTCTCAGCCCACCAATGACAAATTCAATAAACTCACAGCATCTTAGGAGAGGGCCTGTAGAGCCTCACACACCAGACTCAGGTGTCTGAGATATCTCAGGACAGATACAAGGAGCACCTGCACAGGAAGTATATTTTAACAAGCTCAACTTTAAAAAAACTCACAAGTTTCCTTTGTATTCTGCCAAAGTCCAGAAAACATCCTACATCCTGCTTATCCAACTAGAAAAAGAAGGAAAAGGCCAACTCCCCAAACCCTAAGCATAAATTAATGTTAGATTGTGATGAGGTAATCTAATCTCTGAAATGACATTAAAAGAGAGTGCTCACTGGCCTCTGTGTGAATAAGCCCTGAAGCAGACAGCACTGGCTAAGGTTACCAGCTGTAATTCTGATGGTGAAAGGCACACAATCTGCCTACTTAATCTTGAAGCGAGTCTCTTAAAGTCAAGAAAGTGGATATACTTCAATTCTACTGTATCACACAAAAGCACATGCAGTCAAAGATGAAAATGAGTATTAAATCACACACCGATGAGATGTTTGCCTTTTCCCTCTGGTGAAAATTCAGGCAAACACACCGTTTCCCCTTTTAGGCTTGTTTTGTTTTCATAAAGTGATAAGCTTGCCTACTTCTGTAAGATTAAACCACACACCACCATACAGGTCCCCAATTTAGAATATTAGCATGACAATGAAACAAATGTCTCTCTTGCAATAAAACCCCGTTTTTAAAAAAAGACCCTGCAATTTCGTTAGTGATGATAAGCTGTGGACAGTAATAGCAGAAGCACTCTGAGAACGATAAGAAGCCACTGTACATTCATTTGTGGCCCCAAAGGGTGCTGTTTGCCGGTGGGGAAATGGATCATTGTGGCCATTTGACAGGCATGAATGGGTTATTAAAGTATGCACAAGTGCCTCCAGTCTGTCAGCCCTAAAGAAGGTCCCACAGCAGGGTTCCCACCTGTTTGTCTCAGGAGTCCAGGTCGAATACTTTAACCGTTTGCTTTTTATGAGTCCCCTGCCACAATAGGCTCTGAAACACAATATCAAAGTGTGTCTCTTTATTTCACCACACAAAGGGAAAGGAGTGAATTTACTAAAAGAGAAATGATCTCCATCTTTTGGATGATCTCTACATTGCTGTGTTCTGCATGAGAAATGTAGTAAATAAAGATAAAAGGGAAACCTACTGCTGAAAATGTCAAACTGAAAAAAAAAGATCTATGCATATTTCTAATAGAGTCTTTCCTCTAGACTGCAACTACTCATTCACAATAACTGGAACAGGTAAAGAAAACCCTGAGTCGTATTTATCCTTGCTTTAGATTTGGCTTGGTACATCTGTGTCTGCAGGTCTGTCTATCCACAAGTATATACTGGAAAAAAATAATCAATTTCAAATTTTCACCCATGGAAAGATGACTTTGTCCTCCTTGGAAGTGGCCTTACCTTGTATGAGTATCTATTGCATTGAAACCAATCAAGGCCCAGCTAAACTATACATGGGGGAGTAATATTTTTAGCATTACAAACAGATCACTTACTGATCTACACACAAATGAGTTGCATCAATGAAGTAACAGACTGCAATCTAAAGCAGATCATGATAGGATACTTGTGGCATGTTCACATATTCATACTTGCTTCAAAGGGAACTTCAGCTGGTCTCATATTTAAATTGGGTTGCATATGTAAGGAACAACCATAGATTCGTTTTAAGAGGAAGTGAGGAAAATTGCTTCTTTTCATAGACGAGAATCATTTCAAGGTAAAAATCTCTCTGGACTCATGACAACTAGGTGTCACCTGTGAGTTCAAAGGTGAAGTCAAATGCAACTTTGAACTGTGTATGTGAATATACTCTTAAAGGGCTGACAGTAGAGTGTTGCTGGCAGGTAGGGTGTGAGGTGGTGGAGTACAGTATATGAGGACAGTGAAGTTTGGCTCAGCTATGGCCACAGCATGCCTTTGAACCACAGTGTCAAAAAAGGCCCAAAACCCAGATGGCTCAAAGTAAACAACCATCAACCAAAAATTTTAACACACACACACACACACACACACACACACACACACACACACACACACACACACACACACACACACACACACACACACACACACACACACACAAGGGTACCTGGTCAGTCATTGGCAGCTGGCTGTTGTACCTTGCTAGCTGCATGAAAAAAATACTGTCTATATTGAAAATTTTAATATCTTCCAGCACAGATTTGTCTATACCATTACATAATCAGCAGATGTCATTTCCCAGAATCTGTTATTTTTATTCACCTCAGCTATCAAGCTCACACACAGAAAGGCCCCATTGTGAATAAAACACAAACAAAAGTTCTCTTTCCCCACACAGTGGATGATGTCTCTATCTGGCTTGACCTGCACAGTGTTCAAATTTTCCAAAAACATAGCTACTTCTGCCAAATGCAGTGTAACCACACCCTGGCCACATCAAAAACTAGGTAGCCAACTGCACCCAGAGTGAGCCACTTTCAACCGCACCTCACCTACAGCTGTTTGTTGATGGACACAGCATTTTTAACATGGCCACAGTTAAGTCCACTTGGAAACGCGCAAATGGAAACAAACTGTCAGAAGGGATGATGCAGGTACATCTGAAATTCATAGCCAATTTGCTTTCTCAATAACACTGAGACTGTGGCCTGGACGGAGAGAATACAGTCAGGTGTCTTTCTGCCAGAGTGAAGTGGACCCCACTTCAGACTAGTACAAGAGACTCTTGTGATGAGGTGGTTGCGTGAAGGTTGGCTACACCATGTAAAACTGCCTATTACCCTGTAAACTGCACTGTGTAGCCAACACTGTCTGAGAAACTACAGGGTCCTCTGTAACCAACTTTTCAAGCAAATAAATACAAAAACTTTGTTTCCTTGCTTGTTTAACTCTGAAATAAAAGTGAAAAGAGAAGTAGATAGCTGGTTCTTCTGCTTTGAGAAGCTTTTAGAGGAAGTACATTTTCATTTCAGGTTTACACTGTTTCTTTGAATTAATAAGTATGAGAAAAATATCTGAGAACCATCCCCTTCCAGTTGTGTAAAAATTGCTTTTCAGAGTAGTTATTTCTGGCTGTTGAATGTCAAAGCAGTTATGTAAAAAAAAAAAATCTTGTGCTTTACTTTAAGTAAAGCACAATGTCTCTCTCCTACACCCTTACACAGACACACACACACACACACACACACACACACACAGAGACACACACACACACACACACACACTGTACACCTAATTACAGTTCACCATAGGCAAAATCAGTTGACTATTGACATATAATACATGGCCCTGGCATGTTGTCTGAGAATTCTTTGAACACCATAAAGAACAACACCCATTAAATATAAAATTGTGTCATAAAAACCACAAAAAATCAATACAGTTGCTACTAGACAGAGGTAAGGATAACCTGAAAATTTCAGGGTGTGTGTTTCAGGTACTGCGTCTTGTGGATGTGCCATGGAAATCCACTATAAAGTCACGGGACATCACTCAGTTGGGCTTCAGCATTTTTTTTTTTTTGCCCAAGAGAGTCGCAGAGCAGCACGTGGGATCACATTACAGAGCCTTATTTTTTGCCCTTTCTTCCTGTGGTGGTCTCCTAGTGTGGAGTACAAAGTCACTCAGAGGCTCAGTGGAAGAGATCAATTCAACACATTCTTGCCACCTGAGCTTCAAGTGTTTCTGTATTACTTCACAGCTCAATCGATACTTGGTGAAATGCAGAGTTCAGGAAAAAAAACGACCCTACACGAATCACAGAGATAAATCAGAGCAGGTTTGTTACAAAACTGAAAGCATGTGTCTATTTTGTTGTTTTTTTATTTGCCTTTCCCCCCATTCATTGCAGAAACCAAACTGTCTCCTATGCCAATTCAACATTTTCCATTCTCTTCTCCCCCTGACCAAGTCTCCAAAAGTAATCTGTGTTATTTTTATGATATAATTAGCAATCATTGCTGTTTGATGTCTCTGGACTTACCGGTTTTGGATTTGATCTCTTTTAAATAGCTCAAATTACAAGGGAATATTCATGCAATTAAATAAGCATATCTGTGTGGCCTCATTTTCCCCTTTTGTACTGCATCATTTAAGAGCTTACAAAAAATAATGGAAGCCAAAAACTCATTTGTAATCAGAATGTATTTTTCTACCCTGGAGCATATAAAAACTTACATCAAGCTCTCAAACTAACTACACTTACAGTTTAAAACAATAGTGTTATTTTCAGAGAATGTTTGATATTACAAGTCAGATCTCTTTTTCAGAATGTAAAGAAAATGAATGTAGCGGTTTGAAGTTTTTCAGCCACTGATATGAACTAAACTGGTAGCTTTCATCTTAAATTCAACTGTCTGAGCACATCTTAAGAAAATAAATAAGATACAGTGTAAAGCTTGATTAAACATGAAATTCATATAAAAAGATGTAGTCATATATTGGTTCCCTGTCCCCACTAAATTTTCAAGTATCACAAGTGTCACAATTCCCAAAATTTTAACACCATGGTGTCAAGTAAGCAAAAGAGTAAGTTAAAGAAAGTTACCTGTTAGGCCTAGTTTGATCATTGCAGATCAGCACTTAAACACAAATCAGTTTTCACGTAGTAGCCTACAGTTTACATCAAACATTAAAACATTGCGTAGTATTTTTCTTCTTTTTGCCACTCAGACTCATGGGCGTATTGTGCGGCTACAAGTTCATCACTGTCATTCTGGGTGTCCCATCTCATCAACAAGTAGGCTACGAGTGTGTCGAACTGCAAAGCAATGCAAGCTTGCAAGTCGTCCACGTAATTATTTGGAACATTTGCATTAATCAGTATGTCAGTCACTTACAATTATCACGTCAATTCAACAAGACGAGGACAGCTTTCTATGCTTTAAATTTTTAAAGCCTCCATGTGTTTACAGGTGGGGAACTACTGGAACATAGGTAATACGCAATCCTAACTTTGGTTGATGAATCGGACGCATTTTTAAGCGTCGCGAAGCGACATTTTGTTGGTCGTTACAAATGGGTTTAAACTAATGAGTGTAAGATGAATGATACATTCATACCTGGATCTAGTTTGCCATCAATTCGCGCACCTTTTGAAAATGGCTCCCCCTGTTCACCATTCTATTGGGTATTCAAAAAAAAAACCTTCTACCTAGATGCCCACAATACAAAGGTGCGCATCAGCTGTTACATTTTCATACATCATAGTATACGTCAACTTTATCTATCAGTGCGCGATCCGCTGTATACGTTTTAATCGCAAAGGTGTCAACATCAGTTGATCAGAATAATCATCATAATCACTACTAATGATAATGGTGGAGGGATTGCCAATGAGTGAACAAGAGTTCATATAAAGTTATGAGGCGACAGTAAAAATATAATACAATTAACTATAGTTATGACAGTTGAGAACTGACTCTAAATGTTTGGGACATTAGCTAATTCTACTATGTAAAAAAATTCCCCGTCCATGACCATCCACTTAAATATAAACGGATCCCTAAATTATTTTGCCGTCTATTTTACTATAGACCTAACTGGCCAACAAAATTGTAGGGTATAAATTTTACAACTTAAAAACTTTTCAAACTCAAATACCCCCAATTAGTCGAAACATAGTGTGAATAATGAGTAGACCGTTAATGCAAAAGGACTTCTAAATTTACAAGCAAATATCACATCTTTCATGCGGTCTCATTTCCCTACTATGTTTCTACAAGCCATTCCACAAACAAATTCTGGGATTGCGACATCTGAGGACTTTTGGTTACTTAAAGTCAATACACTGGAGTCCGAATCAGGTATTCGTTTCTGTACTAAAAGTATCCGGAAGCTGATGCTCTATACAAACAAAGCGCTATCAAGGGACCAGATGTGAGCGTCAAAGTGAACTCAGGGGAGGGGGGCGGGTATCCATCGGCGAGCCCGGGCCCTCTGCAAGGATCATTTAGCATCTAGATCTTGTAAATATTGGGGAATTTAGCCAGCTATAAAATCCAAAGAGGTGGGGGAGAGGGAGAGGGCGAGGGAGAGAGGATGCTGGGCTGAAATTAACAGATCCTGCATTGCAGGAAGTGCAATGATGTGTAAAATTAAATGCAGCTGTTGAAAAGCAAAGGAAAATATCACTTCAAATAAAAGAAGCCTTTGGAACAAAATACCTCCGATTCCATCACTGAACTGTCTACGTGATCTTTAGCGCGATATGATTCTGACAGGACAACATAAGTAAGCGAGTTGGTGACAGCATTTCCAGAGAATGCTGAGAGTAGCTAAAGGCACATTGCACAATCATGTATAGTTATAAATTCTCAGAACAAAATTAAGGTTAAAAGAAAAAAAACGGTTAATGTGGTCTAAGGAAAATGTAACTACAATTCAAAATTATTTACCAGGGCGGCTGTACCCCGTGCGTAATTCGACGGTGACTGGAACAATGCATTTCATAGTCCAAATTTTGATGTACCCTTTCCATACTTAGTGTAGAAGTTATCCAACCCAGCAATATCTTAAGTTGTTACTGTAACCCTTAATGGTGAAGCAAATATTTTGTTTTTTAAATTTAAAAACGTGCTCTCAGTCTCCAGGATTATTTTATCGGAGGTGTTTGATAAACTCGGGAAGATTTTAAGGTAATTACAGCAGAACACCATTTACGGGTTTTATCTCGTTATTTAGCTCTGAATGCATTCGACCTTAGTACCTAGGTACATACTCAGAATACATTCTTTATTGAGATCCTGAGAAACATTTAAAACAAAAGTAATCCTTTTGAGAGACGAGTCTGCTAAAACCATCAATACAAACAGTGGAAGACGGGGAATTCCGATCTAATCGATAATGTAATTAAAGATTCAGAAGGCTGACAACAGCGGGAATGATGGACTAACGAATTTGACTTTAGCCATCACGGGGCTTTTAATGGCTTGTGCCAATCCACCCAAATAGGATTCTCACATTATTAACTAAACCTTCAGCCAGATGTATTATTACTAATAGTGCAATTCTTCGTTTTGCACCGGTGTCCTGGTACAAAATCTTATATTTGGCAATGGCTTACCATTAAATAAAACATAGTCTGGGAAGGAATTAACTATTAAAACAGCTGATTTAAACTAGAGAAAGAGTATGGTTCTGAACAGGCAGCTCTATATAAACTTTAAATCTTTATATGGTATAGTGCATATCTGCTTCATATTTTCAAATAAAATATGAAGACGACGACGGTAGAGGAAATCATCTACCCCCTGGCTAAATGTAGACATGATTTACAAGTAATAGTTTTAATGGAGCTTACGGTACGTATGTGTTACTTTCCACTCAAAATTAGCTTTTAATGCACCACATACAGTAAATCAGTCAGAGCATAAAATAGAAAATAGGCATACAAGCAGCGTTTTCTTTTGGAAAACTGGTGTATTTGATTATTAGGGAAAAGATTTACAGTATCTTAGCTGTTAGTATGTATTAAACTTTAGAGAAACTGGACCCAGTAA
The DNA here is from genome assembly GCA_019176425.1 of Megalops atlanticus. NCBI lineage: Eukaryota > Metazoa > Chordata > Actinopteri > Elopiformes > Megalopidae > Megalops > Megalops atlanticus. Next base: position 12,237,198 of record CM032881.1, read on the forward strand.
AGATCTTCCAACTTTCCAAGAAAGTGCATGTAACAGTCCCAAGGTTTTCAAACCATATATATACACATTTAGAAAAACACTATTATTTGTCCCCTGGTCAAGATGGACTTTGTCTTGTGAGGAATATTATATACATTTGTTGTAATGGTTGTTCCACAACTGACATTATTTACAGAACCATCTACATATTTTTTATGTGATGTCAATGAAGATGCTGAAACATAGCAGCATTGTTGAAATCCAGCACATTAACTATCTGAACAACACCTAAGAGGCATTTTTGCCTTCCCAGTTCACATTACCAAGAAGACACTTGCCTCTAAAAAAAAAAAAATCTTGCCTCTAACAGACCTCTCGCTTTCACCTTTACAGCAAGAAACAAGATGGAACAAATATGAAGATCAAAAGCACAATACAACTTATCAGAACATGGGTTAATTCTACAAAACAAATGAAATACCAGTTTTATTCTTTTTAATAAAGTTCAAAAACTGTTGAGGAGAAAATGACTGAGGGTGTTTAGTCCCTTGACTGCAGTCTCAATATGTTTTTTCACGGAAGAAAGATACCAAGCTGGTGGGCTTTCCAGCACAGAACAATGGATGTTATTTACAGCCTTTCTGCTTCATTAATGACCTAATGCATTACATGAACATCAAAGGTTATATTTACTACATACTGTATATAAAATAATTTAATATGTAATCTACCCAGATATGTTTGCAAAAGCTAAGTTTTTAGAAGCACATTTTTAAGCACTCATACAAATCCATTCTGGCTACAGAACAGAAAAAAGAAACTAAAGAAATTGTTAATGCTTCCAATTGATTCCAAGCAAAGTTAAAATAACTAATAAATAAGCTCCTTCAGACTATAATATGTTGTACATTGTACAAAAAAAAAACATCTTAACTTTTAAGTTCATTAAGTTTCCAAGGCAAGCCCAAGCTCAATATTTATTGTCTTCAGGTGCTTTTTTCTTCTCTTTCTTGCTCATGAGCATTTGTGTACACATCTGGGGAATGTTAATCTGAGCTGTATTAGTTGGTGACAATCTCTTTATTGTCCTCCATGAAGCGTGTGAAGCGGAAGTGGTTCCCGTTCTCTGCATTTGCCATTTTCTCCAGTCCTGCCAGAGCAGTGTTAGGTTCTGTGCTGTGCAGCTTCTCTAGACTACCAGTCAGGCCCCTGACAGGTGAACTCCCCCCGGTTCCAATGTTCCCAGACAGAGGCGGGAGCCCCCCATTCTGAATGACAGAGATCTCGTTGGTCCTCATGGCCAGGCCGTTGGAGAAGGCAGCTGCATACTGGTTCCAGAAGCTTGTTGGGTCTCCACTGGCAGCTCTGGATGCCATGTCCTTCTGGAAGACCTCAGGGAACTTAACGGGGTTGGTTCCCAGGAAGGCCATGGGGCCGTCCACAGAGAGCCTGCGGCCCCGCCTGGCTGGGGCACTATTCCACATGTGTGTTCCCATGTGAACCTGCGCACAGAACATAAGAATGCCCCCACAAATTAGCACCATTTGTAAACTTGGCCACCATACCAGCACAGATTGCAATGGATGATGCAATGGAAAAAAGAAAATAGTCATGCAATCCACTCCATGATGCTGACTGCAGCCTAGAGTGTGTTAGAGTAGCTCCAAACTATCGAGACAGGAGGAAAATAAGGTTGCTTGCTAAGGGAAACAGTTGCTGCAGAACTATTACTTTTGGCTGCATTTCAGAAATGATACACAGTTTAATCATGACCCTAATGCACAAATCTCAAAAGGACTGCCTATATGAGGACTTGCTTAAAATTTCAGTGTCCACTTTGATTGCAGTTGGCAGTATAACTTTTGATATATTTACCCCTGAAATGCCCATTGCAAACAGGGACAAGACATTTTTTTCCTGCCTTTACCATTTTGTGGTAAGAATAAAAAACAGCAGAATGACAGCATTCTTAAATTGTGAGGACAGACAACAATTGTTTCAGGACTACTTATTTGTAGTAACTAGAGGCACATAGTATACTTTTAATTACATATTCAAATTAAACCACATGAAGAACAGAATAACCCTTCGAGAAAAATTATTATTGCTAACATTTAAAAATGACCACACTTCATCATTTTGTTAAAAACTGATTAGCAAACTAACAAAATGGGGACACGTGTTCTGTAAAGCTTTGTTCGGTACAATATTGAAAATATTATTGGCACAATAATAAATTAAAGCGGGGGGGTTCAAACAGTGCAAATTCATTATTATAAAAAATTGAAATATGTGACCCAGACTAATTCTCTCTGGACATTATAACACAAATACACCTTCTCACTGGACCATTCTAGTCCTGTCTGTCATCAGACTATCTGAATCAGGACAGTATATATTTATGTCAATTTTCAAAATGTCAGATTTATTATTTACTATTAAAATCAAAACAAATGGCTCAAAAATGGTTAAGAATGACAAATGTCATTTCATGCACATTTAAAATTAAAATTTCAAAATGTGAATCTAGTTTATAAATGTAGTGATTGATATAAACAATCCTTCCCAAGAATTAAATCACAGTATGTCAATTTTCTTTGATCCTTTACAGTTATGTGGTGCAAGCACATATTGTATATCAACATGGGGTCTGAGTTGTGGCTCATCTAGGTGCCTTTACTTAACTTTCAGTGAAAGTGACTTATGTTTATAAAGACAGAGTTAGAGAAATGATAGGGTTTTGCTGCAGTTTTGTAAAATTGCTTTTCAGAGTAGTTATTTCTGGCTGTTGAATGTCAAAGCATTCATATGAAAAAAAAATTCTGCTGCTTTGCTTTAAATGAATCACAATGTCTCTCTTCTTCACCCTTACACATGCACACACACAGGCACAATATACTAGATATAGAAATAAAGTGCACCAAAATGGTTTATTATGAAAGAATGTTTACCTTTAGATTGCCTTTGGTGGTAAATGCTCGACCACATATGGTACAAGCAAAAGGCTTCTCACCAGTGTGGGTCCTCTCATGGATCTGCAGGGCACTAGAGGATGAGAAGGTCTTTCCACAGGTGTTACAGTAGTGCTGCTTAGGTGTTCTGCGTGGTGGCACAGTAGAGAGCACTGGAGATGTGGCGGCTGAAGAGGTGACCAGACTGGCCACAGGGTCTTTGCAATCCTGGTAGGTACCATGCAAGAAGCCATTGACCTCAGTCTTGATCATAGAGGACAAAGAGCCAACGGAAAGGAGGGAGGGGCTAGAGCTGGAAGCAAGGCCGGGATTGGATGGTTCAAAGAGCTGAGAGGGCAGATCCCGCATCTGATGGGTGAGCATATGCTGCTTAAGATTGCCCTTGGTGGAAAAGCCTCGGTTGCAGGCTGTGCAAATAAATGGTCTCTCTTTGGTATGGCTTCGGTAATGAATGTCCAAGGCACTCTGACAGGCGAATGTCTTCCCACAGATATCGCACGCCGTGTTCTTGAAGGCGCCCCGTTCGCGGAAGGGGAAGAGCATGCTCAGAGGGTCTTTTGACTGGTTACAGGATGTCAAGTCTAAGGCCCCCATGCCAGTGGATCCTGACTGCATGAGGCCTGTGCTGTTGGGCTCCAGCAATAAAGCCCTTTGTTGCCTCTCCTCAAAGCTGGGTGACTTGTGATGCACTGGTGCACTGTTGGTGGGTGATGGAGCCTGCATGGAGGAGGTAGATTCAGAGATAGCTGGGCTTCCGGCATTTTGGCTCTCAATGTCTCCTCCAAGGGACGATGAGTCATTGGTGAAGTGGTCCCCCTCTACTGATCCATTTTCAGAGGACTTCAACCTGCCAGCCTGCAGCTCCTCCATCAACCCCTGGTGGGCAATCTTCATCTGGTTTTCCGCCCCTGCCATCCCCACCATCTCTGGCGGCATGGGAGAGGAACAAAGGCTGTCCTGGGATGCATCAAGGGACTTGGGTGTGTCTGGGATGCTGCTGTCAGGGCAGTCTTCCATGTTCTCCATGTACTCATCAGAAAGGTTTTCCATGTCATCAAAGTTTCTCTCATCCACTGACCCTGTGTCAGACGCCATGGATTCGGGGTAGTTGTCTGGGAGGGGGGTGTTTGGAATCTGTCCACCCATGTGCATCCTGATGTGCTGCTGGAGAACCACAGCGTTGGTGAACTTCTTCTGACAGATAGGGCAAGAGTGCTGGACCCTCAGTGGGGGCATGGCACGGTGGACGCTGTAATGTGTTTTGAGATTCCCTTTAGTGGTGAATGCTCTGCCGCACACTTTACACTTGAAGGGCCTCTCCCCAGTATGTGTGCGGTAGTGCATTTTTAGGGCGCTCTGGCAGCTGAGCACCCGGTGGCAGATGACACACTCATTTGGGTCGGTTACCTTCTTGTCAATGTTCTCCACCAGCTGCTGGAGCTTGGAGGTCTCAGATGCCTGCATGGGGTCGAGAAGGCCTCCAAAGGGGAACTTGGCCTTAAACTGCTCAGACATGAGAGGCATGAGTGGATTGGTGGTCAGGGGAGGGCTGTTGGTGGACGCATAGTCTGCAGTGCTCTCCACAGCAGAGCTCACACTTGTGAAGAGGTCTGATGGTTGGCTGTTCTCTTCATTTCTCCCATTCGAGGTAGGCAATGTACCACCTTCACCTTCTTCAGATACACCATTATTACTTTTCACAGATGGTTCTGCAGCACCTGAGTCACTTTTCATAGAATTTGAAGGGCTGGTTATCTCAGAGTGATTCTCTTCTTTCTTAATGAAAGGAGGCAAGGTGGGCATTGTTGGTGGGAGCAATAGGCCCACTGAAGTGGTCAAGGTGGACAGAACTGGCTTGCTGTCCAGCCAACTAGTTACAGGCTTCTCTGGAGGCATAGACATGCCATATGGTATGCCAGTACTAGTTGGAATGTTATCCAAATGCTCTGGGACTGGATACGGATTCATCTGAATATGAGGATATTTCTCTTTGTGACGCTGGAAGTGGACTTTAAGGTTCCCGCGGGTGGAAAAGCGGTTCCCACATATGTTGCACTTGTACGGTCTCTCTCCAGTGTGAGATCGCAGGTGGATCTGCAAGGCACTGTCACTCCCAAACACTTTGGCACAAAACCTGCACTTGTGTTTGAAGAAAGCCTCTTCTGAGCTCGGTCTGGGTTCAAAGGAAGTGACGTTGGGTGGCTTGCCTTTCCTCTGCTGGGCAAGGGCAGCCAGGGAATTCAGGTCTTCCACAGTTGTGCCAACACTGGGCAGAGCGCTGGAGAATATGGAGCCAGAAGGGGGCTGAGGTAGACGTGGATTTGTTGCAGAGTTCAACAAGCTACCTATTGTGAAAGCAGGTGTGGATGTTTTTGCAAGTGATGTGCTGCTGAGCTGGGGATGGAGACTACTGGCGGACCGCTTTTCAGAGGGCTGTGTGTTCACTGCTGATGCCGCTAGTGAGCCGATGCTCTGAGATGAATCACTGCCTGGGGCCATGATGCTGCTGCCAGGGTTGCTCTGAGGTAGCTGTGCTGCTGCAGTCAGTTGCTTCAGGCTGCTGATACTGGCGGACTGACTCGCCAGGCTCTGCGCTAATCCTGCAGCTGCAGCCAGCTGCTGGGAGAGATGCGAGCTGAGAGTTGTCAGCGGGTTGGCCGACATCCCCTGCGTACCTTCAGAGGAGCTGGAGGGCACTGGCATTTCAGGTTTTTGAGAGGCTAGCAGTAATATCTGATGACGGATTTGTTCAATGAGCTGCAACTGGTGGATCTGCTGCTGTTGTAAAGCCAGGAGCTGCTCCATCAGGGCTGGCACCGCCACCTTGCTGCTGCCACTGGAGCGGCTCTCTTGGGAGAACTGGGCCACAGCCACTTTCGTGCTTTGCAGGTTTTCAATAATTACATTGCTGTTTATCATGGAGAAGCTCCCCAGTTCGGCCAGGTTACCTCGCTGAGGTAGAGCTGTTGAGACAGCAGAGTTTCCTGCAGTAGGACCAGTGCTACTTACAATACTACTGCTGTTGTTAATGGAACTGCTGCTACCGCTGCTGCTGCTGCTGCTGCTGTGACTGCCACCGCCGTTGTGATTCCTGTGAAATCCGGAAATGTCCACATCCATGGATTCTTCTTTGTCAAGTGTGTTATGCTCTGAAAGGTCACTGCACTCTTCCTGATCTGTGTTATTAACTGTGCCATTCATCTGCTCATCAGGATTATCGGGAGGGGAACTTGGGGAGAATGTTTCAGAAGGAGAGACTGGGTTTTCATTTACTATCAGAACTAATTGATTCTTAGTGCAATTCTTCTGGTGTTGTTCGAGATCTGCTAGTTCAAAGAACTCAGCGCAACATCTGCCACAGACGTGGGCATCCGAGTCCTTACTGGGGGGGTTCTCCGAGCAGGGTTCTGTGTCCCCTGAAAAACACAAGTACCAACAAAAGATGAGTGATCAGAAATATGTTGCAACTAAGAAGCCAGGTTTATCTAAAATTTTTGAGTTACTCATTTTTACTTATCTAGTTACATTTGCAAACAAATAACTCCTTTTCCCAAAGAACAAAAGAAAAAGTTAAATGCTGTGCTATGAGAAAGTGGATAAAAAATAAAAGGAAAATCAATAGCACTTCTCTAGTATTGCTTAAAACTGATCTTTGAAGATCTTTGAACATGGGTTTCATCAATCTAGCCATTTTAGATAATCATTTTCTTCAGATAATCCATCAAAATATAAAATACTATGAACTGAAGACACCAGGACTTAATGAAATTTCATAGAAAGGTATTGATTTCCAATATTTCATACTCTTCATTGTCTACTTGTCCACTGGGCACAAATCAACCATTTGAAGGACTTATTAGACTTTCAAGTTGCTGTCACCTTTGCTCATTTTCAACCCTACTAGAGGCATCTTGGACAGTTTATCCCTGCCACTAAACTAATTTGTAGCTATTCAGGCTGCAATCAGATTCTGACAACAACAACAGAACCTTTAGTATCAAGACTGTCTTCTGCTGCCATTCTGAATGACCTGGGTTAAATATGGCTTGAGCAAAACAGCATGTCAAATTGAAATCAATAAATGTAACCTTGATTCTTATTTTATGACAGACATTCAATTCTTAAAAACATACAATCATACAATCAATCAAAAAAATTGAAAATAATGATGTACTAAGAGATTATGAGCAAAGACTGGGAAACAAACTATATATTACAAATTATATTCAGTGCTTCATGTAAGAATTATGCATTAAGTTTTAGGCAACAAAGAAATTTAAGAAATACAATATCCGTTAATGGGTATACTAAAACTGACTAAAAAACTGCAGCTGCGCTCTGCAAAATGTTATGAGGACCTACTATGCTCAATGAAAATAAAACTGCTATTTACATTTACTTACAAGACAAATATCTACAAGAAGTCCTTGAAAACCTAAGTCAGACAACTGGCCCCACTGGTTCTGACAATAACATTTATGCAAATTTGGTAAAGACATACATTAAAATACTGCATGCAGAAAACAAAACATTAAATGTGCATGCAAAACACAAAGTGGTTGTTACTGGACCAACAAAGCAACCGCAACACTTACTCTGGATCTGCTAATGTTCTATACATTTGCTTTCTTCCTCTCAAAAATTTGCTGTTTAACATACAAGTTGATTTACAAATTGTTACTGAAAGAAGTTTTCTATGAATCCCTTTCATTGCCTTCATGCTGCTACTGGCCTTCAACATTTTTATCAGTGTGAAGATTCATTTGCAAATGAAACACAAAAAACTCTGACCCAGCCCCATTGAAAAGCAGGATGGCTTCCTATTGTTTACTCAGCATGAGAGCGGCAGGATCGCCGGCACAATGCTGTGTGGTCATCTTACGGCCTCTGAAAGCAGATCTTGTTTAATTCAGGGATTATCTCCCCCAATGTTTCTCTCTACTGAAAAAAATCAGATAACACAAAGTTGCCATGACAGTAAAACCCAGCTTCACACTGCTAAACCATGCAAAAAGGGGAGACACAACTTTAATAACTTTTAATATTAACAAACCCTCTCTGGACATTAGTTGTGAAGTGTGGTGTAGCTCAAAGGAGGTGTGTTGCTCTGCTTGAGAACACCTCCCTTGTTCTAGTTGACCATACATGCACAATAAAATGGACTGAATTGAATGGCTAAAGAAAAAAACTGGAAAAATCCAGCAGACAAAAAGTATCTTCATGCCTAAGTAAAAAGCAAAATAAGGGTAACTTGTACATAATACCATCTTATACTTTTAAACAATATTTTAGAAAATCCTCCTAAAATGTAGTTACTGTTGTTAAGTAATTCAGCAGTTTCCTTACAGGAAATAGTCCATCTTACATCTATGGGAAAACAAAACTAGACAAAGACTAAACACTGTGGTATATGAGCAAAGTATATAGGCTACACATACCAGGTATAGTAAAACCAAAGTGAAATCCACTGCTCAAATGTTCCATTTAACATCAGTACAGCAAAAGGGTGTGTTGTTATCATTGTCTGGCTCAGGCTGCCCATTTGTAGTGACATTAACTCTAAAACTAAACAGGTCAAAAAAAAGTGTAAGTGAAACTAACTTAAAAACTGAGTCTGGCTGGCTGAGGAGATTCATGAACATGAGAAATAAAAACCCAGGTACCGCAAAGTGATCTCAAAACCACCTGCTTTCCTTTAGGAAGTACGAGCACAAAAATACTCAAGGACTGAGTACAATTTATTTGGCTAGTTCCAATAATATAATGACAATATGTTAAGACTGCTACTGATTTCTCACTTAGGACACAATATGCTTTTAAAAATTGCATTTAACCGTGAATACACCGAGTGATGTAACAGTGCTAGTCAAACATTTTATAAAAAGGAATATTTTCTTAACACTCCCTTAATAGAAAGAGTAAAATTACTTATGTATATGAAGCCTGAATAACCCAAACATTAACACTGGAAATCATGTCACTATTAACAAGATCATTTAAATGTAGAACTTAAATATAGAATTTTTTGTTTCAAAATGTCTCCTTGTCACATTTAGCATGTTTAATGTATTTGGTAACATGTTATTAACACTGACAATGCACAGCATGCATTCCATAGCAGCTATATAAAATAAATATACCTACTGTCTCCCCTCTCTCTCCCACACACACACACACACACACACACACACACACACACACACACACACACACCAACATTTGTTTATCATCCTTTACAGTCATTAGAGGAATACACAGAAAAATAATTCAAGTCAATTTTCAGAAACCTTTACATTTTGTGAAATAAGATATGGGCTACAACAAAGCATCAGTTTTACATATTTATATGAGTGTATTCAAACTATTCTAATTAAGTCAATTTGCTAACAGAAAACACTCCCAAACTCCCAAGATTACACCTTAACTACTTAAATACTGACAGCTTATGCTGCCCTACAATTTCAAAGTACTATGTCCAGCCATAGTACAAAGTCAACATTTCTAATACTTAATAGGAACAGCTTTGCACTAAAAAAGAACAAATTCTTATCTAAAGAAAACTACAGCATTGAAAGACTACATTATCAATACACAACAAAAAGTACATTAACAAGCTTCCAGGAAGGAAAGTAAGGTAAACACAACTATGAGGAAAATAAAAAGAGAAAAAAGTGCAAGCAGGACAGAAGAGTCTATAGCTCCTACATTTCTTTGCAGTGCAGCTGATGAAGCCTTGCAGCCACTTGTGACTTCAGAAAAGTTCCGGCATGCAACCTCTCCAGTCCTCACATAGAGCACAACACACCTCCAAGGAAGCACACTGCTGAACACTAGATGGGGTTCCACTAAAGCTGCACTTTCCAGGGAAATAACTGGTATCTCAAGCTCTGCTCTACTGACATGTTTAAAGAAGAGGAACAGAGGATGAGAGGCAGGAAAAAGAAAGAAAGTCCTTACGGCTACATCTAAACTCCCGCTGTACAAACATTGGCAAAATGACAAGTAACCGAATCCCTGCTGTTTGCAAGGTAAAACAGTGTGAGGGGAACCACCCTGCCAATCCCCTTTTGCAGGAGGGGGATTTGCTCTGTGGAGGTGAAAGGAGGAATGAGTGACCGATATAACAACCGCATTGATAAGGCTAAAATAAAGCACCGGTTTGCTGTTAGGCCGCCTGTGGCTCTGAGCTGAGGGGTCAATAACTAAGTACAGGAGAACACATCATGCTGTGAACTCCCATCACCTTCCCATGGAGGGAGGCAGGCAAAGGTTAAAACAGCACAGTGTCAGAGCGTCAGCTCTTACAGACGGGGGATGAGGGACAGAGCCTGGGCTGCACGATACTCTCCATGCCGTACCCATCATACTCAGTCGCCAACCACAGCCAGCACCAACATCCCTACAAATCTATTACAATGCACATATGCCTTCCTTTTAATTCTCACAACAACAAGGAGACTCCTGGGGGCTTTCCACTTAGAACGTGTGTGTGTGTGTGTGTGTGTGTGTATGAGTGTGTGTGTGTGTGTGTGTCTGTGTGGCTATTTGATTACAAGTGACTTGAGTATCCATGCAGTAAACCAATAACTTATAGAATTACAGGTAATACATTTTCAACTTACTCAATACATGACATATTTCTGTAATTTTCTGCTGAGGTAGAATGACAAATGCTGCTATTCACCACATTATTGAATTTAAGAAAAAATGTTGCGCAGCCATGAAAAACAAGCATGTTTCCGTGGCAGACTATGTTTTACATTGATCCAGTGTGTACAACACAATCAAGAAAAACTGGGGTGAAAGCGAGTTTCAGCTGTAAGAAAACTGCCTTTCATTCATTGGATAGAATATATTTTGCAAGCCACCCTGTTGCAGCTGAAAAATAATATTAATACAACAGTTGTGGAAATCATGGGGTTTTGCACTGAAAGTGTGCTCGCTCATCCTCCATTTAAATTGCATTTTAAGCACACACATATGGAAAGAGAAACAATCCAATAAGAATGTCCAACACTTCCATGTGTTAGCCTAAAAAAAAAAAAAACAAGTGCCCAATAATGGATAAATAAAACGTATTTGCATAGGCACAGACAGGCTTCACTTAAACTGATATACATGGACATTTTTTTACCTCTTCAAATCTAGGTATAACATATTTTTCTACAAAACACTGAGCAACCATTTAAAGTCCTTAATATTATTTGCTCCCCAGGCCAGCTATGTTAGAAGAGCCTGCACTACACTTCAGCAACTAGTGGGCACACACTAATACCCCATCCAGCTGTCAACAAATAGGTGAACAGGACCACACCGTTCGCTAACAGTATTCCACTAACTTCTGCAAACATACAAATTACACGAAAAGGATACAAAATAGGCTTTCAGGTTTTAACACTTCCCAATAAGGAGCAGGACGGAAGGCGACATAATGTGGCCCTGCAAATACTATAACTGTAATTCTACTACCGCTTTTAATTGCTGTAGGCAATTTATAATTTAAGGAAATACACCGAACCCGGGTTTTAAATTGATATTTTTTGTGAACATGTTTCTTCTAGTAGTTTTTACACCTGATCATCTTTTTTCTAAAGACATCATCGGAATCTGAAATCGAAATTTTTGGCAGTTTGTTATGCTCTACGGGCGTACATTTGGAAGCAATATGGAAAATCGAATCAAAAGGCTAAATTATCTAGAAAATTACTTGATCTTGTTTAGATACCAAGAACTGAAACGTTGCCACATTAAAGACCCTTATCAAAAACTTCATGAGGAGACCCAACAGTAAACAACGGAACAAGAGCAAGAAAAGCAAGCAACACAAGTATTCTCTCCGTATAACGGTAACTTTAAGTATTAGTAGAGCTACTTTACACAACACTCATGTACTCTGTCGTAATCTAAGATAATGTCTTTGTAACTGTCAACCAATGATAAAAAGACGCCATTTCATGATCGCAGGCTAAAGGTTTGGATCATCGTTTAGAATTACGGTGCAACTATTAGGATCTAATCGTTCCCCATATTAAAGCCAATATTACATTTCCTTGGTATACTACTGTAAAGCTAGTGTTGACAATACAACCTTTGGGAGACAGTTATGAGTGATCATTTGATTTCCGTGTATGTAAATAAACATTAATAAAGAGGTATTGTACTGATGCCGAAAATGATTTACCTCAACATTTAACACTCAATATTTCCAACTATCAAAAGATTTAAACTTTAGAAAAACCATAACCATTAACACCGTCTTTGGCAGCCAAACAGAAAGTATATCCTAATAACCCTTCCAATTCCTTGAGTTGGTAGCATGATTACATGATTACAAGATTTTACTATTCAGAAGTTTAGGACTGGGCCGCAAGATGCAAATCGTGCACAAAGCCAGTTTAATGAGTAGCTTGGGAGTACATTTAGCGTGTAGGTTTAATAGTGAATCTGGTGCCTGTAGTCTGCAGTGTGTGAGAAATATCTCGAGACACAAAAAGTGTATTTGTCGTTTTCTATCCGAAATCTGTAAATTACGGTACTTGATAAGAACATCCTAAACCGAGGCCCCGAGCAGAGAGAATGCTCTTAATGAAACTGTTTTGTTGCGCAATTTCCATATAGTTTCATGCTCGTGTTTCTTTGAAGCGTTCTTTATTCGTTTAATTTACTTTTTAACCAACGTTGCGTCACCTGCATCATGCAGTCAATTGAATGTTTAATCACAATAAAACTTACACACCGCTCAACTAATATAAAACATTAGTAACGGTGACAACTTCGTACTGATACAGTTCAAAGTAATAGTAAAAATAAAAACTTGTGTAAATGGCAAAAAAAAAAAAATCCTACAGGCCGTCCGAAGCCTTAAGTCAACGATTTTAAGTAAAAATACTTTTATTCCGTTTATTGGAACTGTTGTGAGCTCCACACTTAAACTGACTGGGTCTTTTCGTTGTAAATGTTTTGTTGACAGAGTGAGGAAAGAAGTGTAAACCCCAACAACCCACCAATGCTTGCAGGTACCTAAATAGTTCAACATACAATCGTTTAGGTAATTATTTTAATTAAAATAGCGTGAATACGATTAAACGGCTGTATCGGTTCTGATAATGGTATCAGTATTCTTGTTTAAATACAAGATGAGTTTCTGGAATAAACAGTTATAGTCTAAGTTATCTACAAACAAGAACTAAGGCATTTTCATTCAAGAGCAAAACATGTTGCAAGTGGATGCGCCCGCACGGGACTTTTCAAAGTTTTCTCAATTCACTCACGGAAAGAAATCCGCGTACAACGCATGTAGTCTCCAAACCAAACAGAAATAGTCTGCTCAGACCATTAAACACATCGATACCTAAAAAAATGCTATAACTACAACTGTTGTTCTACGTCCGGGTGCCCAGAACGGTATCATATCAAAAGTTGAAAACGCAAATCTAAAATCTTCACCCAGACTCTAACTCCCAAACAGGAGCGAAAACTCCAGAAAAACGCCAAAACCGGATTCGGGTTTCCGGCTTGCGGGGATCAAGGTAACTCGGTATGTTTCAAAGCTCAGCTCTAACTTACCATTGTGCTCGGATAAGGCCAGATGCGGGTCCGATTGGAAATGCTGCGGCTTCGCTTGTTTCCTCCGCGACATGCTGGCTCGCACATCAGCCAGGGTAGAATAAAAAATTACCAAAAAATCTGCTCAAAATTACGGAAATCGAGCCCATCCACCGCGCATGTGTCCTACTATAATTATGATTATCAATAATGCTTTGCGATTAATCATACAGGGGCGCTTTGAAAGGCGATTGGCACCTCGCCAGCCCCTTATTCAAATGAAGTCTCTTTAATCAATTAGCTCCTGATTTGCTGGGGACTCTTGTCTTTCTCTCAGCTCCCACCCAATGAGTTGATCCGTGAGGAGGAAAGGCAGGATTTTCCAACTCCCTTTAGATACAGTTTAACCCTTCTTAGCAACCAGCTGGGAGCCGCTCGCAGCTTATCTTAGTTACTACTGGAATGTGACAGTACTGCGCCCATGCGCTCCGCGGTATCTCTCCTGTTTATTAAAAGTTAACAAATAAATGAAACTGACAAGTCGCTATTGAAGAAATGTCCGTGCGCTGGTGCTGAAGAGCTAGCCTACTTTGCCACACCGCTTTTTGTAGTGGTTAGTTTCCTTATTCTTCGTTCTGGTTTAGAGTCGTTGTCATTCAGATGTTTATTGGAAAACGCCGCTTTACCTCTACACATTAGTTCCTGTAGCCGCAACAGAAGAAGGTGACTCGGCTGGAAGTTTCTACGCTAATGGCGACGTACGAGTCTGAAGTCCACGGAAAGTCTCGAATATCCCAGTCAGATTCATTTGATTATCACCGTACTGTGTAGCTAACACGTTTTCACCCCACACCGCATTCCGCGAACAAACAAACTTTAAGGGCCCCACGGAACACTGTGAGAAATCTAGAGCCCAGCCCATCTATGATGCTATTGGTCAACGGTCTGTTCTATCATAGGACGACGGAGGTGCAAGCTGTCTGTGTGTGCGCGTGTGACTGTGTACCAGCAAGTGGCAAAGCCGAGGCAAGGGAATATCAAAGTACTGAACACAGATTCCGTTTATCGATCTGTAACAAACGTTACTTTTTACTGGCATTAAGTTGTTTTGCTTCGAGTTCTTTCCTTTTCAAAGATTAACCTCAGAACTTATCTTTGTGGATACTATCACTGAAAAGCAGCAATAAAAATAGACGTTTAGAATTGTAAACAGGTATAAATTAAGACGGAATTTTACATCCATGTGGTCCTCGATTTTTTCTTCAAGACATTTTGCTGCAATCATCTATACTTTGAATTACATTTTTATTTACTTAAACAACCTGTGATTGTTTAGCGACCACAGATTTATAGAGTCTTCTCTTTTTCTCTTGGTCTTTGTGACAGATAGAGTTCAGCTGAAGCGTAAATAAAAACAAAAACCATAAATTAGTTTCCGTCAGACAGGTATACAAAAAACACTGTCACTGGAGACGTCTTGCAGCTTGCAAGTAAATATTCACCATTCTTCTAAAAATGCCAGACAAATCTGAAGTCTTCTGTGTTGGTACCAATAAAAATAAATTTCAAGCGAATGGAAATAAAGGCATCGTGCTTAAATGTGCGTTTCTTATTCCTACCGTATGGAAGCATGTTGCAGCTGACACTAGTGCGAACTGCGAAGAGTTGAAGTGTAGATGGACATGAAGATATTGATGATTCAATATACGAATTACTGTATTAGAGAATTCAACTTTTAAACGTAATGCTCTATCTGAGTTATTGTCCAAAAGGTAGTGATAATAACAACAACAACAACAACAACAATAATAATAATAATAATAATAATAATAATAATAATAATAATAATAATAATAATAATGTCAAAGAGTGAAAAATCACTTTATTGATAAGGCTTTGGCTGGAAAATCTTTTAATGACAATGTCTTAAGGATAAAAAGAGCTGTAGCAGACGTTAGCAGATTTATTATAAGGGAAAGACAAACGAAGCTATCAGCTGGAGTGATTTTGAAGAATGAAGATAATAACGTTACTATAGGTGATGCCTAGGATGCCATTATTTTTCACTGAATATTTAAAGAGCAGCTGCAGGCTAGATGGATCTAGTCCTTTCTTGTATCAGCTACCTACTTAGAACGTCCATTTGTTTATTTATTTATTTATTTCTTAAAGAAAAAATGAGAGAAAGACAGGACACCTTTTGCAAGCTTTTGTTTTGGCTGAAGTGATACATTATTAGAGCCTGGTTAACAATAATTCAGATATTTTATAAATAGAAATACGTTGGTTTTACCTTATGTTGTCTTTGTAAGTTGTTATGTTATTCATTATTACTGTTGTTATTGCTAAATGAGTAATACAAACGCCCAGAGGAACCATACCTCAAAATGCGTCTAGAAAATACTGAACAAACAATAATAATACAGCTTCAACAACATGATAAACGGGTCAAATATCGACAGCAAATTTACGGACAAAACGAAATAAAACCAACAAATTTCAATCAATATAAATAATAGCAAATAATTACCCACTAATGTTGCAGTAAAAATAAAGCGCAAAACAAAGCGGTAGTCCCAATCGCAAACAGCGTGTAGCACTGACTAAAATTCAGATATTCAACGGTCACAATCTGGCATTTTGTCTTTTTTTTAAATCATATGAGCAGTAAACCTAGGAAGGGAGAGGAGAAATGTCTGCAATATTGTAATGTCCTGGACTGGAAAATCAATGGTCACTTAATTGATGTGAGTGTTGGTGTGAGATTGTAAACAGGGTGATTTGCAGCCCAGTCGAGCGAGAGACATTTTAAATGAGATTCACTCCAGACGGTCGGGCAACACTGTGTTAACAATCACGGACTGAATGACACAAACAGCAAGAAATTTTGGTCTGAATTAAAATGAGACCAGGATTCAAAGCAATGGGTGGGGGTAGGGGTTAAACACAAGCAGTCAAACACACCCTCCCACCCCCTGTTTTGAAGGATAATTAATTGGAGGTGAAAACAAATGTTTGGAAATATACTTAGGTAAGCTTGCGATATTCTTGAAAATGCAATTATACAATTCTTCATTACTAATAGAAATTAATCATTCAATCAAATATGGTAATAATCGATAAAGTTAAATAACGGTGGAATAGATAAAATGTTATGCTATTTACTTTTAAACCAATCACAATATCATATTTTATAACACATTGAATGGCTTTCTTATTTATTTTATTTTTCTCTATCTGCAAATAACGGAAGCAGTTGCATGTACGCACAAAGCGCGCTCCCGAGGGCAAATCAATACAGGGTTGAAGGGTAGGGGATGCATGGGAGCATCATTCACTATTATTACTGACAGCCAATAATTGATCATTGCACAGAAACACATACCGTTTGACCGCATAATTGAATCGCATAAGCAATATGGGCTAAGACAGAGGAAATATACTGCACCCCGCAGATCTCCTCCACGTTGTTAGTAGTTTTATAGATCATTCTAATTAAGAAAGTATTTCCCCTCACTAATGGGAGGCCTCTCTGTCACGTTTTATACAGCGTGTATGCACCGGGTTTTGTCCCTACACAGCGACAAACAAATTTCGACCATTTGGGATTTCTGAGATGAATAATTTATCACTTATCAGACTAAAAGCCAATATAAAGGAGCGGTTAGTTGTGTAATAATCATAAAATGGTCTTTTGTAATCCTGGAAATATTCACTGCTATAGTTCATTTGAAGTTTGGGGAGTTTTCAGATGACTGTGGCCGGGTGAAAATAGTTCTTTATATCCCCCTCCTTATTATACTCATCACGGCACGATGGGCGTGATTTACATTCCAACAGTTGGAAGATGCTGGGATTGTTTTGGCACTGAATTTATTCCTATTCATCCACGCGAGGGTTAAAGAGTGCTTCGAAGCGGAAAAAAAGACAAAACGACATTCCTGCAAAGATAATTAAAATATTATCCACTGTCTGAATGTAAAATTATCCTTTTTGTTATTTTACCATGTATTTTCTTTAGGCCTAATCCTCAGCATTTCAGTCTATATCTTATTTAAACCATGTCTTTGTGAGAGGAGTAGGCTGATCATTGACAGTGCCCTAGTGCAAGGGTGGTAATATTATTAAATAATAATATTATTTGACCTGTTTATGTTAAATGAAATAATGTTAAGAAAGACAAAACAGTCAACACTGGCGAGGCAGCTTAGATCTAAATGCTTACAACAGTGTGAACAATCAAGCCGTTTTTCAAACATTTCTCTGAAGAGTTTTTATTACTATACCGATCCAGTTCGAACCCACATTAAGCTTACCCGAATTGAGAGATAAAAATCACTACACCACAGTTAGAGAAAGTATCTCCGGAAATCAACTTGTTTCGCATGATCGATAGTCAAATGCTTCAGCTGGCTCTGTATTCAGCTAGACTAGGCGGAGACAAGTGCATCCTTCAGCTAACGTATGGAGTACTGCGTCCGTCGTCTTACAAGTGTAACTGATGTCAACATCTTTATGGCTGCTGAAATACGTTTTAATTTGAACATCGTTACCATGGCTTTTACATGAAAGTACACTAACATTATTCCATTTATAGTCTGTGCCAGCCTTAGTAACGTCAATAAAATATATCTGCATACCATCTGGATGCTTTGCAAAAAGAGATTTCAGTGCACGAAGAAACGTTGAATTTTCATTTAATTTCATCGAAAAATTATGTTGTAAAAAACTAGAAGCACAAATATAGAAAATGGTTGGTTTGGAAGTATATTATGGACAGACAACTTAAAACTGTAAACACACATCTATCTCTCACAAAACATAAGTTCAAGCAAAGTAATTGACAAATCTGAAAGCCTTTCGTATATTACAGATACAGCTATCTAACTGTACATAATAATATAACTCTGCCTGTATTTGTGAATATAAAGGTGGCTTTCTTGAAGTCTACCTTTGAGCATCACTAATGATAGAAGGTCTGTTATAACAAATTGCCATGTGGCAGGATTGCATTTGAAAAATCACCTGCATTAAAATTCAGTACCTGCACAATTGGAGAGCAGTCTCCATTAATTAAGAGATCAGACCCCTTCCATTGTCCTCCTGCAGGTCTGTTACCACTTGTTCCAGCGATTGTCCCTCTCTATTGTGTCCCTGACGACTTCCTGCAATGTTACTCAATATCAGTCGCCCATGTTGGTCCTTACATTATCTTTGGTGGAGTTACAACCCTTCTATCCAACTGCAGGTGTAAAGGGCAAAGTGCCTCTGATGTTTAGTGAGTTCTCAGGATTGCACATGGTTGGTCGGACTCTGACATGCAGTGTTTGGTGCTGATGAAGAAGCAGCTACTACAAATGAAAGACACACAGATGGAAAGCTTCTCCCCTCCACTCAACAGTTTTCTGAAAAGCCAGGCAGTTGCTAATGCCAGGTGGGAGGCTCACTCAAGGCGGGTGGTAGGCAGCTTTGGCAACTGATCGAGAGTTCAACATTTACCAAACCACAAAGGGCCATGGCAAGACATTGTGGGTTGGGG
This sequence comes from Megalops atlanticus, assembly GCA_019176425.1. Taxonomy (NCBI): domain Eukaryota; kingdom Metazoa; phylum Chordata; class Actinopteri; order Elopiformes; family Megalopidae; genus Megalops; species Megalops atlanticus. The sequence goes on from CM032881.1 coordinate 12,256,233, forward strand.
TTTGTAATATAATGGATTCATGCATATCCAGAGGTTCCTGAGAGGTTTAATTACCTAGGTTGTCTCTTAAGGCTTGGGTGATTTGTACTGGGAGATTTGCTTCTTGTGATAGAATTAAGGCCAGAGTGAATGTGTGGCACAGCAGGCACAGGGGGTGGCATGTGTAATTTTGCAGGAAGTGGTATTTGTGTTTTTGATGTTTAATGAGTATATTGCTCATAGTCTATCGTTTCTCAGTTGCACTGCCTACACTTATTTACAATGTCAAACAAAGTCATGATTTAATGTAATCTTCTTACTGAGACGTCTGGCTTCCTGCTATTTATCCCAGAGTGGTGACAGAGAGACCTGTGTCTGTGTGTTCCCTCATGGGCTCTGGGTATTTGAGGTGCACATTTCCTACATCAAATGCTACCCTTCAAATGCAAAAAAGATGTAATTAGATTCCTTGCATAGAAGAAATACAACAAAGCAATTAACTAAACTAAAAAGATAACAGATACATTTAAGGGCTGATATAAATCCATATAAACAAATCTGGCAAACTATCCATTATAGTTTGATGCACTCCCATAAATATTTAAAGAAAATAGCCATTACTTCAAAAACAATGTTTTTTTTACATATATATTCACTGTGATTATAGCATTTAAAAAACAAAGTCTCATGTTTTTGAAATAAATTGATTGTATTACACCCAACACATTTGCTGGATTTGAAACAATGACAACCACCACAATTCTGATGCCAAGGGCCTGCAAGTGAGCTATCATATTTTAGAAAATGAATTCTTTCATTTCAGTCTGAAGAATGATATTTGGGATAGGAGATGTGCAATCGTTGCCTTTGTTGTAAGAGGCTGCTGTAAATAAGAATGGATTACACTGACACAGCATTCAAACTGTGGCTGGGAGAACTGAGAAACACTCCAAACATCTTGAAGAAATCAGACACTTCACAAAAAGCAAAGTGTTTATGTATTTTTAAAATCAAAAGAGAGCAAAAAGGACTATCTGTACAATACAACATATACTCAGAATTATTAAATGGGTATACACACCATTCTTTCTAATCAAACAAAACTGAAAATATGCAAACAACACAAAAGCAAGCAGGAAACAACAGCAGTAATGTAAAACAGAAGGAATAAATATCTGCACAATAAAAAACTCTGTAAAGTTCAAACATATCAAATACTTTATTTGTAGCCATCCTGAGCGCAAGATGTTTATCAGGCTCTGACAGACACCCACACGGGTCAGCCAGCACTTTAATTCTGTCTCCGACAGGCCCTTATTGCTATTGATAGTTAGCATCAGTGTCCTGGCTGAGAAATGGAGCCGCTGCAGGCAGGCAAAGCTATTGATCTCCCACTTGTCCCTGCCTCCCCTGGAGCCAGAGGAGAGGGATGAGAGGTGAGGCCCACCACAGCGTTGCCCGCCCCGCCCCCCGCCCTACCTCTGTGGTGTGTGGCGGGATGTCTGTGATGGACAGGTGACTTCAGTATTAACTGTGGGGGGTCAATCTCCTTTTTACAGTTATGCAGGATGAATCACATTAAGTGTGAAGTAGACTTTTGTAAATTGCAGCAAGCCAAGTGAAATGTCTTTAAAAAAAAACAAGGGATTGTGGAACACTCACATATTCTGTACTCACATTTTGTTCCTCAATAAAATGAGTTATTGAAAGTTTGACCTATAAAAAAATACAGTGAGAGTCTTAATGAAATTTCTCAAGCTGCAGTTCCTTTGTGGTCCCTCATAATAAATGCAAATTTTTGATGCTTGCTGTGTAATTCCAGGTTTAGTATGTTCTTTTACATGTCCAGCCTAAACGTACCATTTAATGAGACTTAAACACAATGCCATGTCTGTCTCAGTGCCAGCCATGGTGTGTTAGAATCATCACTGATGTTTTATGAAGAATGTCTCACTTTTAACTTGTATGTTCTTATCCCATTTGTTTCCTTCCTTCCTTGCAACTAGCCAAAAAAATTTGACAGCGCTGGCATTATTATCATGAGAATGTTTTCCTTTTTATGAATATGCCTGAATTTGCACTAGTTTTTGCACAACTTATGTATTTATTGATATAAGACTGAATGTGCTTATTTATATGTTGAATACACTACACAATCTTTCCTTGCCAGCATAAACAATACACTCTCTAAGCTAAATGAATCAAAGTGAGGTTGTTGAACACCCCATTAGCTTCTTGTATAGTGAAATTAATCTCACAAACTAAGCGATGTGACTATGCAGTTCAAGTTCAATTGCTCCTAAACCCACGCACCCAGCTGCCCTGTCCACTCTGAAAGCAGCAGAAGAAGTCAGTGCAGACAGAGAAACCACACAGGAGGAGAATATGTATATCCTGTATCCTGAAAGAAAAATATATGTGTGAGCATGCTTTCTTTATTGGTATGTCTGAAAGGGGGTTTATTATTGGGCTAGAGCAAACATCAAATAATTCTTAATGAATATAATTTGCAGCAGTCTATCTCCTCATTCACAGATCAGGCAGACCATCTTCAGCATGAATTTCCAATGAAGTAATTATACTCAGGGCGTTACTGCCTAGAAAAACAAGAAATGGTAAGCACGGTCACACACATATACACAGACACACACAGACACAGACACACACACACACACACACACACACACACACACACACACACACACACACACACACACAGTGTGATGGTAATGAATTCAGCTTCCAAAAATATAAATGCATCAATATTAATGATAAGTTCACTTGTACAACAATCTTGAACAGGTACAAAGGGTAAGCTAAAGAGAGTTTTCTTCTCCAACTTCCTGCAGAATAAAAGACTCCTGGCTTCAGAGGAAGGAATACATGTAGTGGCGTCTGTGTTGTTACGCGGTACCCCCGCCAATTAGAGCGGCGAGACCAAAGCAAGAGTGAAGTACTGTCTCATGCGGAAATGTAGAGCAACTCCTCTTAAAGTCCCTGGCCTGGTGGCCAAATGAGTTTATACCTTTTATTCTGAGCAGTAGTAGGACAGTTTCACTCTAGCAGACTGTTTTAGGCTGTGTGTCAGACAGCATACTAGTCCTCCTCGTACATAAAAGCTTGCAGCGCTTGAATCTGAGTCACTTCAGAGTATTTGGCTTTTCTTGTCTGTTCTCTCTATTCCCCTCAAAGTGTCTGGCAGGGATAGAGTATGTGTGTCTCTGCCCTTTTACAACAGAATGAGTCACCCTTACCCAAACCTCCATTTTATCCCTATACTTTCCCAAAAACTTCAACCAGGTGCTCAACTGGTTATCTGATAGTTAAGAAAATATCTCATTGCTTTCACACACACACACACACACACACACACACACACACACACACACACACACACACACACACACACACACACACACGGATACACACGGATACACACATACACACACAGGTTTCCTTTCAATTACGTTTGCTGTTTTTTTATTACTTCCTTCCCATTCATCCCCCACTCCCCCACTCTTTCCAGTGCCCAGAGTCTGCAGTGAAAGAGCCTGGTCCATTATCCGCTCTCACACTCAAACCAAGCTTTGTTTTGTCCAGATAGCTCTCTGCTCTCGTTAATATTCACAGAAAGAGCCCAGGCTTTCACAAGGCGGCTGGGCTCACAATATTCCCCCCCGAAACGGCCAAGTGTGGCCCTTCATTTGTAAACATGCCGAAGGGAGGGACGTCTCCCGACAAACATCTACAAGGACGTGCCACTTTGATTTCCCCATTCACAGTCTGGAACTGAAGTTAAACGGTTCACATGAACATGTGAGCACCCAATCCTTGCTACCACTCAGTATACATGCTTTCTCCCACACTCACGTCACACTTTAAGTTCTTACAGTAAAAAGAAAGTAAGGTACTGCAGTGATGATGTATACAGGTTTTTAGCTTTAGTATAGAGAATTAGATACCAGTCATACTATATTATCCCACAATGATTCAAATAATCTGCATTTCACTAAATTCACTAAAGCCATGTTTCTACTGACCCATCCATTACATAAGTGTACTGTTATAATGTGACCTAATATGGCAATTGACAACACATACACCTGCCTAGATCATGATTATAAATAAAATAACTTAGGTCACTCACCAAATTTGTGTATTGCTCACCAGGTTACAATGGACAAAGATAGTTGTGCTTTGTTATTCTTATTTTTAAGAGACCTCAATTGATTGACTGTGGTTAATGATGCCAATTATATGCAAATCCAGCAAACAGTATTTGAGGAAAATGTTTGCTTATTTTCTCATGTGAACAATACATGAACAAGCCTGTGCTATCTAGCAAGAAGTGTTGTTAAATACATTTGTTGGCTATGGATTTACCACATGATACACAAGCCCACTTCTGTGTGGCTTGCCTGAAAATGGAAACTGAAATGCTGTGCAGTAAAACATTTCATAATTTTATTTTCAAAGCATAATCATTCCAAAAAGTTGCTTTACAAGTAATAAAGAAAACAATCAAATGACCTTACTCTTAGAATTCCAGTTGCTGTCTACACATGTCTGCAGAAATAGCATAACTAAATGTAAAACCAAATTTTGGCTGGCATATACTATGAGCTGTCTCTGAGAGTGCCTGTATACTGCTATTGATGAAATAATCTTTATGTTACAGCTTCAAAACATCTAGTTCTCAAAAGCCCTGCACAGTAAAATCAGCCTTTTTCATTTGTATTAAGAGTTGTGCACAGAAACAAAATTAAGTGCTCTGGGACTTTGTATTGAAGAGCCATTTACCTTTTTAACATCAAATAAACTAGCACTGAGTCAAGCTTTCAGACCCCTGGTGAGCATATAGCACACTGCTATTATTGAAGGTACGATTTTCCACCAATCTCAACAAAAACAAGAAGCTTAATTTACATCTTAATTACCATCTTAATCCACAAGTCAAGGAGGTACACTTTGGCTTTGCCTGAGATGCTTGTGGAACTTCATTTAAAGTGAAAGACGAGTTCCTGAAAGTTTCATAACTACCACATACACCTTCAGCATACACTCAGAAAGGAAGTTGCCCGAATATTAGACCCTCTTACAGGAACACAATTAAGAAAAACCTACATACAGGGTCATATTATTCTCAGTGGACTGCATCCCTTCATAAAACATCAATAAGACAATGTCTCCTGCAAGAAATATACCAGAAAATAACTATAATGCCAGGATAGTCTTTGTAATTCAAATGATAAGTGATTGAAATACAACCTTGCATTAAACACTTATTGATCCCACTGGTGTTTCAGCTATTGACCTGTCCATAAAGAAGCAGAAAATCAAAACAATACATGAGGGATGACTGGTGAATAATTAAGTAAAAAAAAACATCTGCTGAGGGCTACACCACCTCACAGAAATGCACATGGCAAGAAATATGGCTGAATAATGAGAGTATGGGTAACTATGAGGCAGTGGAATCCAGTTTATCTGGTAACATGAGGATGAGAAGTGAAAATTCCAAAAATGAGCTTTTCAAGTTTAAGTATACAGGTACTTGCCTCTCTGAGTTTGAAGTAAACAAACCATAAGTAATTCAAGAAGTAACAGGCTGGGATACAGAGTTCACTTTGCAATTCATTCAGTAGAACATTGCTTTCAATGACAGTAGGCCCTGACTTCTCTGATGTAGTGGTATGATTTTAATATCAGTATATCAGTAATATCAGTATCATGCCATTAGCAGAATAAATGGCTGCTAAGTGGGTCTTTGAGATCATCTCAAGATGATCTCAAGACATGATAGGCCATGCTATACTGCCTTACTGAGTAAACAGTTGAGTTGTCTTATCAAGCTGAGACTCATGTTTTTTATTTTATGAGACTGAAATTATTGAGTTGAAAATGAATCAAAATCATATCAGCATACCAAGCCCCCTTGTACCTATCTACTATGCTAAACAGACAAACAAACAAATCACATACAGAAGAATTAAAGCTACCTTTAAATAATTATTTTAATAGACCCATAAAATGAAAAGATATGCTGCTGCTTTTTTATTTATTTTCAGTGAGTAATTAATTCATCTCATATTCAGGTAAGAGAAGAGGTCTAGTGGTGTCTGTGGTGCACATATCAGTCCATTTTCCCCCTGTGAAAAATAGATGGAGATACTTGTGTGAGATTGCCTTAGATCAAAGACATGTCAAACATGTGAGATATGGATTGTGTCCTTGGCAGGGGGTAACAGAAGCTCCAGTATGCATTAGAGTAAATCCAGCCCCTGTGGCCCTGAGAGACTCTCTGCCCTAATTGCTCTCTTGCAAGATAAAGTAAAATGCCTTAAAATGTTAATACTGATGGCTGAAAAAACAAGTTAGTCATAGGGGAATCTAAAAATAATCAAGGGATTCCATTTTTTGTTTGTAAGAATGATTCATCTGGCTTTCTTCCTGCATAGTCAAAATGGAGCCTTTTTTTTCAAGCTCCATTGGTTCACTAGTCGGGGAGATTAACTCTGGACATCTTGCGGAGCGAATCTGCTGCTTGCTCATTCACAACACACCAATCACATAAAATAAAACACAAATTAATAATTAGCAGGGTTAATTAGTCATTTGCATGAAAGGGTGCTATTTGCAGATGAAAGAGGGGACATGGAGCAATGAATCAGCATCTGTCTTTTCTTGTTCAACACATCATCCTCCACTGAGCAGAATAAGGGCCTAATTAATTGATGGAAAAAATGACAAAGGAACAAATGTCAGACTCACAGCAAATGTGTGTGATAGGAGATGAACAAAATAAGAAGGATATTTGTCAACATCTCTGCTGTAGTACATTAAGTGAAAAAACATTTTGTGCATGGACCAATTCAGAACTTTAACTAATTTTCCCCCTTCACATTTAGCTCCTGTACATAAGCATACAGTAATCTGATATTTACACATTGTGGGTATGTCACTCCCAGATCTCTGTGAATTTTTTACAAACCTCAGCTTCAGATTCACACTCAGCTCAAGTCTGAGAATGTTAAAGCATTATGGTGTCCCTAGCTAATTATGACATCACCAATTATTTTCTATTATCATTGCTTAATTTTCAAGGAACAAAGTGGTTGCAATATATTTCTGAATTTGAAATGAATTGATAATGATAAATGTTAAGATACATGCTATTACTACTAGCAGTGGTACAAATGACATCAAACATCATACAATAATGCTCACTGCAAGTGAGGTTTGTGTTTCCAGAAGCAGGATCTAACAGGATGAATAAAATATCACTCCTGTTCAGGTTCCTCTTATCTTTCCTACTGTTCCCTTGGTCCCCCTTTATAACCCACTGAAGGCAAAATGAAAATCAAGCAGACCCCAGCATCAATCTGTTGGATAAAATCAGGCCATTCACTCTGCCACCCCCTGACCTTTCTGATGCCTTTGGGTAGTCTTACTTGTCTATGCCCCAACATAATCACCAAGGGACAGTTTGAAAACACGGCATTAACGGTGGGAGCTGGAGTTACAGGGCAGCATCAAAGGGCTTAGCGTCACTCTGCTCTGACCCAAGGAGGGAAACAACACACAGATGGCAGGAGTACTGAGACATCGTTCTGGGATACAGGGCTGCAGCAGAGTGGGAGAAACAGGTGAAGACTAGGCTTCTGCTGAGGACAGTGTCAATCATATTGTTTAATGATCCCCATACAAGGCTGATAAAATCCCCTTTTTTCAACTCCAATACATGTCATTTACCTTCTGAGATGGACAGAAATGTAAAATTAAATAAAAAATTTGAATGGTTTAAATGGATAATTAATGCATCAATTTAATATGGTCAGCATGGCTCTGATTTATTAACATAGGGAGTCTCCAATTGTATTTATTCAGTTAATACATTATGAAATCAGTGCACCAGTTGCTCAAATACATGTTCAGTGCCATATATATATATATATATATATATATATATATATATATATATATATATATATATATATATATATATATATATATATATACATGCATATGGATATAAGCATGATTTGTTGCATAAACCCCCTTTATGGTCATCTCTCTATTACAAGTGTATCAGTTGCAGCATTACCTTTTGCGCCACCTGTGAGAGTCTTTTCATAGTGTCAGATATCATCATGTGACTGTCAACTCTACTTATTTAGAAGATACAATTTATTATGCCCCAACCCTGTCTGCTCAGTCTATGAATGTGTTAGGGTCCAGACAGACATCATAATGAAATTTACTTTATCTCCACAGGAACTTTTCTCAGTAAATGGACCCTCTGAACAAACTTCAATTTGTGTAATTAAGAGAGCAACCTGCTTCTGAAAAAATCTGCTTTTAAACACATGGGAAGATTTATTTCCAAACCCCATAACTTTGGGGTTGTTTTCAGCTCTTTGAGTTCAAATCTGAAACCTTGCCCAAAAGTATAATTTCGCCCTCTTAGGAATTTAAACATGAGAGGTAAGAAAGCTCACAGTGGGTCAACTGAATACTCAGGTCAGGAGTTAAAGGGGGATAGGATTTGGCTCGACAAATCCATCAAAACTTTAACAATTGTCTCTTTCATCTTCAACCCTGAGAAAGAATTATAAGTCGATTCTAGAAGTTTTAAACCATAAGAATGTCCTAAAAACATAATGAACAAAATCCTCTTTGCTCAAAAAAAATCCTTTAGGACATTGACAAAAAAGCTAAACAAAAACAATAGCATTCCGCATAAAAACATAACACAGTTTTGGTCATGGTTTGTGCCTGCAGCGAACCTTTCACCTGATAAACACCCTATTCCCACACAGTGGGCCTAAGCTTAGGCCCAGCTCCGCACATCAACATTCTCGGTTTGTCTATAACCAGTCACAGGAGTTGTTGGCGGGGCTTTCCCACACAAACTCCTCAGGAGGAATAATGCAATTTAGAGGCAATAGGACACCCTGTGCAGTCTTGTGTCGGCTTCACACCCTGACTGGAAGAATTTTAAAAGTCACAGACTCTGCTGTAGCCACCTCACAAGTAAGATAAGATAGAACTTTATTGATAGAACATAAACCCCTATTAGGAAATAACTCATAATTCAATGTCACCAAATTCAATTGACATCAGGAAAATTCAATTAGTCAAACTCCCCAATAATAGCATGATTGGAGGAGACACTCTGCAAATAAAAGCACATACTCATGTAAACGAGGTATTTTTCTGTTCACAACTGAAAATAAATGGAATTACAATGAGTTCAGAAATTGAAGGAAAATCCTAATGCGCAACATAATGCAACGTATAAAAATAGCTCAAGGATTATTCAAAGTAAAGTAAACGTAATTGGATTGGCACAGTAAAGTAAATGGCTGCTTGAACTACATGAAGTCCATAAACCCCAGCTTGCTCTCATAGCAGGAGATTTATAAACTTCTGATGGCAAAGTTGTGCCCTTAGTTAAGTATGTAACATTAAATGAAAATGAATTATTTTGTTAATTGTCTTAAGATAAATGTAAAATTAATAAGTGTTGATAAAAGCATATATAACTTGATTCACCTCTTGGATGAATAGAATCAATCATACAGATTCCTTCCTACAACAGATATAAAACAACATGGACACAATAAGGTATAAAAATATTAGGAGTAAGAGGGTCATAATAAGTAAACATATAAAAGCAGAATACCAGACGTGTAAGTAAAGAGAAAACAAGAGATAGATGTGATGAACTTGAACATAGTGTCTTCTTTACAGCAGCAGGGCATGCAGTCCAAGGATGGCAAAAACTGTTAGACAGTTGGTTGTAAATATTCTAGACACAGATGCTGTTGTAGTCTATAAGTTCATAAATCAAAGTGCTCCCAGGCAAATTAATATAGTTCACATCTTCTGGTATATGAATAAATCATAAATTGTATTTGGTATAGGTAAATTTATCCTGCGTCAAGTATCTTTAAATTTAATTAATAAACTCATCTCATATCTTCATGCACATATGTGTGCAGTAACTTTTTATCTTATCATAAGAGGAAATTCATAAGTACTTGAAAATTATTAGACGCTGAGGGAAAATTAATGCTGTATAAATAAATTCACCAAGTGTCATTAATCTGCAATGATTCTTGAGGTGTAGAGATTCCTCTTAAACTGCAAATGGGTTCAGTTAATGCTGGGTATGGAGGAGGGAAAGTGAAAGAATGACAGAGCGAGAGAGTGAGAGAGAAGAGAAGGTGGGGGGTAGAGGATACTGAGGTTGCAAGCAATTTCTCTTTGTTATCAAGTGAAATGACTCCGCAAATATGACAATAAATCACGGTGGAAATCAATCTGAGAGGCGGCAACTGCAAGGCACTGATAATGCATCAATCAATATTTAATGTTTAGACTTTAATTAATCCACAAGCAGGAAGCATTCTTTCAGTGACAAAAAAGGAGAGGAAAGGAAAGTGCTTTAGCATACAATGGCTTTTACAGCAAACAGGCATCAATTGCTCTCTCTCTCTCTCTCTCTCTCTCTCTCTCTCTCTCTCTCTCTCTCTCTCTCTCTCTCTCTCTCTCTCTCTCTCTCTCTCTCTCTCTCTCTCTCTCTCTCTCTCTCTCTCTCCCTCTCCCTCTCTCTCCCTCTGCTTTGTCAGAGGCCCTAACAGTAGACTCAACCTTCAGACCCCTCTCATTTATTCATTCAGACAAGGCAAGCCTATGGAATCAGAATATGTCTGGTGGGATTACCTGAAATAAGATAAGAAAGATAGACCTAAGAGCACAGATTGCAGCTGAAATCTCTTTTGAAAGGAGGTGTCCTACCTCCATGTGTTTGAAAGAGGTCTCACCCATCCTTTTTGCCTTACCAACTGCTTAGTCACATCCAGAATGTTAAAGAATACAGGAGATTTTTAACTCTCCCACAGAAGAGGATAAAACCTTTCTGTTTTGCAATCTCTATAGTTATCTGTCAGGATTTTACTATGGCTACAAAACTCATGTTTTGTATCTCCAGGTTGGCTGATGATGTGACAGAATAATGAAAATGCACCTTCAAACTATTTAGACCCACGTTTTTACCCAGGGTCCCCCTCCCCACCACAATGCTTCGGTGACTCCACAGTTTAGATTAATGACAAATTTAGAGGCCTTTACATGTAGCATAAATCTTTACAGAATTACTGGACTCCACCCACAGAGAAGCAGTCTCACAGTGGGAGAACTGTCTGGACTCAGAGCAATGTTTACTGAGAGCCCCCTGATAACTGGTACACATCCCAGAGGTACTAATTACTATATTCTAAAAGAACGGCAACTGTGAAATAACAGTGTGGATACTTGGCATTAAGATACCTTGAGTAAGATTGTATTCAGATAATTGGGACACTATTACAGACAGAGTGAGCAGCTTACATGGTGTATTTAAGGAAAGGATGAATAAAACCTCTCTGAATAAGTAAGGCAACAAACCAGATCCTTAAAAGCACAATCTTGGCCATTTACAAATTTCACACAGCCAAATCAGTCAAGGAATCAATAGAAAAGATCATTGAAATCTACAGTGATTGAAGGCAAGCTGGATTTTCTATAAAATCATCTTTATTTGTTCATAAATATTCTACTTGGTAATTTATTTGTTTTTCAATTTAAAATTTTCATCTTCAAAAATGTGCAGCTGGACCAGAAGAGAAAATGATGATGTCAAATAAATGAGAATAACAACCGTCACTGAAAAGTAGACCTGTCACCAGGTGCTTGTGTTCCTTGGAATGGGGCTCCTTTTCAGGCAGTGAGCAGTGGGAGTGTGCTGGGAGCTGGAGGAGTACAGAGGAACGCTTAACACCCCAGGCTACAGCTCCCTCTCCATGTGTGTCTGGAGTGTCACTGTGACCCATGGGTTACATGATTCCAAACACTGTGCTAATTCAAGACACATGTCCCTTCCCTCACACTGTTGCTCGAGAGCCTATACAGAGGAAACCCAGAGTAAAAAAACAGTTAAAGAGAATAATATTTTCAGGGTTGTTTTAAATATACCAAAATGTATTTTCTAAATATGGCAACCTCAGTGGAGTTCCCATGGGATAACTTGGCTCAAGCCACTGTTGATGCATGTTCACATTTGGATAGGTATTTTATTTAGTTGTTGGGTTTTGTTTAATTTTATTTAGAAAACAAATTTTGAACAGTTCCCAGGCCAAGAGCTTTTGAGCTGGCCATGTGGAACCTAACACACTGGATTAAAATGCTTTTAAGTAGTTTGAAACTATGGCAGTAAGCATGGGAAAAAGGTTATGAATTAAAAAACTGCTCCATTTAATTATTGGGGTGCTTTTTCAGGCTAACACAAATGGGGCTCCCAAGTGGCTCAGACAGTGAATTTTATTTTTCAAAAATGGTAGGTCAGGCAGGGTCCCCCTCATCGCTCTGCTCTTAGAACCCTGGGACTTGTTTGGGCACCCGTGAGTTACTCATACAGCAGTAGGGGTATGCGCCTATACGCCAATGAAGTTTACTTCCTGGTGCACTGTGAGACCTTTAATGTGGAAAAACTGTAGCATTAGATGTATTATAGGATTTCTTGCCATGTGAATTCAGTGGAGTGGTGATGAGCTTAAATGTTTAAATGACAACTACTAAAGTTGGGTGAAAAATGCAAAAATATGAACAATCAAAAAGAATAATATAAATCAATACTACAATTTAATGGGAATCCTTAATGATTAGCATCATATCTAGCTAAATGCTACTCAAAATAAGTTAACATTGCATTTCCTTCTCTAAATTTGACCTCTTCAACCCTGAAGTTAATCTAATTTGTTTTTTTATGCTTTTCATACAATGGAGAAAAGTCCATTGGTGCCTGCTCTTCCTTTAATTCAACTCTAACTCATATCCTGTCTCCTCTACTTAACAGTCATGGTCTATGGTTTACAACCCAGATAAATCCATAAAACAAAGATAAAAATCTACTGTGTTTACAAACGTCAGAACAAAATCCAATTTCAGACAGTGGAGGCTAGGTTGGTTCATTATTTAATATGAACCATTTACAAATTATAGAAACAGCACCACTGAAATAAAACAACATGAAATTGGACAAGCTGACACAAGCTCACAGTACAAATATTTCACAAGATCAAAAGTGACCTTCTGTTGCAAGAAGTTAAAATTTTAATGAATTGAAAAATGATGAAAAGCTACTAGAACAAAAATAAGGAAGTTCGACTAGAACAGTCGAGTGAATTTTTTATGACAATTCTTGTAAAATGGGAGTTATTCTGAGTGCAATAATAAATTAAGAAATATGATGTAAGATGTGCTGGAGTAGAGGTCAGTTCCCAATTGATCAAGTTCTCGCTGTTCCACAAAAACATTTATATCTCAATAGAATTTATAATTTATAAAATGGTCTTCCATTTACTATGTGAACAAATAAAAATAGAACACAACAGACAGATGCACAAGGCAGTAACAGTTCAGGCTTGGAACACACTAGTTCTAAATATTACTACATCAATAAATCACAAAATATATACACAGCAATACAGTGATTTTCATGTCAGGACAGGAAAATTAAATTCAGACAAATGTTATTTTCTGGTAGGATATGAGGAGATGACTGCATGTGAGTGTGTATCAATGTGTAAGACTGACTGAAACTGCTAACCAATGAGAACACAGTAATGACACCTGAATGGCAGATGAGCCAATGAGTCATTGATACACATGCCATTTCCTCAGATATGACACGCATGCTGTTACTCATGCTAACTGGAAACCCTTTAGAGCATGGGGTGATACAGAGTGATAAAACCAAAGGGCTGCAAACTTAGTGGCAGACTGCAAAGCAGAAATTCAAGGGTCACTCCAAGCACTTTTTTTTGGTCTTTAGTTGCTTAAATTTAAAATTGAGGGGTTGAACTAGTTGCCAGTTTGAGCATATCCAATTTATCCTGCTTATTAAAAAAATAAAGAAGGCAGCAAGCCAAACTGAAAATGAGTTGCTGGGGAATAGACGAGCTGATTTATTAGGCAATGCTCTTCTTAAACGTAAAACGAGAATCAAAATAAGCTCTGGTGTGTAGCATTCAGAGCCGGAGACAGGTGATCCATAAAGTCATAAATAATATGACAAGGTAACGTCATATACCAGTTTTCAAAGCAAAGCAGCATATTGTTATTTCTGTACATGTCTGTGGAACTATATGAAAGGATATCTAAATGCAACAGGAGTTTATGTTTGCAACATAGTAGTAGATTGGTACAAACATGTGGATGCAATGATAGCAGCCTTTTGTCAAGTCCAGAACTTCCCATTGTGGAGAGCATGAAGAGAGACATTAGCTGCTTAGACTGCATCCTGACTCCATATCACAATAAGGCTGTGTTTACAAACCCTGCCTGTCCTAGAACAAGTCAGTGCATCAAACATCCTATATCATCCATTTTAGTGTGGCACTGTCACTGAGGACTCAACTAATGAGACGTCACTTACACAAGTGAAATCCTCATAAGCATTACTGCTATGATATTGCTTTTATTACTACAATTACCTTGCAGTGCCTTTCCTAGAAACAAACCAACACCATTCCTTAAATCCAATAAACACATTAAACCAGCGGTCCCCAACCACCGGGCCACGGACCGGTACCGAGCACATTCGCTCCTGGGTCGCATGGAAAGGATGAATAATTTATTTTTATTTTTTTTAATTGGTAAAATAAAGTAATAGCCTAATAATATGAAAATAATTAAAATAATAATAAAATAATAATTATATACAATTATAGGCTATTCGTGCAGTAATTACGTTGAACTTGGTGTAGTCTGTTGGTCCTTAAGGGAGTAAGGGAGATAAAAGGCCCAGCGACGATGTCGATAATGCAGAGACAGCAGAGCCCGAGACTGCAAAAAAAGAAGGCCTACTACTTAAAATATGGCTTTATTGCGACAGGTGACTCGCCTGCTCCAAGCCCCCTGTGCGTAGTACGTGGAGGCTATCTAATGAGGTAATGAAGCCCTCAAAACTGCTTCGGCACATCAAAACCAAACACCCTGCACTTAAAGACAAATCTGTTGAGTTCTTTGAGCGAAGAAAACGTGAACAAGATGGACAGAGGCAAGTCTTGAAAGCCACCGCATCAACAAACGTGGCTGCACTGAGAGCGTCATACTTAGTGGTTAGCCGTACTGCTAAGGATAAGAAGCCTTTCACTATTGGCGAGGAGGTGATTCTACCTGCTGCTAAGGACATTTGCCATGAACTCTTAGGAGAGGCTACAGCTAAAAAGATAGCACAGGTTCCTCTTTCAGCTACCACCGTCACTAGGCGAATTGATGAAATAGCGGAGGACGATGAGGCGCGATTTTTAGAGAGACTTAACGAGTCACCGTGGTATGCAATCTAGGTTGACGAATCTACCAATGTCACCAACAAGGCAATACTGCTTGTTTATGTGCGATATATATTTCAGGATGATGTGCATGAGGATATGTTGTGTGCGCTGTTGCTGCCGACTAACACAACGGCCACAGAACTCTTCCAGTATTTGGATGATTACATGTCAAGAAAATTGGATTGGTCATTCTGTGTTGGCATATGCATGGATGGGGCTGCATGACTGGATGGCTGTCTGGTTTCACTACCCGGGTTAAAGAGGTTGTGCCTGAATGTGAGCAGGATTCGAATTATGGGGGGGACTGGGGGGTCTGACCCCCCTAATTAAGACTTGAACCCCCCCAAAAGAGGTAAAAACAACAGTTCGGGGGGGTTGAAACATTTATATATCCTTCTTACCTGTAATTGTAAATGATACAATATATTTCCCATATTCATACCTGGAAAATCTTGTAATACGATTTCAGACACCCCTAAAATGGACCATACCATTTCTTATCCTTGATGTTAGTTGAACGTCTCGTCTGCCTGCCTCACTCCCATCATTGCAGTGGCTCGCGTCCTCATTAAAGTCTATGCTCCCGTGTGTCACGCAAGCCAATGGAGACACTGTAGGTCAGGGGTTCCCAACCTTTTTTGGCTGGTGACCCCACTTTGATGTCACAAAACTCTAGTGATCCCAATCATTCACAACATAGACATGTTTTGATTTGTACGGACTGCTTTGAAATATTGTATTACGAGTAAACGTTCATTTTACATCTTTTATTTATCTTACCCTAGTTAATGAGACGGTTGGGCCTGCACATCGCGCTGTAACCTGTCAAAGGTCGGTAGTGTAGGAGAGAGAGTGCATCTCATCTGTGCAGTCACATCCAGTCGACTTTAAAGATGTATGCCATCATACCAGATATTTAGGCAAATAGTACTTTCAGAAACTGATGGGATGCACAACAATCATACACTACTGTTCTCAACTAATATGTTAGGACTTTTAATAAAGTGTTGGCTACTGATAGTAAAGAAAGCATTACATCATCACGGTTGTCTTATCCTCATGTGTGCCTTGACAACATAAGAATATCAGAATCTTTCTGAAGGCCAAAGGAGCTGGAGATACTTTGAAGACTGAAATGTTAGCCTAGCTACTACTTAAAGGGACAGACCACCAAAAAATCAAACTTTGTCAGCTGTTTTCTTACCTTGAAAATAGTCTAATAGAAAAAATAAATCCATATTCTACAGGATCTTTTCCATAGGAGCCATATGTTTCTCACTTCTGAATTAATGAAAAAGATAGGAGTCACTCTAGCTTAGGCTTTTGACCCTATGAGTTCTAACCAGTACAGGATCTACAATGTGGAATGTTGAATGAGATGATGTGGAATGTTGATTTATTTTTTCTATTAGACTATTTTCAAAGTAAGAAAACAGCTGACGAATTTAGATTATTGGGTGGTCTATGCCTTTAATGTTAGTCAGGCACAGGCTTAGATGCTGTATGGTAGTAACACATTTGCCTACCTCTTTGGCATGTTGATAGTGTCTTTGGTTCTGGTACAGCATTTTGTCGGTCTGTGTTTGAGCGGAAATGATGGAATGTTGTTGTGTGTGTGTGTGGGTCTGACTTGCTGACAGTTTTGCTCTAGAATACTTTGTTGGTGACACCTGACTACAAAAGTTGTTGTGTGGTACGTGCCCCATGAGCTGGTGTAATGGATTTGATTTATCATCATCTACAGACTGCAGACATTACGTTAAACAAGCAAGATACTGTAAGGAATGTAAGACTTCAGTTCCCTGAAGCACACACCTGCGCTGTACTGGGTTCCCTTTACACCCTGGAGAAAAAGTTGACCCCCCGATTGTCATTGTATAATTCACAGTCTGAATATGAGTCTATGCACTGTGTCATTCACAGAGAAATGCTGGCTAGCCAAAAATTGTCACCTGAATTTAACAGCGTATTGAATGATGTTATTAAAGTTATCAATCATATTAAAGCACACGCCCTTAACCTGCATCTGTTTGAGCAGCTTTGTGAGGAAATGGACGCAGAGCACAAACGCCTTCTCTTATACACAGAGGTCAGATGGCTATCCAGGGGGAGATCGCTGGCCAGAGTGTTTGAGTTACGAGACCCGCTGCAGAGATTTCTCTCAGAAAAAAAGTCACCACTGGCAGCACATTTCAATGACGAGGAATGGGTCGCAAAACTCGCTTACCTGTGCAACACATTCAACCTGCTCAACGAACTCAATCTGTCACTTCAGGGGAGAATGACAACTGTCTTTAAGTTGGCAGATAAAGTGGCTGCATTCAAAGCCAAACTGGAAGTGTGGGGACTGTGAGTGGACAGGGGCATATTTGACATGTTCCAAACATTAGCGGGGATTTTGGGAGAGAGTGAGACTGGACTGTCCTTTTCCCGGCTGGTTTGCGATCACCTAGCTTCACTGTCAATGGAGTTTGAGCATTAGGCCTACTTCCTAACTGCCAAAGACCCACAAAGTACGAAGGAATGGATCCTCGACCCATTTGTGAATGTCCCAGGTGAATCGTCAATGTCCGTGCAGGAAGAAGATCAACTCTGTGAGGTTGCAAATGACGGTGGCCTTAAAAGTATGTTTGAGATAACTTCATCTCTGCTGACCTTCTGGATTAAAATCAAGGCTGAATATCCTGAGATAGCCACAAAAGCACTGAAAATGTTGCTTCCATTTCCAACATCCTATCTCTGCGAAGCAGGGTTTTCCGCAATGACAGCAACAAAAATGAAATTAAGGAGTAGACTTGGACTGGACATAAGGAACACACTTCGGGTGTCACTGTGTCCCATCACCCCTAGATAGGACCGTCTTGTTGCCGGGAAACAAGCTCAGGGCTCCCACTGATTCAGCGACATGGTGAGTTGCAATGTTTTTATTACATGGTCATTCGAGAAAAATATGTACTTTATGTTTTTATAATATCAGCATGTTAGACCTACTTAAACTAAAATGTTATGAAAAAGCAGCTATACTAAACTCATAGGCCTAATCGATATTCTGGTTGTGTTGTGATACCCGACAGCCATTCCGGGAAAATATTGTCTATATGACACCAGTCCGTGGTGCAAAAAAGGTTGGGGACCGCTGCATAACATAACTAACACCGGGTTACTGATGTATCTGAGAGAGCAAACTCTTTATGTTAATCTGGAAGTCCAGTAAAACATCCATCAGCTTTCAAAAGATGAACAGTGTTTTTCAGGAGTGTGGAATTGCACATAATGTCTGAAAAATACTGGTTTAAGATGGTCCATGTGTCTTTGGTCATGTCTTCGTCCTTCCACTTTGACCCACAGAATTCTGCCTGTACTTTTTCTTTAGTACTTTTATTAGAAGTGAAATGAGTTTGCAGGGAGGGGGGTGGCAAATGCAAGGGCAAGGCACGGACGCAGTGTCTTTATTGCATCTATCGATGTGGACACTCGGGGATGGCAGGATCACCGAGATGACTATTGGCGCATGAGGGCATCCAACACGGACTCCTTGTAAAAAGCAGGGGCCTCTCTTCTGAAGCACCACTTTATCTGCACTAAGACCCTTCTGGTGATGTCACTCTTATTGGCCATTCGATTAATTCCCTCCATAAACTGAAAGCCCAAATTTGTTGCTGTTGGTTTTGAATGCGTTGAATTGATGGCATACAAAGTCTTTGGCTCAGGGGAGTTGGGGGGGGGCATCAGGAATGCAGCATGACCCCATCTTATTGTGTATCCCTGATTCAGAGCTACTGTACTGCTCTATCATATTAATCCACTCCTAATTCTCCTGTTTTCCTTCCAAGAAATAAATGTGTATTTCTTAAGAGTTAGTGTTAATCAGATGGAAAACACAGCCTGTGAGGATGACTTTAATCTGACTAAAGAGCATTCTTAGATTTTGCTTCAGATTAGGATTAAAGATAAGTATTTTAATTGTTATTTTGAAATGCAATAATAGGAAGCTCCTCACCTGAAGTCAAAGCACATGCACATGTAATGTATCTCTCTCAAAATGTGTAAGACTATAACATGTTTCATAACATAAAACAATAATGAAAATTTCAACAGTCCTCCTTGAAAAGGGTGAATATTTGGCAAATGCACAACTAAAGACAAGATTTATGCCTTAAAGGTTTTTGGTTTGAACATCAGTTGAAATGAAATTTTTTATGATGAATTATAAAGCATGCATGTTTTTGTGAGCTGACCTTATGTTTTTTGCATAAAGGAGGAGTGCAAATTACAATTTTGAACAACATAACTCCAGACAGCATCAATTAATTTATTTCACTTAATAAGAAACAATACATTTCTACTCTGATTTCTCAAAGAAGACATGGAACCTTATCTTCCTAGTTCCTTGCTCTTGTTATTGTCCTATAAAAAATGCTGTTTTGCCCGGAGACAATTAAACAATTGTGCTCTTTTGCTAATTGATGGCAAAGTGGTAAAAGCATTCAGCTCTGGTTCCATTTATTTGTTCGTTTCGGGCTGTTAAGAGCCCCTTCCCCTTCATGAATCAAAGCCATTTGCCCGGCCCTAGCCACACCATTGTTCTTTTATCACTTCACATTTTCATAAATCTCAGGTGGTAATCTCTTAATGCGGCTTGCCCCAGACTTTTTAAGATATATGTAAAACAGTAACCCACTCCAACAATGGCTACCCCTGCTGATGCTATCTCAGGGATATTGACAATAAAAACAGCTGCTCTTTACCTTTGGTCATGCTTAAAAACACTTCCCTCAGGGAGGGAGCTCCGTCTCCTTGCAAAGGTCTTATCTGATAAACTAAAGATCAGCTCTTCTCTGATCACCGCACTCTGTACAAATGACACTTTGTAATTTCTTAGTTGTATTCTTTTGTTTAATAAAGGTAACCCCCAAGCTACATAAGCACTAGTAATTTAAAAAACCCAATAAAAAATGTCATTCAAATTGAGTCAGTAATATCTGCCATTTATTTAATCTATATAACATCATTAAATCTGTCACACATGTAGATAATGTATTAGTTTTAAAGAGATTTTGTTTTCTTCTAAAGATAAAAAAAACATCTCCATCTGGCCAAGTGTGAACTGGGACACAGCTAGATTAAAGAACATTCTGTGTTATCTTATCTGAACGAAAGCTTAATGTCAAGAGAACCAATGCCACTCCAACAAGTTGTTCATTAAAACTGAATGGCGATGTTTAATTCCTTGTATTACAACAGAATACTGGCACTTGTGCACCCCCCCCCATAAAGGAATTCAACTGACAATCACAAAAAAAGAGAAAAAAATACAGGGAGAGTTTGATTTCTTGGATACCTGCTCAAAACCTGTTTAAAGCAGTGATTTTGACAAAAATAATGTTCATGAAGGATGGTGTGAGAGAAAACAATTTTGCCAGGTAAGACCAACAATGATCTCTCACAAGACTAAGGTCTGTTGTAAATAGACATTCATGTTTAATTAAAGTTGAAGACAGATGGTTAGATTGCATCATTTACAGTTGATGAATTACTTTCTACAGTTTTTTTTTTTTTGTTTTATTCATCATGAGGCCAATAGTACAGCTTCTCTGTAAGGAGTATGTTATTAAGTAAAATGTTTCTTAACATGCATTATTTGCTGGAGGGCATTTGACTATGTTGGTCAGCAGCGGTTCCCTTCTGTACAAGCTGGTATATGGTGGGCAAAAAGGTTGGCGTAAGGGACTGTGGAGCTGTGCTCTGAATGGTCCAGTAAATCCAGTAAAGTCTATGGTCTGTGTACCTTTTCAGGGAAGACGCAATGCAGACCAAGTTCTGTTATCACCAAGCGCTCTCTCTCTCTCTGTCTCTGTTGCTGTGATCCCAGGCTGGTGCAGACCTCTGCCATAAGAAGTCCCACAGCCACTTCAGCGTACTGACAGTGAACATTAATATCTAAAAGCATCCCTCCACGTCCACATCTTTTATGGTGATGCTTTAACACATTAACTTCAGAAAAAAGAGGGTCTTTTATTCTAGACCCAAATCATTAATCTGCATGAGGATGCGCTGCTAAGGGGACAGCAAGCTGGCCTCCCATTCTCGGCGCTTCAGCCTGCCAGTTACCCATGCCCATATTTATAATTCATGAGCTACATTTCCTTTCTGTCCCTCGCTTTTGCCTCAGTTATAAAAGGTGGGTGAAATATCAAGTTGTTTAGTGCCAATACCTCGTCATGCTCAGAATCACAATGGGTCCACTCTCCGTCTATCAATCACAGCACACAGACAACCCCCGCCATGATATTATCCAAATATTATTAAAACTTTGAACCCTGTCCCCATAAATTAGGAGCAAATGGCTGTGGTGCCATTACACGGGGAGAATGTATGGTCTTCAGTTGCTTCAAAGTAATTATGTGCTTAAAAGGAAGCGTGGCTGAGCATTTTGCAATGGCGGGAAGGGGAGGGGGTAGGATTTGTGATCATTTGTTACAGTTCCAGCTTTTGTACACAACATTATTCATACAGCAGGTCAGCCCAACCTGACTGTGGAACCACTATCCAGCCTGGAGAGACCAAACATCTGTTATGAAGTACATACAGGCTATAATGTGACATAATAGCAATCTTGTCCTCCTCTGATGTTTAACTTACGGAGATACACTTCAAACACTTGGCTTGCATCCTGCTCTGGCTCTCTCTCCCTCTTTTTCTCTTCTTCTTTCAGTATTGTCGCTTTGAGATCCTCTCTTCCTTGTCTCTTTCATCCCTTCTGCATCAGCTACCTCCTTTATTCCTCTCTCCATCACTACCTGATAGTGTGTTTAGCATCTGAGGGGGGAAAAACTTTTTGTAACTATTCTCTTCCTAATCTCATCCTCGTGACTATCTCTCTACCTGCCATATCCTTCAGAAAATTCAAAGCTAAATACCAAATGCAATAGGAAGATATATTTACTCTCTGTCTGTGTCATTCACTCTGAGCAGGATAGTGGATTTTGTGTCAGTATCGTGCTCCATGTTGCTGTGTGTGTCCTCTGGGCAGCCAAGGGTGAAGCAGGCAGATTTGGGCTGTCTACCTTGAATCTCACACTGGGGTAGTGGTGGTGGTGGTGGTGGTGGTGGTGGTGGGGTCCGGGGGTAATTGATGGAGCATCTGCTGAGCTGCAGGTGTCTGTCCCCCCTCTCTTCACCCACCTTAACTGATGAGCTCACTGTCCCCTTACTGAACTGTTTAAAGCTTCCACTGAAAAAAGTGACAGAGACGGAGCATTGGTATATGTCAGCTATAAAAAATATCCCTGCCTTCAAGACATCAGCTTACCCCATACAGGCATTTGGGTGATGAATTAGAAGTTGCTTTTTTCCCTGAAAGTTGCATTAAAACCCATAGCCCACTGGAACCACACATGGGGCACACTGCATTTCTATTATAAAGGTCCCTACAGCCGTTTGAAGAGTATATCATTCTGATACATGCAGAACAGTAGTAACAGCTGCCCCATCTCCCTTGCCTAAGTACTGGTTTTTACAGATTTTAAGATTTCCACTCTTATGAGCACATTGCACACATATATTTGCATCAACTAAAATCATTAGATGTAGCAAATTCTAGTTTGCACCGAAGGCCATAGTTCAACAAAAACTACAGCAATAATGAACAAACTGTCTGAACACACCATTTGGGACAGTCTTAAACATGTTTTTTTTATTTCAGCTTTTACTCATGGATTATACTAGTTAAGAAGACCTGAACTGCCGTGAAAATAATCTCTTTTATTGCTTCTTTATTTTTCAGACCTGTAAACCATGGTTTCATAGCCTATTTATAAACGAATGCATATTCTACAATTATCACAAAATGACAAAGTTCTATTTTCAGCTGACTTTATTCATATGGAAAGTAACTTGAAAGGCCATAAGTCTGGAGTTCAATGATAGCAGAAGGGTAGTAAGAGCAAAGCTACTCTTCAAAGAGATATCAATTTTGCTATTAGTTCAATTTGAATGATCTCCCCCCACTTGCTAAAAAACAGATGCCAAGAAGCTTTATAATGGTGCCTTGAAAACAAAGCGCTTGTTTTGTTAAAAAAAAAGCTTTGAATTCAACTATTTCAGCCCTTTGATTGCTATCTTGAGGCTACAGAGGGCAATTACTGGTTGGAGCCATTAAAGCAGCTGATTACAAACATGCCAGACTTTGTGGAGCAAACGCAAGTAGTCTACTCCTCACTCATAGGTAGGACTGTAGTCAACATGGCTTCCCAATATCCTCACCACATTCCCCCTCCACAGTGCCCTGCTTGCATCTTGTACACTCTAACTATACAAATATATTCAACAGCCTCAAGGAGGTACAATGTGAGCTATCTCATATGTATGTTGGTGACATATGGTCTTAGCTCAAAGCATACTATGTCATGCTGTGTCCCTTTTTAAAGAGCTCAATTCTGACAAGCCGGTGCTGGCAGACTCGCATCTGCCACCTATCAATATTTTAAACCACTTGAGACTACAGTTAAAAATCAGAGGCACAAAGGACAGTGTACTGACCAGTCAACAGGTTGCACAAAGCTATCATTTATCTTTTCATTCAATGTCAGTTTACTTCTGAGATAGGCAGTAAGATGCTACGCCAGCAACATATTTAACATAGATTTTATAGATTTTAACATATCTGCCAAAACGATGGGTGAGCACTTCTTACAGTACAGGACTTCCACAACAGTAGGTGATTTTCACTGTCGCTACATGGCTTTCTCCCGGCCACACAATTTCCCGGCTTGGTTCAATTTCTGTTGCGCCGCTTGGCAATTTGTACCCTACTGGGGGCCGAAATTGCCTGCATAATACGATTATAGTATGGACACACAATGCAAAAGTCGTGGCTGTCATTAACTAATTGTCACACTGGGAGCCGTGTCAGGTGTCGCTCATGCCTCTCCACAGGGTGACACGCCTCCCCTGCCTGACTCCCATCCCCGCATTCCTGCAGGTCTCACGCTGGTCTGAGGGAGCTGGGCGGAGGAATAGGAGGGAGGAAGGGATCATTTGTTTCCAGTTTTCTCACAGCTCCAGGCCTTGCGCTCCCACTGCTGTTGATTTACTGCCTTTCTCAACAAACCACATCTAAGGAGACGAATAATTAGAAGCCTTAAAAACCGGGCAGTTTAAAGCTGTTGTAATGAAATTTTTTGGACTGCTCTGGGGTGTGTGAGAGGGGTGGGGGTGGTAAGTGGAGATGAAATTACAACAGGGGTAAGGGGGGACAATTTTTTGGATCAGCCCTCCTGCGTTTCCCATCCAGCTCATACAGAAGGCCTTATACTGCCTTTACAAGGTTATTTATTCATACCCAGTCCTTGTTATGGTGATTAAATATATCCTCAGTGCAAAGCATCAATTATTGGGCAGTGGAGGGGAGCGAAGCACAATGGCTGAGCTTGGCTGCTGCTGTCCTGGCTCCAGACCCCTTCACAGCACAGTTCCAGCAGGGGAACACAGCTCCCTGCTGATCTGAGGTCAGCAGCTCTGAAGTTCATCATGGAGGGAAACATCAGCCAGCTCTTCCAGCCAGGCTCTTTACTGGCTATCACAGCAACACATCTCATGCTGAGATCTGACCAATAAGGACAGCAATGATGAGACACTCACAGATATGGTGAGCATTCTGAACAACACCTCCCATCCCCTCCACGACAGGCTTGTGAAGCTGAAGAGCGCCTTCAGTGGCAGGTTGATCCCCCCCAGATGTTCCACCGAGAGACACAGGAGGTCGTTTCTGCTGGTGGCCATCAAACTCTACAACTCTTCCCCTCTCTGCCGCAACATGGGATTGAGTAACGCCTGATGCCCTGTGCTGTTCCCCCTCACACTTAATCTTTGTACAATGGACAATGGACAGTAACTATTTTCTAGCTATCTCACTCCTTCTCTGGTCAAGATTTTCACTATACAGTTATTATCGTCATGCACATTGGATGACAAGAACATTTTTTTTATTGCAGATTGTGCACTGTAATATCACTGTATAGTAATATCCTTACTCTTGTCTATTCATATATACTATGTATATGTTCATTGCACAGTGGACAACTGTGGACAACTTCTCTACCTCACTATTCTCTTCTGCGTCATTATATGATACTTAGATAATTACTGCACAGCGCAGAATTGCACAAACACCTTTCTTCTATTTATTTATTCTATACCTTTCTATTTATTTTATTTTATTCTATTCTATTGTTGTTCTCGATTTGTGCTGGACGGTGCTGTTGTGACACCCAAATTTCCCTCGGGATTAATAAAGTATTTCTTATTCTTATTCTTATATCAAACATTTCCAAAAAATGTTTTCCAAAATGTGTCTAGATGACAATAACAATGTCAATGGTTATGTTCATACCACAGGTTTCCATCATTGCTTTATTCAGTAAAGAATTACCACAGAAACTTTAGTAAAGTGGTAAAGTTCATATGAACTTATTGGTCTAAAAACTGTATTATTATCTCAGTTCCCTCACTTCTAATGAATGAGTCTCTGCTTTTGGCCAATGTGTGAACTTTACATTAGTGACTTTCTCAAATTTCTACATCCTTCTCAAGTCAGTGCTTCCTGTGTTCCAAACATAGTGGTCTAAGGCAGGTGATCTCAGCTCCGCCTCAGAAGGAATGCCAGCTATGCTGGACGTCCTCTCCTAATGGCAACCAGCCACTTATTTATCCAAGTTTTGGCATGGCTCAGCATGCATCATTTACTCTGAAGCCACTCATCTTTGTCCACTTGTCACCTGACCACTTTTGTCACAGTAGAGGGACCTTGGAAAGAATGGGAGAGGTATAACAACACCGAAACCGTCATTCAAACCAGGGGTTATGCTTTGGAACAAGACTGAAGTGGACATTCCACAAAGCTGCTTGACCGCAAAGGTGCAGCATTCAGGAGGGATCTGTATGTGTCAATGTCCAAAAGGAGTAGAAGAAAGAAAATACCAGAGAGCAACAAACAGCTGACCCATTTCTCACAAACTCAACCCTGGCCATACTTCTTAACATGTCAAATCTGGTTCATAAAAGGCAGTGGATTGTACAAGGTCTTCCCTGCTTTACCAGAGATTAACACTTCCCACCCCTTAAAATTAAAAAATTCCCACCCATTTTTCACTTCTAGCTTTGGAATTGCCAATTGTCCAATAGGCTCTTTTCACTGCAACATCCTCTGCTATCAGGCAAGAGTGTTGAGGCGTAGCCAAAGAAATTCTCCAGTTCACACACATGCCAACCATGACTACAAGGCCCACAGTGCACCAGTAGGGTAAATGCCAAATGGACAGTCAGTATTTTAACCACAAGTTATCAAAATCCAAAAACCAAAGTCAATCTGTATTTTGCCTGTGAAAATTGTATGTTTGTTTGAACAAGATGTGTGGAATGAATGAATGGAGAGTGATTACTATCAATTCTAAATAGCCTGTGCCAATATTTAGAATGTAATATGATTTTCATATATACATACATCATATCTGTACAGTTTACCCATGACAGTCAGGTGGAGGCCAAAAAATTGTATTATGTTAATAGAATAGTATAGTCATACTGGTAAATTATTCAATACTTGATAGACCAAGAAGGTTGTACTTGTTTTTGAAGCCCTTAGATAAAGAAAACTAGTTTTCGACCAGAATTGTCAATAGCCTAATACAGTAAGATTCTTATTGTATTTGCCAGCAGCTGTTCCCAGCAGGGTGTTTCCTGTAGAACCATATCAAAAATAACAAGAAAGTTAGGGAAGAAGGAGGGCACAACAGCAAGAAGAAATAAGCAACAAGGTGAAACACTTCATAGACAACAGTGGAAAGAGGAGGAGCTTATTAAGTGGTGGCAATAAAACAAGTATTTATTTGTTCCATCTGTTGAAAATAGGCAATCAAGGCAAACAGTTGAGACACAAAGTGTAAATAAATAACAAGGTGACTTGATATAAGCGTTGGTTCCTTTAGTTCATTCTGGAGTAGAAACAACTGGATGTTCTTCACTTAAAACTTTCTGAACAACATAACGACACAATATCAAGCTTAATAATAACTGTAGAAATAATTGCAACTACATACTAAGCTGGTGACATTTGCCATGAGTTCCTAATTTCAAAACTTGTGTCAGCCCCAATTTCAACAATTCCATAGTCAGTCAGGTACACTTACTGTAAACTCTCTTACCATTTTCTAAAATTGTACTATGTATTCCTGGTCTTAGGGCTTAAAATAAAATGGGGGGTCTTTTTTCAGGCCAGAAACAGAATTGCATTTCTAGTGCTATTCCTCTGACACCTCTTATGGACACATATGGTCTCAAAAACTCATAAAGAAATATGGCACCCACAGAGGGGAGGGGCATAGAGCCATAAGCACACAGGTTTGCTGGGGAGGACCAGTGTGCTTGCTCTCCGTCTGTTCCACCAGCCAAGACAGTGTATATACGCACACAGAGACATAAACTCCAGCCAGGCTCTCTCTCTCTCTCTAAGGCCTGTCATTAAACACCTCTCTCTTCCCCTCTTTTTTCTCTCTTTTTAAGTGACATTCTTTGCCCCCCTCCTCGCTGCAGTTGTCACAATTGGAAAGGGGGAGAGGAGGGGTAAGGGGCGGTTGGCGGTCGGGATTGAAGAATATTACCAGGATGTAATCCCGTCCAAATGGCACTGGCTCATTTTTCCTGGCCTTTTCTATTTTGCTTTCTTTGTTAAGGCTTTGAGCTCCAATCAAGGAGGGGAGCGGATGTGTAATAGCGGTGGCCGTGGAGGGCTGCAGGCGGGACAGCTCTGCAATTAGGTTAGGGACTGCCATCTATCTCCCATTGTACAACAGGAGCTGGGCCTCAGTGTATGTGAGCCACTAGCGGTAATGAAGAAAAACACCCCACCGGTCAATATCAATGATGTTAACAAAACACTCTGCTGTCATCTGGAAATCATTTGTTGGCCCCCGTGATCTGTGGTAAATGGCCATGTATTATGTAAAAATAAATGAATTAAAATTAAAAATATATTCATGCGCTTGCATCCACATCTCTCACAGTGGGTCTTCTTTCTCAAAATATGTACGTGTATCTTTAGCTATGCACATACATACATATATCTTTCCTTTTTGTGCTCTGTTTGTGTGAGAGCAGTGTCACTGGGCCATCTGTGCAAACCCCATTCCCCCTCTCCCCCTCTCTTTCTCCACAGAGTCTCCCTGGCAAGTGTCTGTGAAGCAGACAGACGAAGGAAAAAACACTGCAGGAATGTGGGCCTATGTATTGTTTATAAAAATAAACCATCTGGACAAAGATGTACACAGAGAATTTATATTAAACAGCTGCAAAAGCAAGCTTCTGAATGTGACAGGGGTTCCTGATGATGCAACGGGACCACACCACGCGAATGTTTGATTCTTCCTGGCAGAGAAAAAAAGAAGAGAGGAGCTAATCTTAATTCAAATCAAACAAAAGATAAGTAGGCTGGGCCAAAATTTGGTTCCACTCTTGTGGAAAGAGGTCTGCCAATCACAGGTTAGCTGGCACATGGGGACACTTGTCACTGCCTGCTTCAACAAATGTTATTTTTTATATTAATTTTATTATATTTTTTATGATGCATTTATAGTCATATTTAAAAAGTACAGTGTTTGAATGAATACAATTCACTTCTCTAGACTGCATAAGAAAGTTAAAATTCAGGAAACAAGTCATTCACATATAATCCCATTTAGCACTGTCTGATATTGTACAAAAGACATGGCATTTCTTCCAGGCAAAAATCAGTCGAATCATCAGGTTGTTAGTGTATGACACACTTTTTGACTGTCTCTGTGGACATGAAGCATTTAGTAGGAACACAAAAAATGGTGAATCACTGGCAGATCATAAGGAACAGATGTGAAGGGTACACAGGCCCACATTCACTGACCATCTGGCCAAATCAAATATTGTTTTAGTGGCCCCCCAACTATGTCTTTGACACTGCAGCATTGTTCACGGACACACACAGGTACCCACCAACCATGGCCCACGGCCCATACAGTCACAAGCCCTGGTCATCCAAGGGTGTTTACTGAGGTGGCACTCATGTGAATAGTTCTAGTCACAAACAGTGGTTTCTCCTGCTCCAGTTTGTCTTTGTTTTTGTAACCACACAGCAATGGGTCTGGCGAGCACAGATCATGCTCTTAACATTTTTCTGTTCTGAAGTGGTATTTTAGAAATTATGATCAAGTAAGTACACTGACTCAAAAAGCTTTTCTATGGAATGACCTAAAGCAAAATGTTGCATACATAAAAATGTTTTCTAATGGTCAGATTAATAAATAAAATGAAACAACATACTCTCATTTGATGCAGTACAGTGTGGCTGCACACAAAAAGAATAGGCATTCATTTCCATTTTCCATATACAAATGTCAAAGTCAAAATTGCCACACAAAAAGAGGTGCCATTTCCAATAATGCAATCATGACGTATTAAGTACAGTGAAATAAGTGGAATTTAAAAAAAAAAAGGATTAGTACAAGTAACCATAGCTATTTTCCACGTACAGGTTTTTTTTGTATGAGTTGTAACTGAAAATGTATATTGCCAAAGTGCTAATGTTTTTATATTTCTAAATAATAATTTTATCACACAGCTATCCAGCTGTTGAAGTGACAGAAAACAGAAGTTATCCAGACACTACACATGTACAGGTAATTCACTGAGCTGCTTCCCTAAATGCTATTCCTGTAGGCTGCAAACACTCTTTAAAAAAAAAAAAAAAAAAACATTCTCGAATAGAAAATGTATCAACACTCATAATGGAATCACTATGCTGTAACCACTGATATTACCTTCATAATCTAACCATTTCAAAAACGTTAGGCAGAAGAATAAAATAAATATTAAATGCTGTGAAATACTTGACAGCATCAGACTATAAAATAACCACAGTAGCCAACGACAACAATAACAATCACAAAGAAAAGTGCACATAAACTGGCACTTACAAGTAACTTCTTGGTATATAACCACCTATAATAGCATTATAATATATAAGAATAATCATTCACTAATGAGATCATTATTACTGTACTTCAGTATATGACAAAATAAGAGAAGTACAATTGTGAATACAATGCACATGGCCCTTTGGTCAGCCATTGCTAAATTTTGTTCTTTCAGTTCTCAAGCACTCCAGTGATAGAATAAATTGTCCGGCAACATCAGAAATGTGCACTCTCTTATTTTCTTTCATAAAGTCTTTTAAAAACAAACTACATTTCCCGTTTCTGAAAATTTCTACCATTGAGTCAATTCACTTTGCTCTTGTATCCTCCTAATAACCTAAAATAACCTCTTGTAGATGATGTTTATTGGCTTGTTTTTGAACCTGATCTGTATTAAATTGCTTACATGTTAATTGGATTTCTAGGACAACGATGCGGTTGAAGATATCTGTATGAAGTTCCCCTGCTGTCAGACAGGCTTACCTTGACAGCAGGCTTTCAAATTAACAGAGCTCACTCTACTTAAAAGTTCCTTCCATTCCCTTTAATACGGCTGAAGGGCTCAGCTGTGGGATAAGCGCTTATTTAATGATATGAAAGAATGCATCCTTCATTAGGCTCTCTTTGGAAATTTTCCACATCTCACCTTGGACTATTTGCATCACTACAGAGGAATTTCACCTCTTCTTCTAATCATCCCAAGCCCAATATCCTGCAATTACTTCAATTTCTGAAACACAGCCCTCAGGTCACATTTCGGCCTGAGAATTGGGCTACAGTACAGTAAAAGCAGGAGACCGTTGCCAGAGTTTGCCTGTTTTACCTGCTTGTTATAAACAGATTTTCCCATGCCTCTAGGTATCATAGCTTAGAGCACAGCAAGACATCAACATGCAAAAGAGAATACCTAATTAAATAATATAAATCTAAAATGCTGAAAAAAGATGAAAGAAAAAAGAAAATAATAGATGAATTCAGGTTAAAGGGTCTGACAGTTTAAAGGTGCATATACATGGTTGGATTTGTGAATCTTGCTCAAAAGGGCTATATATGCACTTATTGGATGTGCCTATATGATTGGAGCTTGGCATATTGAAAGAACCCTTGTTATCCGATCAGAGGGGTTAATAATAGAAGCAAAATAACTCAACTAACACTCTGCAGAATGCACTTTTAATTGGTTTATATATTCTGCCAATTATGGACAGGAATTCCTAGCTGAAGTCACCTTCACTAATCTGCTTGAGGCTTCAGAGAAATCAAACGGCGTAGCGTGACGGTGTGAGCCTGGCGTGTGAGTGAGAGGTGCGTCTCAGCGTGTATGTGTGTGTATGCCAGCACATCAGGTCATGTGCCTGCAGCAGTCAAATTGGATTAGCAGATTACATTTCCCCCTTGACCCCTTCAGCTTTCAGACTCTGCAATACTTACCTTATCCATGTTCGCACTGGTGTAATGCGTTCACATTGATGCCCCCAACCCACCCACCCACTTTTGCACTTCCAGCCTTCTCTCCCTGTTGAGATCAAACCTACCTTCAGGAAGGGAAGCTCTTCAAGACAGCAGAGTTTAAGCCATGACCCTGGCAAGGTGAAGACCCACGATTCAGTGTGGTGTAGAGTTTCACCTGAAATTTGAAAGGACCTGCTCACTATGAAGCACAGTCTTTTCTATGAGATAATAAAAACTGAGCAATTACATGTGCACACTTGGGACATCTATTTATACACATCTATTTATATATATTTGTATTTTTTACGTTATTGCACTTTTGCAGTTTGCCACTCTTTCTACCTCTGTCTAAATGCTGCTGTGACACGTGAATTTCCCCGCTGTGGGATCAATAAAGTTCTATCTTATCTTACACTGGTATTCATTTTCATATACAGATGTTTTTAGAAT
Source organism: Megalops atlanticus (assembly GCA_019176425.1). Lineage (NCBI taxonomy): Eukaryota > Metazoa > Chordata > Actinopteri > Elopiformes > Megalopidae > Megalops > Megalops atlanticus. The sequence goes on from CM032881.1 coordinate 12,288,496, forward strand.
ACAAAACTTCATGTTTATTTAAATTCCACAACAGGACATAATTATCCTCTATATATACACTGCTGTGCAAAAGTAAAGACACATCTCATGATTGTACTCTTATGGATAAAGAGAACCCTAAATAAAACCTAGGCTATCTTACTTCAACTCTTAAAATCCTGGTTTCAGTCCTGATATGGCACCTGAGCCCTCTAATAGTTCTGTTGTCAGTTCAGTGCCTGTTTCTTTCTGTTACTGAATAGTACTGCTCATCCTTCTTAGAAACTTTGCTGGGTCTTCCAGTCATGTGTTTATCAGTTACAGAAGATGCTTTCCTGTACTTGTTGATTATGCTTTCGATACTGCCCCTTGAAACTCAGGTGATGCATGCTATTTTACCCTATATTCCATATCTTTATGCAGTAATACAACTTTATAACAGTCATCTTATCAATATTAGAGGACATATACATTCATGTATTGTAATTCCTGTTGCAGATGTTTTCAAACCAGAGTAATACAACTCTATGACAGTCATCTTATCAATATTAGAGGACACATAGATTCATGTATTGTAATTCCTCTTGCAGACGTTTTCATACCAGAGTAATTTCAAGGTTAATGCACAGAAGTTCTGCAAGCAATATAAAGAAATAGATTATAGAAACCATGAGCAAGTGAAATAATCAACATTCTTTTTTCTATTTTGAGCATTTACTAGATAGAAAAGGAGTATTGCCCCCAAATCCTGAAGAACTCATTATTATCTAAAAAAGGTTGAGTGACAGACTCAAGTTATTCAAACATGTTGTGATTGTTTTTGCTACTAATCCATAACAAAGCTCACAGCACTACTTTTTCCAGTAGCTGTTATTTATACAAGCATCAACATTACACTGCTGCTGCCAGAGCCTTTGAACAAAATTGCTTCCTTTAACACACCACAGGTTTAATTACGTGTTGGAGAACATAAAACAGGTCAGGCAATTTGTAATGGGAAATCATATTTCCATTGGACGAAGAATGACACAAGCAATGATTTATAAGCGGCATGTCATAATCATTTCTTTTTTTTTTTCAAAGGCTTGGAGATCAGGTTGCTGCTAATGGCAGCAAAGCTGAAAGCTCTAATTAGTTTTTGTAGTCTACTGTCACCGGAAAAAAAAGAAAAGGTGCCACAATAAATAAGTTCTCACAGTTGACTTAAAGCCTGTAATATAAGTCAATGCTCTATATTAGACTGTGGGAATTATGAACTTCTCTATGTAATGCGAACACCTAATACCTCAATGTCTTTCCACATCTTAAGAGAGTGGAGGGTTTCTGACCGTTGTAACCAGCAATAACTACTTTTACTATAGAGTGAGACAGAAACAGGATTGGATGGATTGGATGGAAAATATATCATTTTTTGCACAAGAACAATTTGTCCAACTGCTAAAAACACATTAATTCTGCCTGAATGTGTAGATTTCCCTAGATGTTCCATTTAATAATACTGATGTTTTAAGAGAATAAATATACTCAAGCAAGTTAAGCGTTGACTGATGAGCATTTGCATGTTGTTTTCTAGTTCTTGCTCAATTCAAAAATAAAAAAGTTGTAAATAGTATGTAAATATAATGAATCACCTTTTCAGTGTTGCTGTGAATACACACAGCCCTGATGGACTGGGCAAACTACCTAATAGGTTTGGAATTTTCCATCCCTCTTTGAAAGGGCTCAAACATGACAATTACTATCCACATGAACTTTTGATTCATAGCTTATTCAGTTCGGTGCTCAAATACATAAATACATATCTGTCTAACTTCTTAGGTAATGGCTGAGAGCTTGTATGCCAGGTGCTCTCTGCTATATCCTATGAGTCACACACCATAGTCATAAGATATGAATCAAGGCAATCCAACCGCCCCAGGCCCCTGGTCCATAGCAACAGACACATGGCCAAATGACACCCTCCTGTAAACAAACAACAGCGGCTGGTCTAGATTTCTGACACTGATACCCCCAGATCACTCACACAAATTTCACCCAACAGCCAAATATGACAGGAAAGATACATCTGCCATTCATCCTAAAAAATATGTATTTGGAAAATAATCCAGCGTTACGTTAGGATTTAAAAATTTCTCAGAGAGTGACACATATTGTGTTTGGTTCTTGTTGGAAGTGTGTCTTATTTAGTATGGCTTAGGCCAGCAGGTCTCCTTATGATATTTACATTAACGAGGGTGGTGAGTAAGAGCAGGATAAAAACAGGACAGACAGAGGAGGATACAGATGGCACAACATAGTCTCACTCTTTGAGGCAGTGATGAGAGATCTCTCTCCTTCTCTGTCCCCCTCTCTCTCTCTCTCTCTCTCTCACACACACACACACACACACACACACACACACACCCACTGCTTACCGCTCTCTGATCTTCACTGTACAGGCCCGAGGCCCTATTGCTTAGTTTACAGAAGCCGTCTGCTGTAGACATGACGTCACTTATGTGGGTTTGGAGGCAGGAAAAACAGACAGTGAATATTAGAAGGTAAAGTGTGTATGACTATAGCAGAGAGAGAATACTTATTAACTCACGTGAGAGTTCTAGTATTGTCCCTGCCCCTACCCTGAAAGCTGTCTTGTAAAGAGAAATAACACTGAACAAAGCACCTGGCTGTGCTTCTTTAACCTTTTAGGGCCAGGTCTTCATTTAAAAAAAATGCTGCTTTGCTGCTTTTTGGACAGGCTCATTCTGTAAAGGAAAAGGTTATAAAATATGCATATCTGTATCACGCAGAATACGCTGGAGTAATGACCAGTCAACGGAATGAGGAAACAGGACTTTTATGCCCTCCCTTGAGCTGTGCTGCCCACTGGAATGCACAGCCCCTTACCATCACATTATTCAGGTCCAGAGTTTTCATGCCATGAGTCAAAGATAAGCCCAGATAGAACACAGGAAGGAAGTCCAATGGTCAACACGTTTCAGCCCTCTCAGAGCCCCATTCGTCATCTTCACAAAAGACACTTAATGATGCCTGTAGGAGAACAAAGCCCAGACTTTTAACAACAGGAACAATGCACAGTTCCAGAATGGAAGGCTATAAGCCAGAGGAAGTCAGGACACCATCTCTCCGACATAGAAAGCCCTGCTGCGGGAGCATACACTTCACCCTATCCCAAAGTGTAAGGGCAGTCACAGCCCAAAATGACTTGATGCAACCTGACAAGACTGGTCAGGGGAATTATGAGATATAATTCAGGTAGCAAACTATGATGACACACTCCACTGTTTTTGGTTAAAACATATGTAGCTAGTCATTTTCAGCTTGTGTGGGAGAAATCATGACAAAAATGGCATAAATCAGCATTGATAGCAATACCCTAGAAACCTCACAGATATGGGTTAAGTATGCCAGAGGGAGAATATAATGGCTCCTTTGCCTCTGTTTGATTAATCTGCATGAAGCATAAACTGCTAATTTTGATTATAAAATAGTAATGTTAATTATAATTATTGCTCTTAATGTTCACCACACTCTCTGTTATAAAACCAAGACACAAGCAGCACAAAACCCAACCACTGTAGTCAAACTACAGTAGTGTCACTAAAATGGACCTAAGTGTTCTTAGTCCTTATGCTCTTGGATTTGGTGAAACTTGATACACTTTTCTAAACACCTGCTTACAACATTTCCTCATGTTCAGATTTTGACAACTCCCATTGATGTAACAAAAATTTGTGGACAGGGTTTGGTCAGATGGTGTCAGCTAAGTGTGAATTTGCCTGCAGAGACAGAGAGTTTTGGAGTTTTGCACAAGGTAACACTTTGTTGACCTCTCAGTCACCCTGCTTTCATGCCACCTTGTCTTGTTGCTACCCTGTCATTCTTAGGTAGGGGGCTGGGAGAGGAGACATGTGCCTGATCTTGTACTCTGCACAGAGTCCCCACTGCTGCAGCTGAAGATCACAGACTGCAGACATAAAACAATATAGCTACCTGTCAATAGATTTATGATGTTATCATTCTGACTTGCATGCTTTGTCATTGCTCTGTGCTAAAAAGGTCAAAGTACACACAAAGGAAGCCTGTGAGTTGGGCACCCACATGCCTGGAGCAAGCTTTCTGGTGTTTCTGTGTTGATTTGAACTCTGAAACACCAGCTTTGTGCGCAACAAGAGTTCATCACCCCAGCTCTGTCTCTGTCAAGTTCTACCTGCTCCCTTTAGGGCATTTTTGCACTCATGTTCTTGAGACAAAAGGTGGGTGTGTGTGTGAGTGTGTGTGAGTGTGTGTGCGTGTGTGTGTGCGTGTGTGTGTGTGTGCACATGTGTATGTGCATGTCTCTGTACCCACACACTTTTTTGGATTACCCATTGTGTTCCAGTCAACTTCTGATTTGTCACATGGTTTTTTTAATCTACTTCAACACTGGACTCTTGAATCTACAGTGAAACAATCCTATAATTGTGGACCCCATTTGATGGGAAACTACAGTTTTCACTGTCGGACTTATTCCACAGATAGTTCTGACTTTGCTCCCAGGAAACATGATAAATTGATCCATATCCTAAGGTTAAATAGAAGGGATGAGATGGCAGCTGACATCAGGTAATCATATAAGCTCTGTGATGACCTGGGCCTCTATGTAAACAAACAAACAAAATTCTGGGAAGAGCTTTTATAGATCCCTTTCCTCTCAAATACCTGCCACTGAGTTTCTCACACACACACACACACACACACACACATATATATATGAACTAGTGTACAAACAGACACTTGCAAACATACGCATATGCACACACACCATGTCCAATTAAAGGCTAGGACTACTCAAGAAATCACAGATTATCCTTCTGCAAATAAATGCATACAATGCCTCCAGTAACATGTAGAATTGCATTTAAAAACCCTATTTAAACATGCTACAATCATGACAAGAGCCTATAGCACAACTGTAGCAACACACCATAATTTAGAAAATGCCAGCAAAGATTCTAAGTTTAGAATACCCAGCAAGCTCCCCTGGGACCTTACACTGATATTTAACAAAACATTAATCTTCTTGCCAGTGATTCTAAAGAATACTGTGATGTAGTTGGAGCTTGCAGACTGGGTAATAGTAATTCTATTGTTCTCGCCTTTATTTATGCCTTGGCTGTACCAGGCAGATGAGGTAAGTTTTTTTATATGTTATTATCCAAAACTGGCGATACATAAAGGCTGATTACACAAATGTCTTTCTGTTTCTTCAGCGCTGCCCCCCACCTCCTCCTCACAGCCCAGTGCCCCCCCCCCCCAAAGCATTTTCCTTTTTTCCACTCTTTCTAAATCACTTGCTACATTTGCATATGAATTACTGTATATCTTCTTTTATATGATGCACTGACAACATTGGCTTCCAACCCCCTTCCCTGTCTGAACAAAACTAGATGTTACTCTAACGCTCTCTCTAGCATTGCATGGCAGAAATGTTTGACAGGATCACGCAGCATTTTAAATATAATCATCTTTGTGGAAAGGAAGGCAGCCTCTTGGTGACTATAATGGACCTAGTGCCCTCTCTTGAATTAATATATTCAAACTGTCGAATTACATTCATTTGATCTAATAGGTGACATTTTTCTCATTTTACACTTTGAAAAACATATTTTTGAATGAAATAGACACAGTAAATTTTATGTGTTTATGTTTTAGAAGAAACATCTTTAGGTAGTGTGCAGGGAAAAGTACCTGCTGGGTGACCAAACAGAGAGCCCTTGCGCACAGTTTTCTCAGACTGCTGTTATTTACGACATGAGTGGAGTCCAGCCCCTTTCAAAGAAAGGGTACAGTACAGGAACAGACAGCAAACACAGAATGACCTCTTACATGCACAGTGAAGTGAGTCCACCTTGTTCTTGCTTCACTTCTCTCTATATCGATTTACATAGTCAAAACTGCTCCATATTTCAGTTTGAAGTTACATACCAACATCCCTGTAATGATTCAGAGATCTCTTCTGTGAAGGGCCTTTTTCTCTAAGTTCTGTTTTCTTTCAAGAGCAGATCAACTTCAAAGCATTGAAACTGACAGATTAATTGTTTAGCAGAAAAAAAGATTAATTGTTTCGCAGAAATGCAGTTTCATAAGCTATTGAATTTCTGCTCAATTACTTATGGCCTTTGTCCTTTTAGAAATCCACTGTATAAATATAACAGACACCAACCCAGGAGTAACAGCTGTTTATAAATGTATGTTGGCCTCCTGACTCCTTTCAACATTATTTTCAACATCTCTCTTTTTTTTGATCGTGTGATGTTATGACAGCTATAATTGTAGGTTGTCATTCCACAACAGTTTTGCAAATACTTGACTTGTCGAGAATGTCAATAAGGAGAAGTGAATGAGGCTCACAGTAACACATTATTTGGTGTTGTAAATGGACTGCTACACTAGAGGAATTTTGATGCTGTTGTTTACATTTCAATAACCATGGAAGTAGACCTAATCCTGTTTGGATCTCAGCTTTCAAACTTGAGTAAGTTTTATGTTTTTCTTTCCATAAAGAGGAACCTGAAACATTGTTTTCCTTTTCTGATGAAAACTGTTAGATTTTGTGTCATCCACCGTACCTCTCCTCATGCTTTGATTCACAGTGGGAGTACAGTAACAGCCAGAAGGAGAGTCTACACCTCCATAAATAGTCACAGGATGAAGGCCTCCCCTCACACTGTGGCTTTGCAGAGGTGTCCAACTCTAAGTCCCATTCAAGTTCATTTATTCTTTAGTGCATGAATCACTCATTATTGAATTTATTCTAATTACTGGAACCGTGACCCCGGAGAACACAGCTGAACACATCCAAACCATTTACATGAACCTTTTACTTTTGTTTAAAAATTTGAACATTTTCATTGATCTCTTATAAAATAACAGAATTTCCTTATGCCGACTGCTTAAATGTGCTTCTTCTCTTCACCATCCTTTACTCTGTTCATGAATTTCCTCCTGGTTTATTACCAGTATCATCCACCTTTATCCAAGCAACTTATAGGACTTATATTTAACACATTGAACATTCATACAATTGGATATTTTTAGCAATTCAGGCTATACCTGTGTTACTTTCCCTGTGCCATGGACAACACAGGTAAGCCAGGAATCCAACTTGCAACTGTCAAGACACAAACCTAGTTTTTTAATCACAATGAGTGCTATTTATAACTGAAGAAAAGACCATGTTATCTGATCCTATGTTTGTGGCACTAATAAAACCCTCTAGGCTTCAGTTGTCAGTTGTCTATTGTGTGTGTGAGCATGTGTGTACGTATTCCGGTAAGTGACGCATACTCTTACTCACCTATTGGTGGGAGGTGGTGACTCAGGGCCATGTCATCACTCATCTTAGAAGCCATTCAGCTGCATGCTGGGATCTGGACACCCCCGACCTTTTCAAGAAAAAGCATGCAAACAAGCAGCAGTAATGCCCCATGATCATTCTCTCAAGGGCTGACCCCTCAACACTCCCCCACCCTACCCACCCCAGCCTCAGTAGAAAGGGGGGAGAGAGGGAGATGGTGAGAAAGAAAATCTCCAGCAGACAGCAAATATTTAGCTCATTGACATGCTAATCAAATATAAATCGCTGGGCCTGAAAATCAGTAGGAATTTGTAAAGTGAAAAAGACACTGCAAAGGTCATTAGGCAGTCAGTGACAAAGACTATAATTAAAAGAAGACAAAGTCAGGCTGTTACGGAATTTATTAAAAAAGATGAGCCCCTCCCTTGCACAACAGGTGGACAGAGGCATGCCTTTATTTCTGAGGAGGGCTTTATTTACAGAATTATTATTACTTTTTATTTATTATTTTTTTCAAACAAAGCGCAGACAGTGCATATAATGGGAAAGGTGCCAGCTAATGGAAAAGGTGCCAGCTGCCAGTTGTCCATATATTGACACTAGTTGTGACAGGACGTGAACATTTAACCCCTGCATTTTTACCAGAATATACATCTTGCCTGAAGAGGAACAAAATGTATGCATACTTAAAATGTAACTTTTAGCATAAGCAAGTTTTTTTCCTTTTTGTCTACATGTCATTCTTAGACAGAACACACCTGCCTCATGGCTCTTTGTATGAACAAAAAAAAAACAAGAAGTCAAACCCTTATTTGTAATTTTTGATTTTGAGGACAGATTTTACTTCTCATTGGTACTGATCAAACAGTGGTACCAGTCATTTGTCCTGCATTAAGATTTCAATGCACACTCAAGTGTATTTCAGCAGTGTCATCTTCAGCAGCTTCTACACATCATAGCAATATCTCCACCAGCTCTGAAGCTAGAATGACTGCTTGTTATTGGAGAGAATTAACTACACCCTGCTGAATAAATGACGCACCAGTCCTATTGCAATAGGACTGATGAAAAATTAAAATCGACAGGGCCATCAGCACCAACCATGGCATGTATTTATGAACAAACAGTTTATGGGCCGCCTTTGTAATGAGTATTGCTCTCACGAAGTTCAGAAGATTTATGGGAAGACTATTTGCGAATGACCTCCCATCATGAGTACACCTCACAGTGGAAGAATCATTATCTTTGCCCAAGGACTATAATATTCATAGACTGCAACCCAAATGAATTAGGTTCAACTGGCTTTCACCATAAAGACCGGATATAGTATACCGTATACTACACAAACACCAATGCATTCTGGGAAACATCTATAATTGGCCATCCATGAATCAGGTGATTTCACTTTGTGAGTGGTTAGAGTGAACAAAATGACTCAGGCACAGAGGCGTACATGTTGCACAGTGCATATCTCCCCTGGCCTGAACTTCCCACGGAGGGGCACTGAGTTCTCTAATGTTTGCATTCTTGCGCTGGGAATGTACAGTATTAGGAAACCTGGTTGAGGGAACTGCTCAGGGCACATTGCCAGGGAACAGCAGGTACCCCTGTAGGAGGATGCTTCTCTCTGTTTTCAGTTTGTCAGCCTGAAGATACTGAGGGCAGCCTGACCTGATAGGTAGAGCCCATTCCCACAGTCTGGTATGTATGGCTAACTGACCCTTTTCTATGGCAAAGGACAGTTAAGAGACAGAGGAAATAGAGTGAGAAACTCTGCTCTTCATTTAAAACAAGGAAACTTTAATACAATAAACAATAGTACCTCCTTTGGGGTAAATATAAAAATGAACTGGAATGATTGCTTATCCTAGTGCTGAGTATGGTACATTATGTTTTGGTGACTTGGAGGCTAATTTAACAAAGTGTATAGTCTTTGACCTTGTAACCTTTACAAATATTTAACTTTATTGTTATCCAATGGTTGGCTGTACTTTACATATCGGCAACAGCAAACTGTTAACTATACAAAATCAACCATTGTTTATTCTATACCCTTAGAAGAGTAGTGCTCACAAATTAAGATCAGCCCTAGCCAAGCAACACGCTAAATCAACAGCAAAGATTTGTGCAGATCAAGAGACATTTAAAAAAAGCATAAACATAACCAGGTTTTGACATCCTTAATGAATGGTGCATTCAATGAGTGTGCAGCCTCCAGTCTGGATCAGCTGAGTCAGCACTTTGACATCTGTGTAAATCATGCAAGAGATGACAGGCCAACAAAATGTGCCGCCCTGCCATATAATGCCTGCACACACAGTGTCAGACAAATTGCCTAACCCCCAACCCCTCGATCTTCTTTTCCCACTGCAGTGGGCCAATTCAGAGCTCTCTTTCCCGGCTCTGCTCAGGGGGCTAATTCTGTGTTTCAGATCACCATTTGTACTTATTATGCTGACATAATTAATCCCCTGTAGTGAGCAGCAGGGGCGGGAAGCTCTGCTCTGCTGCTTGTCCCCTTGCCCTACTGTGGAGAGCGTGATCAGAACATGCTGCACCCCGCCTCAGATCCGGTGCCTCTCCCTGTCAGTCTGTCTGGATGTACATGTTTTAGCACGTGACTAACAGACATGCAGTTTCCACAGTTCCTTGTTATGTCTTAGCTTTACACGAGAAGGACAGGGTCATGACCCCTTTCCCACTCACTGTGATGGGAAGCCCCAGGCCTCAGCCCAAAGATCTCTAAACACTGCCCGGTGAACTCATCTGACCATATCAGCATTTTAAAATCTGTCTGTCATCCTTCAAATCTGTCTGTATATGAATCTGCTTGTTGCAATCATGGCCAAAGAGGAGAGACTGTGGGGGAAAAGCTGTTCATATTAGTAACATAAATAGCCTAAAATGTATCTTCATCTTCAATCCTGGAGCAGTAGGGTAGTATGGGGAGACATAAATTGATGTCCCAAATGTAATATCAACTCCTCTGAATAAAAAAAACGTTCTGAGAAAATAGAAAATTCTAGTTCTATCAAACAATAAAACAGTGGCTGTTTTATTATTTTTAAAAAATGAAAAAGGACCATTTCAAAGTTAAGGCATAACATTTAATGGTTTTGTTTTGTGTAATTAACGCAATTTCTCTTCACATCACAAAAGCTATGTCTAGGTCTGAAGAGGACAAATGTAGAATATTATTGGTCATTAACAGGATGACAAGAGCTTTGCATAGCTGACATACTATAAAAAACTGACACCCAAGAAGACATTGATGTGGATGATTCATGGAACACACACTCATGCATTCACACAAGCACACGCAGACACAGACACACACGCACACAAACAAACAAACAAAAAACATAAGGCAATCATATGTGTGACGTATTAGGGCATCAAGGCAGGCTCCCAAGAAAAGCGGATCTCCTTGCCAGAGGGTTGTGGGTTCAAAAGCATTGTGGGATACAGTGCCTCACAGAGATTTGCTATCATTTCTCCTACACGGATAACAGAAAGGGTTCCATTATGAGTAATGGGAGAGCTAAGTAACTTTAATGTGGTAATGATTCTAAAAGTAAAATAACAAGCTGAAAGCACACATTTAAAGAAAAAACATTGAAAGCAAAGTAAATGTCCACATAAGTCCAAATATGTTTTTCAATGGTCAGTTTTAGTCAAGTTAATTATATTGAGTGTTTTTCATCCATTAACATCATGTCACTCACTTAATCTATTTAATAAAAGGTCATGTTTGGACTGAATATCATTAAATACCATCTTCAATTTTTGACAGATTATGACAGAAAAGAAAATTTATATTGTAAAATAAATCTTGGCCACTGCTTTTCCTTTAATGACAATGGCCTAATGGTACTCTCAGCATCTGAGACACCTGTTTTGAGAAAACAGAAAAGCAGAGAATGTACAATAAATACTACTGGATGGAGAAGCTTGTGTACCCAGATAAGAATGAACAACTAACAACAAAATGTTCTTCTCATCAGACTTTCAATAAAATGTTCCAAACATTTTAGAGGCCTGAGAAAGTGACAATATTGCAGCTGTGTCTCAACAGAATTTCTCCACAGCCCCAAAATCAGTGGTGCCATCATGTGCTATCAAAGACTTGATGAACTGAACCAATGATTATGTTATCCTGTGTAGAGAAAAGTGTTTAATGGTTAAAACAATCAGTTATTGACAGCACATAGCAGCTCCATCCATTATGGGGTTCATAAAGCCTCATTCTCACATTACAACCTAAAACATTTACTTTGACATTTTTCTGGGTTTGAGGGGCATATGTCTAAACTGACCTCTGATCTATGAGATTCAGAAACAATCACACCTTGGTATGGTTTTTTGAGACACTGACATCAACTAATAAAACGGCTATTTTATGTCCTAAATCTTACATGAAGAGGTCAGTTGCCACAGTATTGTAAATGAGTTGAAATATTCCCGCTGTCAAAGTAGGCCAAATGCTGCTGCTTTCACACAGGAGCTGACAATGAGAAGGCAGTGAAAACCCAGCCAAGAGTGCTGTGCTGAAATAAATCAGCACATACAAAGCCTGAGTGAAGATAATGGAGCTGGGAACACTCCAGAAACACACACCGCACAGGGAACAAAGTCTGCTTATAGATTAATATTTATTTCCAGGTACAAACAGTTCTGGACATATTGGGAAAAACATAACTTCCCCCTCCCACTCTTTTAATTTAAGCAAATAAAAGGTGTAAGGTCCACAGAGCTGGCAGCATCAGGATTTCACGTGGGTTGTTTTCAAATAGCCTGACTCAAAAACATCTTCAGTGAATCACTGCAAATACAAGTTGTGATTTAAAAAAGAGGAATGCCATGTTTTGTCTGGAAGTTACAAATAAAAGTGTGCTATCTCTTGAGGAAATCAATATCATACATGGGACGGAAGACTGATTAAACAATAAAACTTTAATTAATATTTATAATAAAACTTTAATTAATATTTATAATAACGGTAAAAGAACAACCCAAATGAAAAATAAACATGTTGCTGGGAAATAGCTTTTTAAAGATGTGAAAAACATGCACTAACTCACTCACACTACCCACACTTCTAATTAGTGGAGCTGTATTAATACGAAGGAAAGACTCTTGGATGACAGTTACCTAGTGCATCCTGAGATAGCAGTCAGCAATAAGAAAATGTCAGATTCATCTTTTCATAGCCGTTTTCCCTCTGGATTGTTAAGAGTTTGTTTTTTAATCTCCAGGCAGGAATGTTTACTATGGTGCTCCTGTGAATACAGATATAGCCAGAATTGAGCTTTTCTGGATAAGATGGCATGGTTCATTGAACCTGTCTGCCCACACTTCAAAAAATGAAACACTGATAGGCAAAGAGTGTGAGTAAAAGAGCATGATAGGAGAGAAACTAAACAACACAACTGTGGCTGGCTCAAATTCTGTAATTGTACCACAAACCAGAAGCCCTGTGCTGAACTGATCTGTCTACAGAGCATAATCCCAAATGCACTTTACAAACAGCAAAATGAGCCCATAAATTACAAAATGTCCAAGTCCTTATTTCCAGCTGTGTCACACAAACGGAATCCACGCTACTTAGACTTAGACAAGGGAAACAGTTCTTTTTGCCTCAAGCTATGAATGTAAATTCATACAGTTATGAAATGAACATACCAGGGTTCACAAAAAGTAATACATGAAACAGGAAGAAGAAAAGGCAGGTTGGAAAGTCAAGATTTGTTATATGATCTCTGTTGTGTAATTATTGCACTTAATATTAACCATGTTTCATCTGTTGACGTCTGTTCACTGTTGTAAAATGTGCAGGGAGGGGTTAATGCACATTTGACATGCGTGTGTAGCACACAGGCAACATTGTTTATTTGCCTCTGCAGCTGTAACTAACAGTGAACAAAGACACTCAAACAAGCATCAAACTCAGAGCTTAAAGCTAAACAAAAATAATGGAAGCCCCATTATAATAGAGTAGTAGACTAGTGTCAAATATAAATGGCTGGAATTACAAAAAACAACTTCTTTGTACTTTTTGGGCAAAATTGTTTATGAATGCAATGGTGTTAAAACAGAACAAATGAAAGATAATTCATTGGCACTTCAAATACTTTTTGAGCCTTACAAAGGAAAGAAGATAGCCCCCAAATCAACATGTTGCTTTTGAACACACTTACAACCTGTAAATGTGTTATGTCTTTAAATACTGTAGCATTTCTTTCTCATGAGGACTGGCTCCACCTTACTTAATTAAACATGTCATGAGCTGTAAATGAGCAGAGGAGGAAATTACAACTGTGTTACCTTCAAACAAAGAGGCGTAAATGTGAACGTATGGCCAAAAGAATTGCATGGCAATAATGACCCTTGGAATTTATTTGAGGAAAAATCATCACAAAGGGTTTGAGAGTTGGGGTCATCCAAAGAGGTCGGAAAATGCATGAAAAGTCCTTACAGTAGGTCATGAGAAGCATTAGACATGGTAAAAGATCACCAAAAAAAAAAAGAAAGAAACTTTGAAAACCGCTAAGGGAAAGATGATTTTTCTGCTTTCCTTGATTTTTTTCTAATTTTACTTTTTTCCTTAGAGATCGAAATGAAGTACAGCAATTCAGTATGAGGCAGCCTACAACCAATGAAGCTGGTGCAACATGGCAGCCAGAACACACAGGGGTCTGTAAAGCAGAAAGGGCAGGGAGTTTCTGACTGCTTATAGCAGTTAATGAAGGCTGGGTATTCCGGCTCTGGGACTGCTGTGATCAATGGTGCAGGCAAAGCGCATTCAGACCCTGTCCATCCTTCATCCACAGCCCTTGAACCTTTCTTAGCAACATGCCAACATGGAAACTGTGTCTGGAGGACAACAGTCTACTTCTTTCTCATGCATTAGCTGGTCAAAATAAAGCCTCTGTCAAATGAATGTAACATGGGGGGAAGGGCTTTCATTTCAGCCAGACGTCTCATTTGGGGGTGAGAGAGAAACATTTGCATTTTTCCTTTTTTGTTATTGTTGGGATGTTGATCAGAAGCATTTCAATGACTGAGTTGGGAACCACTTGATATGGACAGCTCATTCCATCTATGGTTGCCCCTACATTTCTTTCCAGTCAGACACACATTGTTTTGATTGACTCAAGGCTCTACCTCAGTGTCTTCCATGGAAACAGAAAATCAAACCAAACCACTAAAACATATTTGTTTGTGATTACTGTAACTATACAATTCCTGTATATTTGCCATTCCCTATGAGCAGTGATTATAAGATGCTCATCTATTGCTGTCTTGGCCAGGTGTCCCTCAGAAAAGATTTTTTTTAATCTCATGGGACTTCCTGGTTAGATAAAGGAAATAGATAAATAACATATTATTCAGTCATGATTTGGAGGACTGTGTTAGTGTGACTAGTGCATGTGTGTATGAGTGTCTGTGTGTGTTCCACAGGTCTGACTGTGTGGTCACTCTGTTTGGGAGAGGGAAGATCTGAAGAACACTTGACCGGGGGGGAGTCTGCCACACTGGCCTGGGGATCATGACAAACAGTTCGTTTAGCCCCCTCTCCACCCCTCCCCACCTCCCTGTTTTTGGACAAGTGCTGACTGCCTCCCGAGACACAATGGACCTGCTGTGCCGACAACTCAACTGGAAGAGAGCTTAACCTTTCAACTTTAAGGTCAGCTCATTAACACATACACTGCTCTACTATATGCAAATTTCTATATGTAATGAGTGCATACAAATGTGTGAAGAACTGTATGGATTTTTTTTCATGAAAACCACAGCAGTATATGCAATTCTTTCACTTTAAATCATGAGATAAATTATGTTTTGTGCAGCCACTACAGTACCACTATAAAATCAACAAGGCAAAAAAGTTGCACACCTCTACAGTCCAATCAATACATATATGCTTTTGAAATGGAATGCCAGTAGACTGTGGTTGTGTAAAGGATAGAAAGACAGACAGAGGGAATGTTTAGTAGTGTGTAATTGGATAGAGGTGAAGAGGGAGGGAGGAGAAGGCAGGTGTGGGGCTATTGTTCTCTTTGATGGGATTATTTGCACTTCTCAACGGTGGAAAACCAGGTATCATTAAGAGCAGCCATCTAAATTTACAATATGTGGATTTCTTTTTCTCCCTTTCCCTTAAGATTGTGTAATTATGTGTGCTCTGTAATTAGGAGCAGAGGCCGCAGGACCTGGATGACTACTGTCTACTTTGAAAGCACTTGGGAAAATAAAGTCGCAAAAACTCAAGAGAAAGTACAGTTCTTATTGTACTCTTTTACAAGGCTTATTTATAAAGTTAGTTGAAAACTAAAGAAATAAAACCCAACACACTGTATCAAACCCATAGGAAGTTAAAGGGAATTCAGAAATTCAGTCACTATTTTTAACCCCTTTTTGCTCTTAAAATGCTCATTTGAAACATGCACTGAATAATCAACAACTAAATGTCATTTTTAGAGGGGAAACAAACTGCAGATATTGTAATATATTTGTACATTTGTCAGAGCTGATGTAGTCAATCCATCTGTTTCTTGACTGACAAGGTGGTAGCCCTTACCTGTCTACTAAAGGCTTCTGGGTTGTTTATAAATTGTCTACTCTAGGTGTGAAAAGTCGACACTCCATAAGACAGCCAGCTAGTTAAGTAACTTCACTTTCTGCTAGATAGCTACATTACAAGCTGTAGTACACAGTGCTGTGAAGTCATGCCACACACAGATAGGACATTGTGAGGTCTGATGTAAAGCTAAAAAGTCGAGTTTTCAGCTGATGTTTTTCATGTTGTGTTGTCAGTCATGTCATTTAGTTTAATAATGAATGTGACTGTTTACATGGATTAATGTCATAGTGGCAGTTTATGAACATAGACAGCCTTTTTCAATCAAACTGGTCACAATACAAAGTTTGAGGTTGCCACCTAACTAACAAAATCAAAGATTGACCGGGTTTGCCAACTAACTACCTTGCAAAAAAGGTTGACAATGGATTACTTCTGAGTGCTACTTAGCTTACTTCCATCAGGACAAGGGGTTCAGTCTCCAGCTGTAAGTTTGTTTCATTTTGAAAAGGCACGTAAATTGGAATACAAAACAATGTGCATCTTCTCATGAATACATGATATTGTGTAAGTTTATTAATATGTAAGCCACAGAGCCAATCCTCTGACAATGAAGATGGCTATAACAAATCTGACTTGGGTTTGCCATCCAGTTAGCTGGCAAATAAATTAAGCAAGGATTACTCGAGCTTGATAGCTAGCTAGCAAGCTATCTTATTTTATAAGGGTCAGCAAGATAAATCATTAATTGTCTAACTAGCTGACTGTATAATGTGACAAGTGAACATGTAAAAATGTATTGCATTCTTGTCCTATTGTTTAAAGATTCTGCATTTATAGACTAAGTGACTAAACATCATCACAGACAAACTATGCTGCTATCATTCTGCATCAATTCACCCCATCAGTTCACATGCAGTGTGAGTCCATGCCATAACAAAACACAAACGGTTACATATTAGAATGAATATATGTGTATAATTAACATAGGATCAAGTTACACAAAAATAATTTAGGAAACCCTGTGCGAGTTTACCTCATCAAATGTGTGTGAGATAACGTCACCCAACTTGTTTACTATAACTTGGCTTCATTTTGATGTCAATACTTTTAATGGCAGACCCATTTTTGCACATTTTTATGCTGAGAATAAGTACATAGGATGCCTGAGTAACTTACGTGAAGACAGATTCCAACAGAAATTAAATCATCTTTGCTCATCTGAGGATAGCTCTTTTAAAGAGTCAAGCTGCTTGTCAAGACTTAAGCGGAGTGGGGACGCTTAAAAAAAGCAGGTGGCAGTGGCAATTGATCGCACAGGTGTGAAGAAGGCGCTCCCAAACTCAGGGCCTACTCTCACTAAGCCCGGTTGCCTTGTACCATGCCCGAGCACGATTGTCTCACCTCCCCACTCCCCCGATGGCCTGCGCTCACATTGCGTTTAACGTTCCGGGCCAGAGCACGCTTACGTCATCACGATGCGACTTTTGTGTTAAAGAAAAGCGCTCTCGCTCGCACAACACAATGGAGTTCATGATTGTACTTACTTTGTGTCTTATTTGGAGTCATTTTGGGTGCGGTGACACACGGCCCACTCACATGCCTTATAGATTTATCGATTATGCAACGCAGCGATTTCAGTTAATCGTGCTGCATGTATAAGAAGATTTTTATGGAGGCAACTAACGTTCCAGTCATTATGCTAAGGGACAGACCAATATTTTGTGTCAGATTACAGTAGCCTAATCACAATAATGTTACCTAATGTTAATCAGTTAGGGCTACTACTTGTGTGTGCGCTACTGTCACCATTACATCAACAAACATATTCTATTACTGCTTGGATAGTACATTTTCCGATTCATTCGAGAATATTTGGGTTAATAACGAGTCTGGTTCTCACCTTATTGATGAATGTGAATTGTAGTCGGCGAGTAAAGCTCCAAATTACTCCCTCAACGTCAGCTGCCTCCGTAAAATTCTTCTTATACGTGCGGCATGATTAACTGAAAATCGCTGCGTTGCATAACCCATGCTAACTGGCTGGGGAGCTAACGTTAGCTATCTAGCGATAGATTTGACAAACATAGCTAGTTAGCTAACAGGCTAACGATCTGAACGATTGTTGAAGACTAGCTACTTAAACAGGTTGGCTGCTTCATTTGTGATACTCTGACTAAGCCCCTGACAACAGCAATGTTTACATCGCCATGTAAAGTATGGTTAATTTTATTTCGCTTGCTAGTAATCAAGCTAATGTGGGGATCCACAGAGTTATTTTTAGGTATATATCTACATAACTAACCAATCAAAAATCATTTTGGAGGTAGCTAACTTGTTATATTTAAGGAAGTCAGCTAACTAATCAAATGATGGTTTAAAGCAGCGTTTCTCAAACCTCTCCTGGAGTACCACTTGTCCTGCATGTTTTAGATCTCTCCCTGCTCCAACACAGCTGATTCAAATGATCAGTTTGTTGTTAGGCAGCTTCAGGAGTTCAGAACGAGTTCATCATTTGAATCAGCTGTGTTGGAGCAGGGAGAGATCTAAAACATGCAGGACAAGCGGTACTCCAGGAGAGGTTTGAGAAACGCTGGTTTAAAGAATTCATTATGACGGGGCGTGTAACTAACAGATATCCAGCTAAGTGTTGCTATAACGGATATATCTGTCAAATGGGACAGTCGCATAATTGACGTCATGTTCGTGTTCCGTGCTCAGGCACGGTTTGCGATCACGCTGATGCGTACTGTGCCCGAGTCCAAGTGAACCGTGCCCGAGCCCACCTCTTCAAGCGGGCCCGGGCACGGTACGGAGTGATCACACTAGTCAAACTAACTAGACTTGGGGGTTCAAACGTGCTCTAGCACGGTACAGATTGCCTAGCGTGAGTACACCCTTAAAGAGATACCAGAAATTTTGGGGACCACACCAAGTTCATGTGATGCTGTAGCCATGCAGCTCAGATGTAGGCCCATCAGTGTAAGAAACAACATTCGGTCTTAAATCACCTTTATATTTCCAGTGGGCAGTGGCACATCTATCTGTCTCTAACTGTATCACAGTCCATTGGCACTTTTGGTAGTTCTACTCTTACTCTGCAGATGCTGTTGCTCTGCCAAAGCCTGCAATAAAAAGGGAGAAAGAAGAAAACATGCTACAGTCAGCAGCATTTAGTCATGACCTTCTTTACCAAGGTATGCACGGCTTAACCAGGGATTTGCACCAGCTCAACATTAACACCATATGGATGCTTTATTACAAAGTAATGATGACATGAGCTGTGAACCCCCTTCCCTCTCCTCCCCACTCTTTAAACTCTGTTAGAGACATGGATTTAAAAACCACACAGCCGGTAATCTGCTACCAGGTGATTACGAAGACTTACAGAAGGATCTATCCAGCAAAAAACCACAAATCTTTGGTCACTGGTAAAACTCCTCCCCCAACTGTAGTGACATAACTGTACAAACGGTGCCCATGTGGGCAAGATTGGATAGGTCCTGTTGGTGTCTTTCTGTAATGTAAAAGGATGTAAAAACATCTTCTATTTTTTGCTATGTACTAAGAGCATGAGTCTTACATGGTGTTTGGCCAAATGTCGGTAAACAACAGGATTGTATACATAGAAGATGCAGTTTCTGCTTACTGATAGCTGCAGTGTATTCGGATTATTGCAACCAGTTTTTCTTTTTTATCATTAATATAACTGAATTATGAACTGATTTGTTATTACATCTATTTCATTGTAATCACTTAAAATGTATACAATTATGCATTATTGTTTTATATTGATTTTAAATCATCATTTATGCAAATATTTATTGTTGGGATCTATAGTTGTTCTGTATTTCATGTCAGTATTTATGCAGGTAGTTACATATTGTCTGCAGTGTGTTTAAAAATAAATAAAAGACAATACTTTCAAACTTTAAAATTTATGAGCATGGTGTTGCCTGGCAGTTAGCTGATACTTTTTCACATTACAAAGCAATGGAACATCCCTCTGACATGGTTTTTATATGTATACAATCCAGATGATAGAAGCTACCAGCAGAGAAAACTGAGCTAACACATTTTTTTTCAACAGGTGAAAATGATTTACCTCCTATAAAATGGCACATGAAATTCCTTCTGTCATGGTCAGGGCCCCTCTTGGCCCACATACCATATATTATTTGTGTGAACAAAATCATATATGGCATGTGTGGATACATGGGCGTCAGTTTGTTTTGAAAAGTGCTGGGGACAACGACGGGTTTGACGTGTTCGGCTTTCAAAAAGTGGTGGGGATGAAATGGGCCACGACAAAAAGTGGTGGAGACATGTCCCCAGCGTAAATGATGCCTATGTGTGGATAGCTAATATAGTGCCCAAGTAATCTGTGTAAAACTGAGGGGAGTCCAAAACCTCAAGAAACATAAAGAAGGACAGAGTTCATGTAATTAAGCATAAAGCCACATTCATATTGATCCCTGTAAAATAGTGCTGCAGACAGTATTCTGATGTTGCACCTGTTTGCCAGCCTTTCTAGCTGATGACCCCATTTAATTAACATCATCCAGAGATTGATGTGCTATCTCAGTGACAGTATGCAGTCAATTATGTTACCTTAGTGCAAGAAAATGTACCACTTGTTAGATTTGAGCAATTTGAGATGTAGTTGAATAGTGCAGAGTAAAATTGAGCTATGCTTCCAGGGTTAAATTCAACTTACCATATGAAATTTATATTCAACCCACAATTAATGAGTGAACTTTGGAAAAAGGGTTTTTACTATGGCCACAGTTGTACTTTGTATTATTAAGTTCAGCCAAAACAAAGGCATCCACTGGTATGGCTCTTGTCATAAGAAATGAAAATGGTTCCAAGGCAGCCAAAAAAAAATCTGGAACAATGCAAATTCTTTTCTAGCAAGGAGCACTCCACTGAGCAATGATGAAGCACCTGGCTACAATGGAATGAGTAGTGAAACGGTAATGCTTCAGCGATCATTAATGTTGATCAAAAGTGGGCCTCCCCTAAACAGAGGTGCACTGTGCCTATCACTAAGGATATATGTTTTGGCCAAAGATATCCAGATCAATGCCTAACAGAAAAAAAAAACTAACTAAAGTCTAGAAAAAGTTGAAATTGGAGCAGCTCTTGTGGACTCAAGCCAAATGTTTGCTCCGTTTTACTTTATTAGTTCTAGGGGTATTTCAAACAAATTAAATGTAAGGGAATAATTTGCAAATGAATGCAGAGTTTCAGTTGTGAAAATATAACTCTGGGCTTAGTGTGGGATTCTAGGACAAATGGTGGCTTTGTTGGTGTAGAAGGGAAGGGAGGCTCTCTGTTAATTTATAACAAACTCAGCATTTCAGCCTTGGTGCCAGGGCAACAACACTCTTGGGCTTTAAATGAATTTTCGGTTCTTCTTCAACAGCAGAACCCTGGCCTTTCTAAAGGGGTTTGTTTCCCATTTCTGGCCCTTTTCACACAGGGGTAGGTCACTGGGCCAGGGCCTAGCCCACGACTGAGCTCCCATGTTTTATGCTCATTAAATGCTTTTGGCGTTTTCATTTCTCATTCACATTTTTGTTCTGTCTTTAATGAATGTATGTCCCTATCTGTTGCCCTCCCTCACCACCGACTTTCTGAAAAAGACAGCACATTGACAGAGGTGACCTGCCAGACCAAATGAGGGGGAACTGCCATGAATTGAGTGTCAGCCATTAAATATGATTTCCTTCTGAATGGCATGCAGACACATTCAAGACTGGAACTCATTAAAGCCAGCATAATCTCTCTTTTCTCTGCCATGACAATGATTTCAGCTGAAAATGCATTGATTTGGAGGACTAAGCAATTAATTCAAGTTGCATTCAACATAATAAATCAAGTCAAAATTCTTATCCTTTTCAAGTATGCGTATTGTTTGGATGCTCACAATATTTCTGCCAGTTTAGAGATAAAACATATTCAAAGCACAAATTATCTAACTGTTAAATCAGTAAATGGCTCTTAACCTGTAAAAAATACAGTACCCATAAAACTGTAAAACTATGTTGTCTTGAATGAGTAACACTTGCACAGAATGAACTGCAAGACAGGACAAGACATTCTTTAGTAATGTCCAAGCTGTGATGTTATGACAAGGCTTCTTAAATTAATAGATGTACCTTCTGATATTATAGTTTACACAATGCCGACTCGACATGTCAGTTCAGAAAAACCAGATGGTTCAGCATTTTGCGGTTCACGGCTCTTCTTAAAGCAGGCAGAAGGAGCACCTACTGTAAAAGCCTTTCCTGATTAAGAGAGCAGTCTGTAGGAATCCTGAGAACTGCACTTCCCCCAAGTCAGTAAAGAAGTTATAGGTCTGTGAAGCTATATTTTTCTTAATTATTATTTTGATTTTTAACAAAGTTTCCTTCCGATTTATATTGACTTTGCTTAAAAGCTTCCAGGGAAGCAGGCCTCCCTGCCTAGTAAATTACAGCCTATACCAAAGGGAGAGGGAATGCTCTTAACAGCTGTGTCAAGGCTCTCTGTAGTCAAACTATTGTAATCTGTATTAACCACATTGCAGGGAGTGCAAAGGGTCAAAGTCTTTAAGTGCCTGTTGGGATCAGTGTGGGTGAATTACATGCTATTGCTCTGAAATGTTTAGATAATTGTAAAGCGCCAGTAGCGCTGCCCGTAGTACATGTAAAGTGATACCTCTATGTTGCATTAATGTCCTTCAAGGTCAATGCAAAATAAATTGAAAATGACTTTATTATGAACAGGGGAAAAATTCTGCACCTTCCTGTCAGAATCTATCTGTTAAAATGCTGTCTGCATCTCAAAGATGTAGGATGTTATAGAAAGAAGGAAACAAATCAGTGATGAAAATTACCTCACTTGCCTATGTTTTCCATACACTGTTGAAACTGTAGTTGTTTAGAAGCAGGAATTTGTCTTGTGGAAAACTGAATGTCATGTATGAATATTAAAGAAATACTGTCAGATACTGAAAAATACAAATGAGCTGTCAATTCTAAAGACAACTGTGTATGTGAGATGTGAGGTGGGACACAAAAATTCTAACAGGTTCTTGGCAAATGGCAAAGTGACGTTGTATGCTTTGAGAAATATGTGTTGAGACACAGAGGCCCCTGAGCCTTGGGGCACCTTGCAGCAATGAGAGGAGGGCTAGTAGTATATATTGGTCAACAGCAGGTTTTTAATCTGAACTGTGTATAGTTCATCCATTTAACCTGTACTTCTCTCTCGACATATATACTACATTATATTCTTGCTGCAGTCACAAGTATTTTATTCCTTGTAGATAAAAAATGTTACATTTATAATAGCTGTTAGGTTCAACTCCTATGTGAATGGCCAGAGGAGGCACTGCAAAAGTAATAAAATTAGGCATTCTTTCTGAGGTACAGGACTGCCCTGTGAGAGTCCAAATGATCATTGTTTAGAACTCTGATCCAGCTATCTCAACCCACCCCAAGGCTACCCCACTATGTCTTGTGGTAAACTGTCCTGTCCTCTTTTTAAGGATCCTCGCCAGGCTCCAGGAAGCTAGGTCTGGGAAAATGTGTTCCCTGGAAAAACAGAACCAATTAAAGGCCATCTTACTAGTGTTCTAAAAATGTTTTCTTAAGCATTCCCACATGTTGTGGAAACTGTTTAAATAATTCACCTGTAATTATTTTTCTTGTTGCTAACATCTTGACAACCTATAACACACACAACCTGCAAGTCTGACATCTTCATCTTAGCATTTTTAATATTTAAAAATCATACACTGTAGCACAAAGTGTTAAAGTGTGTTAAATTATACATGATTATAATGATTATATAAAATAATCCTGATTTGTAACAGGCATGAAGATGCAATGCTATAAAATATGTGCCTCCATGTCATTTTAAAAACCCATCACAAAATAGAGCATGTTTCCTGTTAGTAAATTTCCAATAAATGTGCCTGTGCAAGTTAGAAAGGATTGCATGTTAAAACTGCAAAGTATAAATAATTGACCTGTAATGGTCTAATTACAAATAAACTAACTTCAGAAATGCAGTTTAAATTTCTTGATTGCTTCTTAGTTTATTTATTTCAAAGCATTTCATCCAACACTGAACAAGACAGCAACTGTGATACAACAAATCCAGACAACACATAAGCCTTGGTGAAAGTTCACTAGTGCCTAAATTTAGTGCTATTGAGAACAGATTTCACAGGGATGGCAGACAGATTGTGCTGCATCTCACAGTGGTTATATAGATCACAGCCGTCTGCATCTGTGGCCGAATGACAAAGAACTCAATGGAGGCTGCCTCCATTGAGCGGGAGGACACCCTGTCACCCCGTCCTCCTGCTTCCAGATATGTGATGAATGCATGCAAGGACTTTTCCCCATAACAGCTGACATTATAAATACAATATAAAATGTGATAAAATGCTCTGCTTCACTCTTGGGGCTAATATTGTGTGATTTATTTGTGCGCCTGTGAAAAAGTAAGCATGCCAGGTGTTTGGAGCCTGTCCCCGTCTCCAGAACTTGATCGATAATGCCTCTTTTATACAGCTCTTTTTGAATCATCCGTGCCATCATATCCTAGTAAAAACCCAATTCGGTGAGTCACAGGCTCATTGTTGACATTAGATCTACAATTGCACTGTATTTACAATGCAGTTATATGCTATGACTCATAAATCAGCAGCACTAATGTGGGACATTATGTGCTGTAAAGTGCCTCTCTTTGATTGATTTGTACATTGGGAATTATCTCTGTTTGTATTTTTTAGAAAGAAGTGTAAAGGCATTTAAAAAATGTTCTGTATATATACATTTACATTCACAGTCTAATTGATTGAATATGTTGATAGAAAATTCAAAAAAGATGAGGTGTTCCAAAAACCTGAGTTCTTCCTATTATAATAGAGGGTCAGGGATGAAAATGAAAACATATCATTATGGATGCTCCTCTTCCTGTAAGGTCCCATGACCCATTGCACCTCACAGAGCAAAGCTTAAGCAAGTGCGTGCATTCTCTTCATTGTGACAGGTAATATATATAACAAATATATATCAAATATATCAAATATAATCACTCACTCAAAGAACAAGTCAATCCAAAGGTAGAGTAAACCCTTATTCTGACACTGGCTACAAAAACTGCTGTTATGACGCAAATAGCTGACTCTTTGTAGTGATGGGACTGACGTATCAGTCACAAAAGTCACATACTGCCCTACACTAAAGCAGTACCAGAAGTTGTGGGTCAGTGCAGCATGACAAAATATGCAGGGACTGCAGCCCTACAAGAGATGCAAGACGTCCATGTGCATAACTAGAATAGTTGTTTAAACAGTTACAGGGCTAGGTAAGAAGAGGAGCAATAAAGAACCACTTTAACTTTCTTACACACTGTTAAACACACAGAAGGGGCAAGGTCAAAATATTTTACATATGCTTTGGTTCATGAACAAATTTATCAAGATATAAAATATTAATTTATAAAAACACAAGCTTTGAATAAAAATAAAAATAAAAAAGTATAGGCTGAATAGTTTATACTGTTGAAATAGCCCTAAAAGTTGAAAATACCGTCTGGGGAATTTCAATAATTAGTATGGTATTCAGTGCTTACTTTTCTAGATGCAAGCTCCTGTTACTGGCAAATGATTTGAATGAACAATGCAAAGAGGTTCTCTATGAGAATACTTCAAAGCACACATTTTTGAGTTAGGCCCTTAACTTGATGGAATTTGTGAGGAAGGGAAGAGCTTGCTGCCCATTCTCAAAGCCTGAAATTATCATGACACTTTAGTCAAGTTAAAAAATGTCAAGTAGTAGCAGTAAAAATACGTTTGTCTATACAAAGGCAAAATATTTGCATCTTGGCAAAGCATGGGCAGAATATGTAGCAACTCCAAAGGCTAACAGCAGCGTATTAATAGGTGGGAAAAATGTATTCTTTACTTGTCTATACAATGGAAAATTAAGCTGACAAGAGGTATATTTTGGTGACTTAATGGGTGACCGTTTCATTCTCTTTCCCTTTTTTCCCCCACTATGCGACTGCCATGAAAATGAACTATTAATCTGTTTCCCAAAGGAATTCCTCTCTCTGGAGCTGGGGTTGACAGCCGCAATACGAACGTTGTTGTGTGGTCAACAAACAATTTTCCTGGGCTTCAGTGCTTTTCAAAAGCACTTTTTCTCTCACCCTGATCATGTGAAAAATGTAGTTGTCAAAGGTTCCTTTCTTTTATTCCCTCACAAAGATGTCAGATGGAGAGTGTTAGAATTTCCAAATGTGTTAATCCGTAAGAAGTAAAAGACTGGGGCATAAACACAAGCCCATTCTTTGCCACTGACTGATTCACTCTTTAACATATAATTTCCTTTCCTTTTCTCTACCTCAAAGCAGCAATCCTTTTTTTCTTACAAGATCACGATTCACATTTTCATGTGAAGGAGAAAAATAGGGGTTCCAGTTACACCACTGTTTATTCCGGTAATTCTGATTAAATATGATCCCAGTCTTCTAAAATTACCATGATATACTCAAATCAGAGTTCCTAATATATAACCACAACAACATTTCAGTAAAACTGTTGAGTATTACACAATTGCACCTTAATTGCTGTTATACTAATTATCTTGTTGATGCATATGAACACATTTAGAGCACTCATAATTTTTACTAGATCCCACATGCTTATTCTGCTATTAATATAACTGTGTTTAGCTGGTGGACTTATTTTGTTATTGGATTTTGAGGAAAAAACTGATGTAAAGGCATTATATTGTATTATATCAAGTTTGTCAAACAGGAGGCCTTTTTGGATCTGTGGGTGGGAGGATGTTGGTGCTATACAAGTTAAGTAGAAGCAGATGGTCTGAGGAGGTGAATCACATATTTAACTGTTTGTATTTTGGTTACAGGGCAATGAGCACCAGCTAATTCTGATTCATTTTACACAAATTTCAATTCGTTTGAGTATGAATTGAGTTCATAGAAATGTAAAAAAGAGCCAAAATATGCAGATCTCAACCTTACTGGAATGTTAGCAGAACTGTCACTAAAGTAACTAAAAAAAGCTGAGAGGGGACCCTGCCAATACTCCCTGACCTAGCCCCACCCTCCACCCCCACTCCTGTGAACCCATAGCCTGTCATCACCCGGACATCACAGACATTGAGACACTGATTGATGAAAACACCTTTCATAATAACATTGCAGGAAAAGAGACCCTTGCCTTGTCATTATGGGCTACTCATGGCTGCATTATTACAGGTGGGACGGAAGTGGGGTTGAGAGATATATTGTGGGAGATGATGTAGCTCAAAATGAAATTGACCTCAGCATACTCAGATGTACAGATCTCATGGTCCAACAGTATGCACCGTGGATCAAAGTTCACTGTGCAAGGTGACACAAATGTTTTCAATGGTGAATGAAAAATTACAGTCCATTTCAAATGTTGAATAAAACTGTAATATACCAGTACATGTTACCTCACAACTCCTCAGGTATCTACAAATGGTAACGCTGAAGTTAACTAAGGCTAAGTTAAATAAGCCTAAAAGGAAACCACATAATTGAATTCTACCAAGGACAAAAAGAATTCAGCAGCATCTACTGTTGCAATATTTCATTACCAGTAAACTGACAGAAAGCAGTCAAAACTAGTGCCACCTTGCTATATTGGTCTTTCTCTCTCAGTATTGTCACTGTAGTCTGGCTTGAATTGTGGCATACTCACTCTGAAGGGTGTGCAAATGCTCACAGGAAGTGCAGTGGAGCATCAAGGAAACAGTTTCACTTCTCTGGCCAGAAGTTACACAGTGTAGCTGGGCTTGCCCCCACCCAACTAATCCTACTAAAAATGGCTGATTATATGTAAATGTATAAATAATCACAACACAGACACAACACCAAATAATACCTTTTTAATTAAGGACTCTATGAAGGAAGGGTAAAAGTGTGAGGATGTTATACAGCGAGCCAGAAAGATAAAACATATTTTTGGATTTGCATTTTCTTCACTTGTAATTTGAATTGATAAATCCACCTGTGAAGGCCTGGGGACATGGAAAGTATAGAACATATGGTAGCAGGTTGACTATCAAATAAAGGCACAAATCTAAAGTAATGGAGAAGCTTGGAAATGAAGTAATATTAACTGATGTGATACTTTAGCTCCAATTTCATGTGGTTTCAAGTATTACATGCAAGTACATCTGAAAGTCAGAAATAAGTCATGTTTACCATGACCAATAAAGTTGCAAGTGTCAGGATTGTCCTGTTAAACTCAAGCCTTGCTTGATGACATGATCTGGAACTGTTTATATATTTTTGACATGATGACCATAGGCCCTCTTTGTATTACAGTACAATACATCAGCATTTTGTTTCCCAGCCTGGGGCATTATGATGCAAAGAGAACAGCTCATTTGCTAATACGTCACAGGCGTGCAGGAATCACAGGGTGAGTCTGAGCTTCCGATCCGGCATTTCCTTGCTTGCATGTGTTCAGCAGATGCCACCAGGCCTTAAGCAGCCAAACTCAACTCATTGTTCTCAGCCAATTACCAGAGCCATGACCAACAGTCTGTGTGAAAGGGAAGGGACACCTGAAGTTCCCTTTGTCCAAGCTCCCTGATAATGAGATGTTTTTAATATTGTTACAAATGATTATTCTACTTGCCTGGAAACTGAGAATGTGGCACGTTATGCAATTGAATCGGGTACATATGATGGATTAAAGCTATATAAACTGTCTGGTTTTACATGAGGCCTACACATGTACAGACATCCGCCCAAGCCCTCAAACATCAGGGCAATGATTGTAAATTCTACTTTCGCTGCTCATGTTACAGCCTGCAATACAGCACATATGCATGGTTTTGGTGGGTTGTCTTTGTGTGTTGAGGAAAGGTTGGTTGAGTTCGTATTTAAAAATCTGCAGGTGTCTTCAGACTCTGATGGTAACACCAAGGTATGCATTCTCATCTTGCTCTATTCATGAGCTCATGCAAAAACACTTTTCAATGACATGTGTGTGAATCGTTTCCAAACACAACCGACTAATGTTTCCAAACACAGACACACCCTAACAGTCACTCGTTAAACCTACCAAAAATCTTATTTTTCTTCAGTAACACCAATTTCTTGATTTCTTGATTATATTTCTTGATTTTACTCGGTCCTGATTTCAAGCACTTTCTAACTTTGGACTGCTCTTTTACATGGCTGTTATTCTCTCTGTTATACTCAGGGGTGCCGCTAGAAATTTTGGGCCCTATGAGAGAATATAATATTGGGCCCCCCAAACCTATAATAATAATAATAATAATAGTGTTCTATGAGGGCCCCCTGTCAGTGCTGGGCCCTTGGAATCGTCCTAACTAACTACCACTTTAGAATTCCAGGTGCACATGTGAACATTTCCTTCCACAGACCTGCAGTCACTGCTCCATTTAATCATGAAAGCCAAACTTATATTCAAGACCAAAACACAATAATGTATTGGTGCAGTGTAATGCAAAACATCTTCATATTAAGTGATGTTCTGTGAGGTGTACACCCAGCACTGGGCAATATCATTTCATCTGTGGTTTCCAACAGCATTCAGAGAAGTTGCATAGGGCTTTTGGCCAGGAACTTAGACATTCATGCAATAAATTACAATAGCATTAACTTGCTAAACACCTTCCTTTTACTCTACATATATCTGTACCTATAGAAATAAAGTAATGTCAAATGTAAAAGACGGAACTAGTCAGGGTGAGTTAAGGCAATGTTATTCATGCCTCAGTTGCTCTGTTCTCTAACCGTGCTGGAAACACTCCCCTTCTTTCAGCTTCCCACAGAACTAAAGATGTGAAATGGTGATCAACAACAGAAAAAGGATACCTTTCTCTCTGCCAGGCTGGGTATGAAATATGAAGGCTGTACAATGTTCTATGCTTTTGAGAGTCAGAATAACATTGGTTTAAATTATGGAGGGTTTTGAATACTCTCTTATCCACAGATGGCTGTTCACATAAGAATCCCAGGACGTGCATAATTGTATCACTAATAAGCAGTAAGGCAATTAGTTGTATAAGTGTGCTCTAATCACTGGGACAGAAGAGATGACGAAGAAAACATAGAAAAGAAAAAAGGGGGGACAAGGGACAAAGAATGTCTTTCTCTCAATTCACACTCTGACAGGCATAATTAGATATATATAATAGAAAATTCTGCAGTCAGGGGTACAATTTATACAAATGCATTTTTGTTGTGTTGCTTGTGGCTATCATTGTTGTATGAATCCTTTTTCATTTGCACTTCACTTTGTTTAACTAAAAAGACAAAATGAGAGTGATGGGACAGAGGGAAAAATTGTAATTAGCCATATAGTGGTGTATGACTATAGGGAATATTTGTGTTATTTCTGCAGACAAAAGGTGTCAGAAAAGAAAACACTTTATGTAGTACAGAGCAAGCATTGAGTTAGACTGATTTCCACAATTCCCACCAGACCCTTCCATCTCTCACTGATTAATTTATAAATTTGCTAAAAAGTGATGTCTGACAGGAAAACATTTCAAGCAGAGGTATACATACTGATAACATAATAATGTTTTTTCTTTCTTTTTTCCAGATTTTAACACCTCAAACAAATTATTGTACACTGTTGAAAACTATACCATAACAATGTGCACAGTAACTGTAGGGAGACTCTCAAAGTATCCCAGCAAACCATCTGTCACATTTGTGTTTTGTTTTCATTTTCAAATTCCTTTTCAACGTGCCATTGAAGACATTAATAAAATGGCTGAAATTCTATTAACCACATTTAAGCCTCCAGTAAGCCTACTACTGTATGTCAAAATACTGTTTCACTTCAAATTATATTTATACCATATTCAAACAAGCAATGCCACATATTTAATTAAATCCCTTTCAACTTTCACCTGCAAGTTGTATGTAGTCTCCAGTTTTAAACATTTCATCAGGAATTAAGGCACAGTGGTTGACAGGACTAATGCAACTGTAGTGTTTTGTTTCTATTTGATTATTTACTTTGTCCATCATCTATGCAGTAAAATAAATATATGTATTTAAAAATCAAAACACAGTTCTCAGAAAATGTTCCAAAAAGCAGCACTGGCATACAAATTTGGAGGTCCGATCACCCCATAAAAGGGACCTTGGTAATGAAGAGAGTAAAAGAGAGAAAGAAAAAGAGAAAGAAAAGAAGAAAAAAAACTTTTGAAGGGCAAGGTCATGACTGGCAGTTGATTTGAAGAGTTTCTACGTCCTCACAATGGAACATGACATCATCAGGTATTGAAGAGGGAGAAGAGGAGAGGGAGTTCTTTAAAAAAGCAGGCCGCTTACCAAGGGCCATAATTAAATTTGTGCTAAACTTGCCCAAGTGCCCCAGCATTTGTGCAATCAGAGTGCAGAATCATTTTGGGGGTGGGGTGGTGAAGCAATCAGCTCTGTTTGCTGGGGAGTCCATTCACACAGCCTTTTTTACTGTATACTTTCCAGTATTTTCAAAAACACAAAGTGCCCTGCTAATTGTGTTCTGGACATATTTCTTTAGTGCATCTAGTCCTCTGAACTTGCCGTTCTTGTCTGTTTTGGCTGGGAAGTGGAGAAAATACACCGTGTTGATGTCTGATAAATGGTTTTCCCGGTGCACATTCTTAGTACTATGAGCAATATTTATAGAACTCATGGTGGGGAATGCATAAGGAAAGAATACAGTTGTGTAAGTTATGCACATAATGAATCTGAAAAAAAACAGCTTAGGACAATGGGATAAATGTTTAATCCCCTTTCATCTTATTACTCTCCTTATTAAAAATAAATGTTCAGACTGAATCCTGGATTCAACCTACATTTGTCATTAACTTTGAAAGACAGTTAATTAAAAATATTACTTTTTCTATTATGAACACATTTTGGTAAGTCCAACAATGGCGAAATGAAAAAAATATACTGAAAAAACAAACCCTTGCAATTAATTATGAGTTAAACTTTGGGACGAAGGTTGATCTATTCCAGCGTTGAATCATGAACACACAAAATCATTCAGAATCTCTATGATCCACTGAGATTTGTAATCAGCAAACCTTTTTATATAACAGTTCTCTCAAAAAAATGGACCAAGGATCATCAGTTTCTGGGAATGAAGTATTTGTGATTATTGGTGGTATTTTAATTATCAATAACTTAAATACTACTGTGTGAGCAGCATTGACAGAGTTACACTTGAGCTGGAGATGTGGCTATTATGTCTTTCCATAAAGTCGGAGCCAGGGAACAGACTGGATATTGCTGTTTCTGAAAGTCAATTAACAGCTATGAGGACATTTCTAAAAATACGGGTATTTAAGGATGAGTAATTGTACACCAGGAAATACCTCCACAGTATTTAATGAATCTCTGTGTACAGTAGTGACTGTGGTGATAAGGTGATGAATTCTCCAGTCCTGCAAAATCTCAGTGTTGTTATTTATGCCTAAGAATGGACCTGTTCTCTGGAAATAAGTTATTATTTCAGATTCATAATTATGTAAACAGTTTGACAATCCCATCATGACATAATGGCATATTTCTTCAGCTCATGCATCATGAACAAGTTATCATCTATTTACAGAATTAATGCCTGGTCAAGATTTAGCTTTCTAAAGGACTTTTCTCCAATAGCCCATGTTCCCCCATACTTTTATCAGTTTTCTTCTAGCAATGATCTATTTTATGGATGAGCTTCTTCAATTCCTGTAAGTTTCAATTGATACTCTGTTTCTTTATTTCTCAGAGGACTTGCAACTGCTCTTTCTCTTTAATCACTAAGCCCTTCACACTTTGTCTATATTCAATAGATTCAATGTGCCTGACACATTGATAGAAACAAGATGGTACAGATCATGCATGCGAGTGGCCAGCAAACAGCAAGCATGGCACATGCTCTGAGGAAATACTGACCTTGTTAAAGTTTAATTCAGAAATTTATCTATGTTCTCATGTAAGCCCTAATTCAGGATTCTTTCATCCTTAAAAAAAAACAACTAGAGGTCCAGGGGGAGGTGAATCATATTTTCAGATCTATATCTTTTCAATTATGAAGTGTGACTCATTTCTCAGCAGGGCACAACTACACCACAAAGATTTCCTGGAACTGCAATAGAATGTTACCTTCACACGAAGAAGAAAATATTATAAAAATAAGTACATTACCAGATTCTCCGTTATACCAATATTTTAAGACACATAAATGGTCCATCACATTTTTATATTGTTTCATTTCAGTTTCATCATGTTTTCATGGCTTGTCAGGAGTAAGGTAACCCAAAATGACCACAAATATTCTGGGAATTCTCCCACAATAGGTTCAAGACCTTTCCAAACAAGCGTCATGTTGTCCCTGCACGGCCCTCAGCAGCTCAACCTTGGTGGTTGCTTTGAAATAATCTACCAGTAAGGTTAATAAACTGCTGTATTCGGGACAAAGGGGTCTGTTATAAACATTATTTTCCATTAAAGAGCTGATAGCAGAGGCGGCCGTGTACTCCAATAAGAAAACATTTGGCCAACAGTCTGCCAAAGCTCCAACTCCTCCCATTCCCTGTCGTCTTTTTCCAAAAATGGAATTTTTTAAAAAATACAAATAATGACCAAAGTTTACATGGTGATGAACACGTTTTTTCTGTTTTCCATGAAAAACATTGTGGCCTTGGATATTGAATGTTTGAACTCAGGTATTTTATTAAAGCCTCCATTTAGACAAACAGAGGCAACCCCCTCCCAACCAAAGAAAAAAAAAGAGAAAAGAGACTTCAGTAATGATGGCATAAGTTATCAGATATAACTATCTGATGAATTCTTAGAACAAAGTCATGAAGGAGAGCAAACTGGAAACAATTATACTGGCAGAATACTAAAGATAATCTTCAAACTATATAGAGTACATTCTCATATATGGAATTAAAAAATGATCTGTAAAATTATGACAAGTATTTGATTAGAATTAATTTAATGGTTGCAATTTTGATTGTTGAATTTGTTCATAATTTGCCAACCTCGATCATTATAATCATGTCACATTGCTGATGGTCTAAGTAGAAAGTGATCTTTTGTGAACATTTACAGAAGGATTGGACAGCACTCTACTGACAATACAAGACAGGCCGTGGTTTGTTGATAGTCCTGGTTTACTACAGCAAGGCATTTGTGGGGCTAAGACCCAAACCTCCAGGCAACAGTAGGAGTGTATTATTCCCCCCAAAAGCAGAAGTTTTGCTTCTTAGCAGCTATAAAATGTGGGATTATCACTCTGCTTGTAAAATCTACTACACTACTTTGAGTGAGGTGTGAAGCATTACAGGACCCAAATTCCTCTCAGCTAATACTACATCTGAAGGCATGTGCTTGGGCACAGGACACTGTTACTGCACAGCTACTGTACATCATATGGTGATATAAAGGGGCAACTGCAATTTTACAAAATTACAAAACTGCTTTTTAAAACAGTAACAACAAGCAGTACAGGTCATCACATGAGATCAATATTTAATTCATATAATAATTCAGAGCAGGAAAAAACTCATTAAATAACAATTAATTTGAACGGATAGTGCCTAAATCATTGTTTGTGCTAAAAAGGATAATTTTGATTGTTCACAACTAGTAATTGCAGGTTAGCATGATAGTTTGCTTGGAAACAGATAACCACATTCTGAAATTGCTAGGAACACAGTCAGAAATGCTACGCTAAACAATGAGCCCCACTGCTGAAACAGATCAACGTGACATGCCAAAGTTCAAAGATGAGAAATTTCCCACATAGTGATGTGAAGAGACACATCTATTCAATTTATCTTCTCCTCCCCTTTGGAGAATAATTCAGCTTGTTGAGAACTACGATTGTATTTGATTAGTTGTCCTACAGATTTGCATATTTTACAGCACATGATGTTTTGCAAAGGCAGGTCATTTAAGGGTGTAGAACAGGATTATTGCACAGCTGCAGAGCTTGTGTGACTGACTGTGTTTGTCCAGCAAACATGGTCTGACTACTGTGTGGCCACTGGTCATTCTCGCCTCCAAATCTGCTTATAGATTTCCTTTTCTGAGTGGCCTGAGACTGGTCAGGAGGTCAGCCCTAGTGCATGGCATTCTGGGAGTGCTCATCCTCAAAGGACCTCAGTGCAGAATCTATCATAATTAATGCACCCTTCCTTGCCAGTCAGTTGACTAACCAAACAAGACTGAGGGAAAAAGATGCCTTTTATAACCTTGCTTTTGAAAGAAAAAAAAGATCAGATTCCTTACTTCTTTTATTAATTGGACCAAATAGAGCAGAAGCAAAGGAGGCCAAAGGTCAGGGTCAGTATTTGTGAGATGCTAAAAAATTCAATATTTGCTCTGAGAGCAGTGGGTTCAAAAATGATTATTGTGATTACTCAAGGCAAGCACACTGTCACACAATTTGTACGTGCACCAAGAAAATGACCCACAAGTGTAATGACAATCAGGTTTAAATGAAAACCTTGATTGTATTTTGAAAATATAGGTATCTGTTGCCTGTTTATGCAGGTAGGATTTCCTCTAGAGGAGCACCAACATACAGAAACAAAGAACCACAACTAAACACTATGTCCCTGACCACCACTGGACACCGCTAGTCCACAACCTTTCAGAAACTGAAAGTAAGGGGCAATATCCAGCCTGCTGAATCCTGTCCGATCATGGTGAACAGAGTCAACACAATATGAGTCTTCAGCCTTTCCCCAGCATGCACTGCACTGGCAGAAAAACAATCCCCCAGGACAAACACACACAAAATAATATCCAAACACCAGCAACATCTGTAACCAAGTATAAAGAGCATCCTCACGCAAATTACATGTCTGTGAATAGAACAGACAATAACCAGTTTTTTTTGATTTTGAAAGGTAACTTGTACCACAGATCATTATTTTTTGGTATGATCCAAGATGGCACTGTATAAGGTGGTCATGGGAAAATACAAGCAACTTATAAGCAAGCATGGGCATATATCATCTGGATGCTACATGCAGCAGTACATGATATTAATAGAGAATATATCTTACAACTTGACATTTCTCAGCATTTGAGACTTGGATGTGACACATGGTGCCCATAATATTTTCAGATGGCAAGATGAAAAAACAAAGGACCAAGTCACATGGCAGCATTCAGGAAACATTGGACAGGATTGCTACAGATTAGTGCTCGTCCAGTTTGTGTGAGGTAATGTCATCAAACCCATTTAGTGCATCTTGGCCTCATTTTGATATCAACAATTCTAATGATGAACCGCTAGTTTTCTGAAACTTGTAACGTGTATGGAATAGAAGGGTTAAAGAATTCCATGATGCTAATCAGGCAAAACTAGCTTGGACCAAGACTCTATCTATCTGTAACCATCCTCATACACAGTAGAGCATGCAGTATATGAATTGCACTGCTTATCTTATCATTTACACAAGCATATATCAGCAGGAGTATTGAAAGCCAGGTAAGCCACCAAGACGTTAAACAAAATACACTGCAGTGATTTCTTTTTAAATTACAGCTGTTATATGGCAACTGTGCACTACCTGTAGATAAGGATGTGTCATGCAATCTTTGACTGTCTCAAAGAGCTTATGAAAATGAACAGAGGGGGACACATTATTATTCTAATGTCTCAGGTGTGATGTGCCTGGAGTTTATTTGGAGCCAGCTGAGCAAGATAGCTCTTGCAAACTACATTTTAAGACTGGACAGAGGGCTGCCATGCAGAGACACAGCTTCACCCTTTTTCTGAAGAGTGGCCTTTACTTGAGGGATAGGGGATATGTGCTTTCAAGAAAAAAGAGCAATTAGGTTGATTTAAATCCAAAGATATGGGACAGGTATCAATATCCAGCATCCCTGGTCTCCTGGCCTCTCATTATAGATCCCTATCATGTTGAAGCACCCACACATCTCTGCATTCTAACACACTCCCTTACTGGTGTATCATATCCACAAGATTATGAAGGTGAGACGAAACAGCTGCTAACAAATGTGTGGTCTCTTGCCAGCAAAAAAGGATTATTAATTCGGCTCCAGAACAATGATTGCTCCAAAGTTATCATTGTTTCAATTCAACCTTTGACCCCTGGGTAACGGCATTGTTGAGAGACTAATTGACGCATTCCATATTTCTAAGTGCTCGCAAATGGGGTTAGGGTTCTGGCCCCATCAATCACAGCGCATGTGTCACTGTGGGGAATGGACAGGGGACTCAGTGTCCAGCACACCTTCCTGTGGGAATAGACCATAGAACATCACATCCAGAAAAACTGCATACCATCTCTAAAGGTAAACCAAGGTCTCTTTTCAGTTAAAAGGCAGGCCTGACATAATGCTATGAAAATATTACATATTACATAAGTATTTCATATTTCCTTAAAATTTGATGTTGCACAATAATAATCTTAGAACATAGATGAAATGGCACATTCTTCACTGATTAAAAACTTTTTTTGAAATACCGGGGGAGGAAGATCAGGTGTCAGAATCAGCGCCGACTTAATTTCCAAAGAACAAGCTAGAGTGGGAAGAGAGGTTTAAGGACGTCTGTCATAGTGAAGAGGCCGCATGGGAAAGGTTTTAGAAAAAAGTCCCCCAAATCTTTACAGCAAAGGAGTGAGCGGTTACTCTCTTCCTGAGTGAAGACGGCATGACAGCTTGGTCCCATGTGGGAAAGCTGCCGGCGCTGAGAAATGGAGTGCGACTCTGGAAATAATCTCCTCCTAAGCTGTACCTATTTATCACTGAGGTAATGATAAGAATCTGATTTAAAGGTGAACCCTGCGATGGGTCAACTCCTCACACAGGCGGTAATGTGATCTGTGGGAGAGTGCTGATAACCTGGAACAATATGGAGAATCCTTGTCAGATAAATAAAACAAACTAGCTGTCCAATAAAGAAAAACTACACGGCTGGAGGTCTGCGGAACCAGTACAGACACACACAGAAAAAGGGGAGAGGAATGGAAGAAGAATTATGGCTGGTGAGAGATGGGGGGAGAGAAAATGTCCTCTTCATTGTGAGAGAACCATGGCTTTTGATTTAAATGAGAACTTGGCTTTTGGAGAGGACCTCTGCAGACAGACTTTGCAGGCCGGGTCTCTTCCCTGTACGGGGCCTCAAAGGATGGCACATGCTGCAGAAGTCACACTGCACTGCAAGACGTAGCTGAACTCAGAACAAGAAGCCATAAAAACAACAGGTTGCAAACAACTGAGTAACGATGGTCCTCTCATTTTGAAGTCCAAGTCTCAGTGAACTAACCATGTGATAGTTTAGGTATAAAGAGCAACTTAAAACAAACTTGATTTAAAAAAAAAAAAAAATTTAGTTCAGCAGTAATTTCACTTCGAATAAAACCAATCTTAAAAAAGTTCAGAGCTTGCTCTGAAAACACCAGAGAGGGTTAGAGATGTGGCTGATGTGATCTCTGGAACACAACAGACTGCATAGAGACAGTGAGCTACATATGTAAACTGTCTGTAGTTTGCAAGGCATATTCCTGGTATAGAGGGGGGAAAAAACATTTGTAATATTGCCCAAATACATCAATATAAAGATTTGTTTTCCCAAGCATTTGTGTTACAGCAAAGCACAGATTAAAACACTTCAATGAGGACATCATGGGGCAAGGGAATAAAGAATTTTGCATTTTAGTTGTCTAACCATACAGGCACTTTTTATCCATTTGCTCTATGAGGTGCCATTTTTTCAACTGTGTGTATACAAAAAACTGGAAACTCTGAAACACTTTATAGACTTTAAAGATTTGTATGGACTTCAATATGTTTTAATACTCTAGGAAAGCCAACTGAGCTATAGTTTCTTTCTGTATCTATGTGTATCTATATGCTGGCTTTATTGTTTTAAGTCCTTGCGGGTACAGGAGACTGCCATTGCAGGCTAAGTAATGTGTAAGGTCAATTTATGGATGTTATGCTTCAACAGCCGACCAGATCCCGAGGCACTTCCCTTCTGTGAAACAACAGCGCAGTGACCTCTGTGAATCTCTGTGGTTAGAGATGATCTGTGTGACGTCATGTTTTCCAGGACTGTGCACATGGTATTTTGTCTCCCCCTGTCCAAACATATGTGAGGGGCTCACTGGTTACTACACAGCTCAGAGGAAATATCCCTTGCACCACAACACAGGAGAGGGATTCATTTCTCCTGGCATCACAGAACAAGTGAGAGTAGGATTATTTCAATTACAATTAAATCAAGACATAAAATCAGTATTTTTGTTTGTGCTGTTAAACTACACAAGTAGTTTTTTTACCAGTACCAAAGGGGATATACCCTCCCTAAATGCTGATATTTGGAGAGAAAAAAAACATTAACAGGTCCTCAAGTCTGTAAAAGCTTCCCAGTATCAGTGTTTTTGGGATCTGTAGAGGGTGTGTACTTTAATATTCACTACTCCAGCCCATGCAATGAAAAGGACATGAATGAGCAATTAAAGACAAATAACACATTTGCATATCTGTTGCAAACTCTTGCACCACTCTAAAACACATGTCGCACCAGATAAATAATCAATCTAACTGTGGATGAATCTGTGTCATAATTTCAACAAAACCAAACAAGGTGTTATGAGGACAGCTACAGGCCCCTACTGACTTGTCAGGGTGCTCCGGATTCTCCTCTGCCGTGCCCCCAACACCAGCACAGCCCTGGAGAGAGAGCCCCTGGGCAAGCTGGTGGTCCAGGCTGTCTTTCTCCTCCTTTGGCAGTCACTTCTCCTACCTTGAGAAACAGAGGATGAGAAACCTGCACTCTCCACCTGTTTTACAGACCTTTGTTCCCAGATGTAATACATTTGTTTAAGATTTAATTGTTTATTTTTTTCAGTGCGTGCACACACACACACACACACACACACACACACACACACACACACACACACACACACACACACACACACACACACACGTGTGCACAAAATGGGGAATTGTTGTGATTCCATGATTGACCAGCTGAAGTTATTAATCTTATTGTTGAAAGGGATTTTAGAAAGTCAAAGTCCCTCTTCATTCCCTTCTCTCCCTCCTTTCTTTCTTCTTCCCCCTCTCTCTCTCTCTCTCTCTCTCTCTCACTTGGGTCTGCAGCTGTATTTTTAATCAAGGGAAAGATCCATAGAAAAATGGGCATTTCTTTCAGGGCTGTACATTCTTACCCCTCCTATCTGCGCTCATGGATCACTGGTTAGCTTAGAAATACAGCCGGCACAAAAGCAGCAGCTGACATGTGCCGCTTAATGGTAATAATGGCCATTTATAAGCCCAATCAATCACATTTAGTGGACAACTCCATTTTTTGTCCCTGAAAAGGTATAAATAATAATAATAATAAAAAAGAGAAGAAATGCGGTCTAAAAAAAGCCACCTCGGTAAATATTTTAACTGCTTATTAAGATTTGGGGTGGGCGACAAAAGGAGCATCTGTGCTTCTCAGGCCCAGCTGAAAGGGGGGACACAGATGGTTCTTAGAAGCTAACAGTAAAAACTATGCCACAAGCAGAACAAAGTATGCTCTTTTAGTTTTTTTGGTTTGTGCAAATTAATTTGGAGTCCGAAAGCCAGGCTTTTTGCAGAGACATTTTAACTGAAGACAGAATTCTTTGGACATCTCATAAAATGTGCAATGAATACCTCAGTTTGTTTATCTTTGGAAGGTTGAAATATTTTAATGTCTCTTCCCTGTGTTTTTTATGAGCTCTCAATGCTTGTGCAGCAATTCGTAGACACGCAATACTACAGTGGAGGATAGACATATTAGCTTCTCGTCTCTTTTCCTGCTTTGCCATTAATTTTCCTAATGAATCAGTTGCATCTTGAATATGTAATTGTGAAAGTTATCAATGCCTTCTTTAAATTGTCAAAGAAATTACAAAAACGATTGGAACTGCTTGGCACCATTGTAAAAGAGACTTAAAGTTCCAAACTTTCTTTATTATCTTATGTCCTCCAAAATAATGAAGGTAAATGTAAGAAGTGAGTTCAGAGAACATGGCTTTTCACAAGATAATATGGAAAATTTTTACAGCTTTTATCCTTTCCTAATCCTTCTTGTGCTTTTATCTTGTTGGGTTTTTATTGGCTGAGCTGCTGCTGGGAACTTTACCCTAATAAAAAACAATCCTGCTGAATTTTCCAAAGAATTTATGCAGTTTGCAAACAGATAAGCTTGCAGTGTTTCCCTGGACATTGTCTCACATTTAATATAAAATTTTAACCACCATTAGGCATTTAAAGCTTAACAAAAACATGGCAAAAATGGCACCTGTCCTATATGAAGGTATATGAAGGATTTATCCCTCGTATTCCAGGGTGTATGGTTGAGTATGAGCATCAATATTGCTCTTCATCTATGAAGTCTGTTCTTCTATGGTTTGGTTGTGAGTGTGCTTGTGTTTCTCAAGAACTGGGAACAAGGGAGAAT
The DNA here is from genome assembly GCA_019176425.1 of Megalops atlanticus. NCBI lineage: Eukaryota > Metazoa > Chordata > Actinopteri > Elopiformes > Megalopidae > Megalops > Megalops atlanticus. The sequence continues at coordinate 12,329,920 of CM032881.1, forward strand.
ATGTGTGTATACATTTGTAATACATGTGCAAGTCACAGCATCTTAGCAGGAGGGATTAGCTGACTGAGAGAACTATGTAAATGATTAGACGGCCCATCCCTCAGACAAACAAGCATCCACGTTCCTGCTCTAGCAAGTGGCCCCCAATGACCCCTTCACTTCAAAACATTCACTGTTTTTTCCAGTCTTTTTGCTTCTTTCCCTTGTACAGTGTTAGAGTCTTATAAAACAGCAAAGACAAGTGAACATATTCTCAGTCTAAATTTTGGCATTAAACAACCCCATGTATTTAAGCTTACCTCTAACTAGTCTGGTTGTATGAGAGTATTTATTTCAGAAAACCTCTCTGTGCAGTCATAATAGTGGTAACATCGCCTCAAGCTAATTCATATTTAATGGATAGATAAAGCTTTTGCTAATAATTTACCATGAGCATTGCAGTTCTCAATTAGTAAAGGTTTTTTTGGGTTTCATTAACCTTGTCTCCATCTTCCACAAACTTAATCCCTTAGCTGCTCTGCAGGCTTTCATAGGTTGTGTTCTTGTAAGGACAGGGCCAGAACCATACAAATGGTTGCAAACAAATTCTCAAAGACCAATGAAATTATTTTGTTATTGCAAGAGTTTATTAATGTATATTTGAGGAACCATTACTGTGGAATGACATCAAATAGATTAATTCTTGTTTAAAGGCATTATGATGAATATATTTTGTGTATGTTTCATGTATCGAATTTAGAGGATATATTTCACTGTTGTATACTGTTGTATTCATTCATGTATGTCTTTTACAAAAGTAATTATATTTAGCTCTCTTTTTATTTTCAAGATTTAATGCATAAAACACCTAATGAGCAGGAATACAGTTCCAGTGGAAACACATACTCATTCGATGTAAAAAAAAAAAAATCTCCATTTTAAATTTTTACAGGTCAAAATAAAATTGAAATCCTGTATGACAAAATAAATCTTGTGAAGTCCAAGACTTTGGTCTGTATTATCCACATTTGAAACAGTAGTTTCACTGTGGCCACAATGACTCTGTAAGGGTGCAGTATAACAGTCTCCAGCCCTGCAGACTCCACCACCCTGACGGGACAGGAAATTCCATGATCCACTTTTCCCCATCTTCACATTGGGACGCTCTGCACTCTGCTGAGAAGACTCCAGCACTACCGCAACAATCACCATCTCGGAAACATGTGCATTTCAAAGATTTCCACAGTCATTATTCTCAGGAAACTTGCATTGACAGACTGACTGTTCGTTATCACCGGCTCCCACCTTTGTAGACATGCAACCAGGCCTTGTGCCATGTCATGTCACACTTTACTTTTTACATTTAGGTATGAATGGTATGTGTAAAATGGACAGAAGTTACATACTTTTAAGCTGATATTTGATCAGTATTGGTATACTTTTTGTGACAGGTCATGATGCACATTTGGCATAGTATAGCACACTGAAATTTGGTTTCCTACTATGTCTTCCTTAGTAGTTCCACTGGAACACTGAAGATATGAATCAAGTTGACTGAAAGCAATCAGAGAATGTCCGTGGTTGGCAATTCCTCCTAAAGTGACTGTAGGCATGTAAATACTGAGGCAAGGCCTCATGTTTGTATGAGGGGATCACATGGCTAATTTCCATCAGGGCTTGGTGGCTAGGGATCTATAGAGTTATTACAGTGTAAACAGTCCCATTAAGAGTGCCCGGCATCAGATTGATGGAGAGGTGATCCATTTGTCATCTGAATTGACAAGCACAGGGCTTTTGTCTTTACTGCCACCATTGTGTGGCTTGCTCATAGGGGAGTGTGGTAATCAGAGGCAGCTGCTGGCTGGCCCTGATAAGTGCCCCCAGCCATTGAGCTACTCGCCTGAGCTCCCCCGGAAGGACCAGAGGTGCTGTCAGCACGCCACAGCTAGCAGGATGAATGAGGCAGGAACACATGCCTCGGCTCACTGGTACTTGTTAGAGCGAACTCTGCAACACCTCACACTTACCTGACACCAAACGCCACTTTTGCGCACCCTGACTTGCAATAATGCTAATGATCGTGTGATCTAATACCTAGAATAGTGAGAAAATGAATCAGTAGTCTGAGCAAAGATTTCAGTGAGCTGTATTCCTGTTAATTTATTTATACCTTTTTTGGGTATAAAGGTGGCTGTGTCACTTTTACCCCTGGCAGTGAATAGGATGGGTATGCACACATTAATGTCCTGATGTCATGGGAAATCTGGACACAAGCCAAGAGGTAAGGATGGAGGGCACAGGTGAATTCTGAACACATGGTGACTCCTTCCTGATCAGCAACAGAGCTGACTGTAGATGACAGCTATTGTGCAAACAGCAGAAGCAGTGAATGAAAGTAAAATCCCTGCGCACAGCCTGCCTGTCACAGCCACACATACTCCTTAACAAAGTTCCAAACAGCTGTTCAGGGTTGTTAGTTTCAGCCCCATGTGTAAATCTCCTCCCCCTCACTGGCCAAGTGGAAACCTTGTCTCCATCAACCATCAACTCCATACTCTACTTATCCACGGAATAGAAATGCACTACTTATTGACATGGTTTGAGAACATTATGTGTTCAAACACAGCGCTTTCAGTTATTGTACTGTACTGTCACTCACTCAAGCTGTCCGTGAAATGGATGTTGTCATACTACAATAGAGAGCCATAGCAAAACAAAGCAGAGTGTTGCCAATATCAGCTGGCAGGCAATGGCAAGTGATTCAGATCCCATTCTACACTGCATTAATCTGATGAAACTATGCAGCCACTCTAAATTGAACATGATGTCATGGGCCAAAATTAAACAGCAGGGGAAAGATACATTTGATAAGGTCTGCTAGTGGAAAGCTGAATGTAGCTACAGACAGCAGAGACTGACCAGAAGGTGTTAGACAGGATTTAACAGTGCTGAAGTGGGTCAGGTGTTGGACGCTGATGTGTCTGAGGCTACAGAGGAGATTGCTTGCCTCTGTATTCCTCAGGGTAGAGCCAGTGGGACAGTGGAATTCTCACACTCTACTGACACAGTGTGATAGTGAAAGGTGAGAAAAATAAACCACTTTAAATAAATAGGAGAAATGCTGAACACATTTTTTACTATTTTAAAGCTAAAACGACTTTTAAATTTACTTGTCAGCAGGCCATGAAAGGCATTCCAAAAAGCTGTGAAAGGGTGGTGCTCTTTTTCCAAGTCCATACAAAAAAACTATTATTCAGTATACCTGAATAAATCTGAAAATGGCTGGCACAAGATCCATGACATAAGGGTAGGCCTCTCTGCAGAGTCACTTTCTAGTAAGTGCAGGCAGGTAACAGATTACATTACATAACATTACATCACATTCGTTTCACAGATTCTTTTATCCAGAGCAACTTACATAGGTTACAATTTCTCTGTGTTATCCATTTATACAGCTAGTTTTTTACTGAGGAAATTTTAAGGTAAATACCTTGCCAAAGGGTACAGTGCCCCAGAATTGAACCAGTAACCTTTGGGTTGAGAGCCATGATCCTTACCACTACTGCTACACTGCTGCCCCAACACACACCAACAAGTTAAAAGTAGCACTGCTGTTGCTGAATTTGTAGTTCCTGGACCACTCAAGGGATTATGCAGAGGTGGAAAGTTGGTCTAAATTAATTATTTTAATAAATGAAATTAATGAAACTAACGATAACTACTTTAACTACATCTCTTTCAAGAGAACAACACACTAGTGCAAGGGTTACTGCACTTCAGTTGCAGGCTTTGCCTCTAAAACAAGTTGTATTTCTAGACCAGCTGAGCTTTTATTGGTGATCAGCAAACAGATGCCTGTGGCCTTCAATTTAAACAGCTGTGTCCATCGTTCTGCCTTATAACACTGACCTGATTAAAGCATTCAACAACAAAAAAGCCGCATGATGTACATAATTATAATCAAGCTGACAACTATGCCAAATAAAAACCCACACATACATCAAGACTTGATTTGCATGTCCATTTGAATTCCTTGGGGGGAAAAATCATATCAGACAAGCAGGCACAACCAGTGAGTACAGAACTTTCTAATGAAGCAGCGTGAATAATAAACTTAGAGGTGCGCTGCTAGGCTCTGAAGGTCCTCTGTTCAACATTCATACAATCACTCCAGGGAACACAAACCCCTCATGCACCATTGTCTCTTCTGGGGGATTTGAACATGAAATAGGAGCCCAAATGAAGAGAAAGTTAAAAAGTGGCGTAACTCCCACAAAGCCTTCTAACTTTGGTGTCTAATGTGGCTTGCCAAGCCCCCGGTGTCAGTGTTATTAATGTAACAGTGCCATATGCAGGCCGTGACAGTCTCTCGGTGCCAAACACATATTTTAACCTCACTTGTTCCTCCCTAACAAATAAGCTGTTTTGAAAATGATTTCCAGGGCGCTGTCTGTTTCCATAGAGATGACATTAAATGAAAAGGACAAAAAATATAGCGGGTGATAAACGGCATTGGTCTTGGATGACACACTCGACTTCTGAGCTTGTGTTCAAATCCCCTATGTTCAAGCCAAGTTTTTTTTCTCCTCTTGTTTTTATGAAAGACCAAATTAAAATGTATCTCTACCAAGCCGTAACTGACAGGGTATTGTGTAGCGCCTGTTAGCATAATGTCCCGTGTATTTATTGTTTGTCATTTTTCTAGGGCTGACATGGACCTCCCGATGCAGTAAATCATGTCATTAAAAGTGCCATCAGAAACAGGGGCTGGCTTGAGGAATCTGGGGGGAGAAGGGAGATGAATGAAGGCAGCGGTTCCTCTGAGGTATTCTATTCTGTCATCCTCTGGACTTTTAACAACCCTGTCAAACTCTGACAGTCACTCTTTACATCTGGCATGTTTATGATGGCAAAGCACTTGGCTCAAAAGCTATTCAGAAAATAAATAAACATTTGTTTTCCTGTCAGTTGGAAAAAGTTGCAGGGTTTACCTACACACGTAGTTATCATAAAAAAGTTAAATTGTGAAAACACATATTTACTATATGTATTTCACTAATACGTATATAGTGAAATAAATGTTTACTATTTAAAGATTATCCTTACCTTTTAGCATTCTCTGGTTTAAAACCCATTCTGCAGAGAATCATTTTATTGTGTTCTTATTTCTTCATCTGTTTATATTATATGTATTAGATACATGTATATGCACACATGTACACACACAGACCCACACACACACACACACACACACTCACATACACATATATGTATAGAAATCAAGATGCAAAACACTTTAAAATGAAAAATTTGAAAATAGTTGAAAATAGTTTCAATAAGAATATCATTTGTTCTTTCAGTGAGAGTATTAATTACAAAAAATACTTTATAAATCTACACATGATGATAAAAACAAAACTGGTGTCACAGGCACCATTCACTGAAGCAAGACATTTCTTCGGGCTTACCTAAGGTTTGAAGCTGCATCAAAAATTTAATGGTACTAAAACAGATCCATTACTAACATCATTAATAATATTACCAATCTGAAATTTGCTGCAAACCAAATTACCACTCAGTCCTTATGAACTTCTAAATCTAGACCACTTCTCTCCCAGTCAGGGCAATATTTTACAAAAGATGTAGGCACACATGTTTACTGAAACCAGACAATAAGGAAAATCCCATGCAGAATGTTTGCAATACTCTGGACACAGGGTGTTTCTGGTTTCTATGCCTTAAATATACATTGTAATTTCATAAACTCATACCATAAGGTTTTCAAAATTAACTCCCTGGGGCAGTCTTACCTCCTTTGTGCAGTGTCTTGCAAAAGTGTGTAATGTGTTCAAAGCTGAAATGAACACATTTCACAATAGAGAGACAGGGTTCAACTACAAACAAAATTACCAGCATGAAATCGAAATCTCTCCCAAAAGGAGGGGGGATTATTGCATACTACAGACTTTAAAATGTCATGATCCATGGATCTCAAGATTAACTCCCTTAAAAGTTAATTTGACAGTCCTCACCGAATTTCTGGGAGTCTGGATAAAGTTGCAAATGTGCCCATTTGCTTTCCATTCTGTCAACACCAGCTCAGGCTACTACAGTAATTATATATGGAGGGTGGGGATGGAATCACCCATTATATGGATGGTTAGAAAAGCTGAAGTATTTCTACCCCCCTCCTTCCAGCAGGGCCTGGCAACTATTTCCCTTTTTATATAATTACCATTTTTATTGGATTTTTATTTTGCAGCAAACAAAAGAGCCATCTGCTATAAGCCATACTCCACGAGAACTCTTAGATCAGCTGTGCAACAGTATTCCATAAGAGATCAAAGCATGCCGCTCTATAGCTCAGCCTTCCGTGGCTCCTCCTTCAAGCACTATTTCAAACAAATTCCCACAACCCTAACCCCCTAAAGTAGCTGCCCACTAGAAGCTTTTCATATTCCATAGAATCACTGTTTGTTCCTTTAAAACATATGATGGTTGTATGTTCAGTGGAAAATGTCAAGTTGATTTTTTTTTTCCAAAGATGGGAACAATTCAATCCCTAATTCTCCACTTTTTTGGTTTTGATGACTAGCAAACTCATTTGACTGAAGCAACATAGGAGTTGGTAGCGCCAAGCAGCACAGAATAGACTATGTGAAGTAAAAGATACTTCACTGCATTTTAGTAACTCTGATATTCATAAATAATTGTGACAATTATTTATGTGGTAAACATTATGAAATCTGAAATTGTACAATTAATAACACCAAAACAATAATACTGATGTATAAAAGGTAGCCTATTTAAGAATCTGTTACTCAAGGAAATACATTATGATCATCATGTAGACATGATCAGACACAATATTAACACTTATTCACACTTAGGTTTTTACACCATGAAATTTGTTCTATAAATCTAAATCAAGTTACAAAAATAAACAGTATAATAATGCTTTACAAGTTGAGGCATGGGGGTGTGTACATTAAATTATAAGCAGTAGAACTTAGAACCACATTAAAACACACACACACATACACACATACACACATACACACACACACACACACACACACACACACACACACACACAGCATGGTAAAGGCGTCAATCTTTATTTTTATGTTGTTTGTGTCTACGATGAATTGATGTATTCCTGTCAAAAAAAACTGACCTGTCAAACTGAATAAATTATCTACTTATAATTAAAATGTTACGTTTTATTAAATTTTAATTACATTGTAACTTTTTAATTAGATGGCTTACAGTGCATGTAAATAAATATGGACTTGTATGATTTACAGATAATGGATTGCTACTTTGGTTGCTAGTAATTCTGAAAATTATAGATTCAGAATAAATGCAGTGAAACAACGAATCCCTCAGCTCTTAAACTAGTATGTTCATATTCTCTAATTTTAAGAAAATGTTTTCTTTTGCAGTCTTTTTTGCTATAACGGGTGAGATTTAAAAGCAGAGGAAGCTGAAGTGACCAGTCAAATAATGCCTTGTCACTACCTGCAAGAACACACATGTAGGTCCCAACCCAATACCACAAGGGTCTCTCTCTCTCTCTCTCTCTCACACACACACACACACACACACACACACACACACGCACATACACACACACACAAACACACACACACACACAAGCCATTACGATCAGCTGGGGCCAGCTCACAGCTCCAGTGCTTAAAAAAAAGTCCACTGGCCACCCTCCACAGTGGCTGCCTCCCACCAAACAGAGAGAAGTTAAGAACTCTTAAAAAGAAATAAAACCCTGTTCCTCTGGAGCTCGGCGGGTCCCTGCCTCGCCACCCGGTTTATTTCTTTCGGGAACTCTGTTTCTTTCGGGGATCGTATATCCGAGGGTTATCAAGCGGCTCATTTAAATGAGGGCTGGTCACAGCAGGAAGCAGCTGAACAAAGTTGCCATTACCAGGGCTTCTCCTGCGCTGCTCTCACTCTTGTCTAATTGGCTTTGACTGCTTTTGTTTAAATGGAGAGTCAAACCTGAAGTGTGTCAGTTTGGCCGGACAAGGTGGCAATTAAAAAAAGAGCCCTCCCTAGTCTTGTTAAAGAGAGAAAACAGTGCTAGTCACTTTTCCTGAGTTCAGTGGCTGCTAGTGGCTGATTCTCACCCACCCCTGGTGGTCTGAATTCACCTCTGCAGCTAACAGGAATACACATTTCCACAAAAGGTCACGCCCACATGTGAACTCCACTGCACTGCACTGACTGGCACCTAGTACGGCTAATTACAGCTCAAGGACTTACTCTGAGAACTATGTAATCAGATTCATAAAAACAATGATAATATTTACCATTTTTTTAAAAACTGAATTGCCTCAGATCATAACTATATTAATAATCCAGTGCCTTAGCATCAGAACAGTTTGAAAATTCCACTACGAATAAAAAGTATATTAAAATTGACCTTTTCTAATTCTGTGCAGTTATGACTATCCAGTTAAAAACAGCTGGGGCAGATATGTGTACACAACTTAAGGTGAACTAAGCTGATCAGTGAAACCAACTCAAAATATCAATGTCCTTTGTCAGTTGCCCTCTACTCCAACTTTTTTCCTCCACATAAACAGCCACAAGCTAATGGTCAAGAGCATTTTCACTTGTTTTTTTTCTCTCTTGACCACACTTTGCTTCACATCAAGCTAAAAAGGGGTTCCTTGTAAATTTTATTGCAGCAGTGTCAAAAAGACTCCCATCGAAGAAGCAGTAAATATTCTAACAAGGTCTGGAAGCAAGGCCATTCGTGCCTGCTCCAGGCATTGAATTAAGCCAGCCTGTTTCTAGTTAGACAGTCATTAAAGAGATCTTACAGCCACAGCAAATGGTTTCCTGTCCTGAGTGCTTAACTCTTGTAGTAGGAAATGTCCTCGGCCATAAAGGGTAAACCAAACTTCCTGAACATTTTAAAGGTACCGTTGGGGATGTGCATCGTGTTGTGTTCATTCAAGAAGGGCAGTCAAACAGGACCTTTCACTTGACCCTCACCTGACTTTGACCACTTAAACAGGTGGTGTCCATTTACGGCCCAACATCAGGAACAATGGATGGACGGAAGTCAATTTTTTTCTGATCACAGACAAACTTATGTGTTGGGAAAATAGTTTCACTGAGAAAGTGGCATCATCAACAATATCAGTTAAACAATGACAAGCTAATCATTTTTCACTCTACAATAGATGCAATCAAAAATACAATCCACATATTTAATGCAATTTAAATATTAAAAACAACGACACAAATGTGTATGTCATTTATTTAAAAACTATTGAGTCCATTTTGACTTCACAACTCAGCAACTTCAACTTCCCCTTCAACTCAGCAACTACTGTTGGTTTGAAAACTTTTACACTGTAGGTTGTGAGCATGCCCAATCCAGCTGTTATTCTAAATTAATACCACGTTTTGATAAGTGAAGCCATTTAATCAGTACAAAGAACGCCAGACAAGATGCCACATTGACCATGCAGCCGGACACTGTTTTTTTCACCATTATTAGTTTTACATAATGTACTGGCAGTTGAAATATAATACAATGTGAGGTGCTTTCCAGGTTGGCAACTGTGAACTAATTAAGCTTATAAAACACACAAGGACTGAGTTTGCCAGTACTATAAATACAGTACAACTAGTAGAATCTGTAGAGACCTGATAAATATTCAGTATACACATATAGAGTGTATAGAATTCTAAATATACCCACTGCACTGATCAGGGGCTATGTAACTAAATCTAAATGCATCTTTATTACTCATGCACAGCTGCAGCAATTTATATATGCAGTTTAACTTTGTTGTGTTGTTCGTGTAGTCACAATGGAGTCATGTCATTTCTGTTCTCATGATATGTGTGTGTGTGTGTGTGTGTGTGTGTGTGTGTGTGTGGGTGAGTGTCTGATAATTCTGTCCTCTCACCAGCTCACCTTCTGCTTCCTGTACCTTTGGGCCCAATAATAAGATGCTGGAATGGCACAAAGGGCTCTTTCTCAATAGGAAAGCAACTGTTCAGACACTCCTCAGGTGACTAGGTTTTGTTTGCTTTACAGCCAGTTATCATGATTGAATTTCCCACATTGTGTTGTACTGTCTGGTTCACCGGGTGAATGTCACAGGAAAACTGCATTACAGTTGGTACAGATCATGTATTAGTCATGGTGACACACATTTATGGTAATAGAGTATGATGTCTACTCAAAGCGTTTTTATGATTCAGAGGTTTGTGGGCCTCACATATGTCTGCATGCCTGAGGCAATGACCTGACATAAAGACATAAAATATGATATTAGAACACCAGCAGAAGCAGTGAATAATTTCCTTAAAGATCTATTGCTAATGTAAATCAAAGTCCTAAAATGCAATAAAATTTAACGTCTAGATTTTCGTTAATTGGCAGCAGCCATGCGGATGTGCGTTTTGAAGGAAAAATATGAATACTGCATGTTTGTAAAGTAATAGGGTCACAGTCAGGTCAAATTCACAAAGTCTATTCCAGTCCATGCAATGAAATGGAATAGATATCTAGAAATAACCAGCTCAAATGTAAGCAGGAGAAGCATATATGGATTATATTAAAGAAATAATTTATTAAAGAGTAAGCACTAGCAGTAACAACAAAGATTATAACAACATGTCAGGAAAAACTGATTTTAAATAAAGAAGTATTAACATTACTAGATAATAGTTAGCATAGATCATAAAAATTCTCATTTTAACTTGTCAATAACAATAGTTAAGTAAATAAATGGATAGAAACCATATACAGTCATTTATCATATAATTTATACAGAAGAACGAAAGTTCACTCATGCCAGGGTTAAGTGGATTCTGTGATTACAGCTAATGAAAGTAAAACAAAAGTGGACATGTTAAAATTATTAGCCCCGTTAAAATGGTGTACTGTTGAACACTGGTCCCAAATGGACACTACCACAAATCTTAATAATTTAATAAAGCACTATTTCCTCCACCAGACACAATCCATGGAAAAGGGATATTTGTGGAGGGGCTGAACAAACACAGATTTGCCGGTATCTCTTTCTTTCCCAGCGGCTATGGTCTGGATGAGCCCCGCCTACACTCTGCAGCTCTTGGGAACAGGCCTCCTCCCAGTCCCCCCACTCTGCAGCTCTGGGGAACAGGACTCCTCCCAGTCTGTTCGCGCTGCAGCTCTGGGGAACAGGACTCGTCTGAGTCCCCCTACTCTGCAGCTCTGGGGAACAGGACTCCTCCCAGTCTGTTCGCGCTGCAGCTCTGGGGAACAGGACTCCTCCCAGGCCCTCGGTGCTGCAGCTCCACTCTCCCTGTGCACTCCCAGGCTCTCAGGGGAGGTGCTGCAGGAAGTCAGGGAGCAACTTCAAAATATACACAAATTAGGACATCCACGGCCACTGTGTTTTTTCTAAGTATACCCCAGAGAGATTGTGCCCAGACCACATGTGTGACTCCATCTTCCAGTCTGGTTGAAAATAACTTGAATAATCATGCAATATCCGAAAATTCCCTTCAAAGAAATTTTAGAGCTTATTTTTTATTGTTTTATCCTCAGCTCCTTCAGAAATTATGTAATCAATTCAACTAAGCCATTTCAGCATTTGTATGCCTTACCACAAAAGCACATTTAAACTGAACTGATTCTTTGACAGGTTTATTGTAAATTCCTTAGAAAACTGATCAACCCATGAAAACATTCCAAACTTTGCTGATAGTCATTACAGTGAACAAAGGCCTGGGTCTATGAACATCAACACTGACATTTCACAGAGGCAATTACCATTGCAGACCGTAAAACTTAATACTTTGCTGTAAAAATAAAACTTGCATTGCCTTCCATTGCTGACTTGCGCCCACCATCAAGTGCTGAACTCTTTGCGAAGCTAAGGTTTTCCATTATCTCTCCCTGAAGCCACCTTCAAAGTGTACAGAGAAACATACCCCCCTGTCTCAGTATGATAGAAATCTGACCAAAAACTAAAATCTTAAGATCCTGCTGTAAGATCAGGTCAAGCACAGAGGGTACTCAAATGAAATAGACATTAGCTACTCTGGCCTAATGACAACTAACTAATTTGTACCACATGCGGGTAGAATAATGGAAGAGGAAATTGTTCTTATATTGCCATTGTTATATTTCATCAGAGACAATCTAGAGACAATGCATTCTGTTTTAGTACAACCATGGTTGAGCTACCATCAGGCACACTAGGTGAGCTTTCACTGTGTAGTTCTGTCCATTGCTTCAAGATAGTATTAATAACATGTACATGTTTTACATTTTCAGAGCACTCCTCTTAATTAATGACTATAATTGAAAAAATGACAGCTCCTTAAATTTTCTATTTCCACAAACAATTTTCTCAGAAAATGAGAGCTTTGTGTTCAAGATAGAGTGTGTGAATCTTAAATTATTGCCAGAGTTGAGATTAAATGAAAAGTCATCCTCAACAAAATAAGAGTCATACCACTATGACAACATGCTGCAGCAACAGAGACACAGAATAGAAAGTCAACAGAGCTTGTATGACTGAGATGGTTACTGACATATGTATGTGAGCTTCCATGGTATTGACTCTTTTCGCCATATAATTCCCAAAAACTGATGTCCAGTATTTTGACTCTCATCTTTTGACCTTGGTCAGTTTTCTGTTTTGCCCTTTTTCTTCCCTTTTCTCTTTGTAATGCTACACTGCCTTTCCTAACCCATTCTAAATTATTCACCATTCCAAAAGGACATTTTCACTGGAAACGTCTGACCCTTCACCTTGCTAACTCTGGTCTTTAAGATTAAAAATCAATACCCTCTGAATGCGGGAATTCCATACATTCATGAGAATCCATGGAAAATGTAAACACATATGAGTTTGGAATGATCCTGGATACCCCTATTATACTAATACAACCCACACAGGAACTGTAAAGACAGAAAACATTGCATTGTTACAGAGGCTGACCCTGTTATACTCCAACCTTTAAGATGGACAATATATATTAATACAGTCAGCTAAACTCCACTTTGGAAACAAAATGAAGGCCTTTCACAAGTACCTAAGGATTAGCTGAAGGTTGTCAGCCATCATAAATGATAAAATGTTTCCCCATCAGACTACAAAAGCTGCAAGGCTCCAGTATCTGCTGAGTGCATACTGAGAGGAGCCTTGAACTCTCTAATCTGGCCTGAAATATCACAGACGCAGTGTACAACCATATGTTTAACAGAGCCGGAGAACACTTCTGCACTATTTATGGGGTAGAGATGTAAACATTTTGCCAGCCTCTCAACCTCCTCAATCGGATCAAGCTCCAAGTCATCTGCACGCAGTGAGACCACAGATCTTGGAAGAAGAAGAAGAAGAAGAAAAAAACACTCTTACCTCAATCTGTTTGCCCCCGAAAAAAAAGGAAATTATATAAAACAGACACATGTCATTCTGATTTGATTCAAATTGTGCATTACTGCTTGATTAATCACACTTTAATCTTAAGGACAGAAATTATGGTTTCTCTGTCAGAGGGAAATAAGCCTTTTTGATGTAAGGCAGGCAATGATTATTTCTTTTTTTCTCCATCCCCTATTCTTCATTGCAGAGGATTGCAACTCAATTATCTCTGTGTCAGATGATTATCCAGGGGCTTAATTTAATCTTCATTATGCGCCAGTCATATTTCAATTAAACATGCTATCATAGCATTAACACATATTTAAACCTGTTATTTCTTCAGTTAATTTTCCACTGATAGGTACTAGGAGGGTAACGGATGTCATAATTATGCAATTATTAAACATATTTCACACTTGTCCTCACAGAGGGAACTCGTGGAATGGACTGGGCATGTGGGAACATTAATCCGATGACAATATGCTTTCGTTGTGATCTATAATACTGCCGCAATCTGCTGTGACTCGGCTTAATTGTGACACATGGATATTAGCAGCAAAGTTAAGGAGGTTAATGCATTAGTAGATTACTCAGCATACTCATTTCACCTTGCTTGTTTCTTCTTCAAGCATCCCGGATCAATCCTGAAGCTGGGATTGGAGAGCGTGCGCATGCTTGTGGCCACAACCTTGGACAGCAGGGTCACAGTGCTGGTCATTTGCCATTGTTGTTTGGGCCATATGCAACACTGGTTCTGAGCTCAACAGTACTGGTGGGCCAGGAAAGGAGTGGCTGATGCTGATTGCATTTTCTTTCTTTTTTTGATTTTGTGACGGAAATTAAAACAAGCTGCTGTGAAAGCTTAAACTACTACAGTCTGATTATCCTCCCATAAGGGCACAGACTCCTCCCCCTCTGTAGTATTGTGGAGGATCTTCACAACACAAACATCTGGACAGGGAGCAGCACACGTGTACCTACATATGCAGGCATGCACACATGCAGGCAAGCACGCACGTACACAAGAACATACAAGCACATGCACACTCAAGCAGTAGGATACAGACAAACACACATATAGTCTCACATATGCAGACACATGCAAACCACACACATGCACACACAAATGGACAGGCAAACAGGCACACACACCTCAGGGAAGAAAACAAGATGGATCACTAGCGTTTCGCTGTCATTAAAATCTGTTATTCAAGAGGTGGATTATTTACAGCATCTGTCATTTAGAAAGTGCCACTTCAGACCAGCTTTTCAGTGTATTATTTGTGAGTCCAAATCCATGCTGAACTAAAGATCTCTCTCTCTCTTTCTCTCTCTCTCTCTCTCTCTCTCTCTCTCTCTCTCTATCTATCTATCTATCTCTATCTGTATTTATCTTTTAAATAGAGAAACATATGTAAAATATGCAAATCTTACATGTCTTGTCAATTTCAAATGCCCAGTTCAAAACACTATTTTTACCTTGCTCAGTCCTTGCACAGCATAATTCAATGTGGAACTTACTGTTTGAGTAATGGATTTCAAGTAGGTTACTTTGTGCTAATAAAGTGAAGCCTGCATGCACCTAGCTCAGAACAAACCAAAACACAAGAAAATATACAAATATACAAATTCTCCTTCATTAAACCTTGTTACACTGACCACAAACCTTAGTACTTACTAAAAAGGATAATAGATTACCAATATCCCTGCCAATAGGGACAGTAAGCAAACAACTAAATAAAAACAATTTATCAGTAATAGGTTCTGCAGTTAAGGAACATGTTTCCAATTCCCACATGAAGGAACTTAATGGAAATGACAGTAAGTGTGGTGGATAGCTGACAATGACCCCTCATTTAATTTCATAACTATGAAGCGTGCTCACTCCTCTAATTAAAGATAGAAAATAGGCAGAGCCTTGACCATTAGATGCTAAGAAACATCACAATATTCATAAAATTTAGAAGGCCTTCAACCTGGCAGATGTGAATATGAGCTGATATGCATCCTAGGAATGGTGGATTTTTATTAAGTTAATATTAATATTGACTTTAAATGTCATTTTCGGTCCACTCTGTAGTGAGGGCCAACTGACCGTCGGTCGATTTTGGCTAGCTTGCCAGCTTCTATATTGAGCTTACCCAACAGCTCTTTTGTGTAACTGAAGAGAGTATTCTGTGCTTCTGTGGTTACTGTTTAAAACACATTACAAACTGATGGCTTCAGAAAAATAGTAAATTGAAAAGACTACTCTTGGAAATTATTTTTTAAGGTTTTAAGTGTGATGACAATATATGGCTACATTCTTTAAGATCAGAAAATAAAATCTAACCTACTAAAAGGCCTGTGGTTCACAAGGCAATGCCTGTTTGTGTGTGTGTGTGTGAGAGAGAGAGAGAGAGAGAGAGAGAGAAAGAGAGAGAGAGAGAGAGAGAGAGAGACAGAGACAGAGACAGAGACATGCAACTGCATGTCATTTCCAAAGCTTGAGCTTTAGCAGGCAGTGCAAAAAAAGAACTTCTGGATCAGACACAGTGTAATGACTTGCATGGCATACATCTTCACACAGAACCTATTTAGAAATTTTGGTATTTACAACTTATTAGTGGTTGGACTGGATGCTACCAGTTGTAGTGTATATAGTGACACACATTCGAAATTGAATGATTACTTTATAAAATATATCACTTTATAACTTTACTTAATTACATTTTTGAGATTAAGAGTTGCTCACTCCCACTATTACCCCCACTCCACCCCAGCGCTAAGCCATACCCAAATATCACTTTATCCACACATTATAACTGTAAATAGTATGACACAATTCGGATGAAGTTAAGCTTTTCAGTTTTGGGGATTTCAGAGGGATATCCTAGTGGCAAATTTCTAAAACAAACAGCAGAATGAATAATATGCATGAGAGCCTTGGAGGTTTGCTGGCTGATATGTGCCCTATATCAGCGGGGGGGGCGGTCAGACAAGCTGAGCACAGACTATTGCACACAGAGGACACCTGCTTTAACACATAGTATGCTTTCTTAAAGGACCCACTGCACATCTCAAGTAATAACTGCACACCTCAAGTAATAAAGTGACCGAAACCATTTCAATGCAGCTCTAGGTAAGCTCTCTAAATTCTGCTCTTCATCTTCAGATTTCCAATGCATTCTAGAAGTCACATGATTCCTGTAAAGCCACAGGAAGCAGTAAGATGGAAGGAAGCCCATATGGACACATGGGATGTGAGAAGAGAGGAGGGTGCAGTGGAGAGCAGGCATGGGGGGGGGGGCGCCTGCAGTTATTGTCATTGACAGGGCGGCACCTTTATGGGCCAGACGCTGCTTTGTGTGTCACCTCAACAGCCTCAGTGACATCAATCATCTCCTCAGAGAAAGAGCAGGGAAAAGATGTCGGAGCAAGCGTCACCTCCTGTATCTGATTCCATGGGCAAAAGTGAAGTGTTGCCCTGTCACACAATACAGCATGATACAAACACAAACCCTGCACAGAACATCTGACACTCTGCAAACTGCATTCCCCAACCACCTGCAGCTCCGTCTTGAATGGAGTAAACATAAAAACACTCACAATTAGCCTTCATCCAGAGAGCTCTCACAAAAGCAGTTAATGTATGAAAAAAACATTAAATTACTGGGAAGCTAACTTAAAAATAAAAAATGAACTCTGTCCTGTAGAGAGGAAATTAATAATAATAATAATAATAATAATTATTATTATTATTATTATTAATAATTATAATAATAATAATAATAATAATAATAATAATAATAATAATAATAATAATAATAATAATACAATCATAATAATAATAATAATACAAGATATTATGATGTTTTAAGTCAAATTTTAAGGGAAACATCAAACACATTTTCTTTAGTCTTCTGCATCTTACATTAGATTTGCAGTATTTTCTTGTTAACTCCTAACATATGTATGCCGTAGGCATGATTCACACAACGTCTCTGGAAATTCTTAGGAAATGGTGATAAGTCACGGAAATGTGTAAAGAACTCTGGCAATTTTCACTTCAAATGTCAGAGAGGTACTCTCCAGAAAAAGTGCTTTTTTCTCACAAACTCACTCTAAAATATTTAATACCATGTAGCTGTAAGAAAGTTACACGTTTAATGAACGACACTTCCTTTACGTATGCCGCTTCCAAAGCATTTCTTGCAAATACATTGTTATACATTTATTTACAGTGGTGATGTTTGCCAGGCATTGGCAATTGGCACACTGACTGACTGACAGGCATTCCATTTGGACTGTATATCTAAAGAAAAACCATAGAGATGAACAAAAACAGCAAAGATGGTTCTATACAAAAATAATGTAAAATAAAACAAAACATGTAAAGAGACTATATCAGTATACACTGTGCAGTCAAATTAAAAATGTAAAAAAACATTGAATACACATGTGGGGCTTGCTGCACTTTAACTGTGCAGTTGTGAATGAGTAATATAAAAGAACTGACAAATTATTTCCAACATATGTCCTGATAAATACCATTTATTTCTTTGTCAAAAAGATTTTTTTGGTTTGAGATTTTTTTGTTCATAAAGAGGGTCTCTTCTTACTGAACTCTTATCATTTAAGATTTTTCCTTTAAAAAATCACATTAGGTTACAGCCTTGGGGTGCTTTGGAAAATGGATCAATGGTTCTCCTTCTCCTGTCACTACCAATTTAGTACATGGGCCCAGCCTCTGTCCGCAGCTTCCCTGTTCTGCCTTCTCTTCACCTGGGCCCTTCTGCCTCAGATCTCCTGACACCTAGCTGCCAAAACGTCTAGGAGACAAATGACAAGTCCTTGGGCTCCACATATCGATACAAACACACTCCCATCCTCAGCTCTTCTCCTGGCTGACATGGACGCCACTTACTTTCTAGCCTTAGGCAGAGTGGGCTCTCTCGACCAGCTGGAGGAGAACCAGTGGTAGGCTGGACTATCTCCTGGACATCCACTTTTCTTTACTGCTGGAGCACTCACTCACGCAATGGTACCCCCATGCACATACACAGTCATGATGGATGCACTTTTTTGAACCATGTGCATGCAACAACAATTTCTATTGTAGCATATGTTAAAATCTCAATGATCGTTTTGCTGTTTGCTACGTCATTATGATTATTAATGAAGAAGATAGAAAAGCATCCTGATTTTAAAAAGATAAATAATGACAATGATCAAGTCATAATTTTTCCATTCTCATATTATCATTTTGCACATGCATTCATGGACTCTCAGCGGAAAGTATCTTGTTTATCTTAACACACTGGAAGTGAGGTATATCTGGACATAAAATAACTGCTGAGGAAGATGAAAATGGATCACTTATAAGTGGTGTCCCTCACCCTCACTGGTTTGTACTGTAAAGGGACATACTGTACAATAAATCAAAGGCAAATGGCCCTTTGTGTCAACCTCAAGTATAGATCCCTGTTTTATGCACTGTATTTTATGACAATTTGCCATCTGTGCTGAGGTATGCTAATAGCTGGCAGTGACTATTTACACATATGAAAAAGCACACTTCCATCTGCCATGTACAGCAATCCCCCATAATTCAGTTGCACCTTTATGCCAAACAACTGTTGTTTACTCACAAGGTGACAGTGAAAAGCAGTGATCGATGGCAGGCACACCGTTTCTCTCACATCCTGCCGAGCGTGTGCCTTCCTTCAGCAGTCAGCCCCAGAGAGCAGGGCCTTTCTGCTATCAGCATCATATACCATCAAACAACCCCTTCAGCAAACTCCCAAAACAACAGTACCGGTACAGCAGTCCCCAGGAACTCAGATACTTCCCAAAACACACAAAGAAAACTTTATTTTACACTACACATTTCAATTGCATTAGCGTGCATAAGAACATATTGCCAATGAATAACATGCTATATTCAAAATGCTAAAGGGCTACCAGAGTAAAAATAATTATATATACAGATATAATATTTTTCTGAATTATAATACAGCTCTGTAATTTTGTAAATTCTGTAAGTGTGAATTATATCACTCAATATGGGAAGGAGATGGTGCTAAACTATGCTAGTTATTTTTGTTTGGCACTTGCATACAAACACATTTAATCTAACCTCTTTATTAGTTTTTAGTCCTTGCATTCAGCCATTCAACATTCCACTATATTTGATCTGTTACAAAGAAAGTATTCCCAACAGCCATGAATCACTGAACTGAGATGATAAGAAACAGTGTTTGGGACAGGAGGGATTTGGAATACTGTACCCTCCTCCACTCCCTATACAGGGGTCATACAACCTTATTAATAATCCTTCCTGCCTGTTGCTCAAGACAACAAAAATAACAACGACAAACAAACAAAGCAGACTTAACTGCTCTGGGCTGGTAAACAACCAGGACAAAACCATATTGCTGTGCCCTGGACTCAGACCGCAGTTGGATTCCTGGAATACATGTGGATACCCTGCTAAAGTCAGGTACGGTATGTTGTGTCTGAGGTGAAGGAACATTAAAGCATTAATCCCTACCTGACACTAATACTTGATGTATGATTGACCCCGTTGCAGGACGCTCGTCACCACAGACCCAGCCATATGGCGGAACATTAGCCCTTTACCCTTCAGCAGGATAATCTCCCTGCTTCTGGCAGTGCTTTTTCTTCAGAGATTTCTTTGGGCAATAATTGCATGACAGTATTAACGTATTGAGACACATTTAAACCAGCTTTCGTCACTGCACAGGGGTGGGACCCTTAAAGAGTAAATAACAAAACACAAAGGGCAGTAATCTAAGACAGGTATTAGCTGTATAACATTTGATTCATTCATGCAAACATTACAATATGAAGTCTTTTAGCTGGTCCAAACATCCAATTTAAGATACAGTAATTAAAAGCTGAAAAATGAATTTACATAAAAAGTGAAGAAGAAAAAAAATACATTGCTGTCTAAAAAAATGCTCACACAGAGATCAAGGGTAAAATGTATCATACTTATACAACCATATACATTTTTCAGGATTGCATCTCAAAAACTTATATATTTCTTGCTTTCTTAAAACAAAGCCACTTTTGCTTATTTAAAATACTATATCCTGCCCAAATAGGGCTTAACAAATAGGATCAACAGTCAGGTATTGAACTGAATCCCATCAATTTTTTTCTTATTTTTCGTGTGTAGAGTGTGGGTACACAATTAAGCTCACATGAGAGTCTATATTCTCAATTTTTTAAATTGAATGAAATTTACATTTGACATAAATAGATAAAACATGCTATGAGTAACAAACTAATTGGTAATAACCTATTAAAACAAAGCTCCATATCAACAGAGCAATAGCAGTACATCATGAAACTGATGCTTCACAGATTTATATAGTAAAAAATCACAGAACAAGTTTCAGGTGGCCACAGTTCAGTCCCTGATCATTAATACCCTTATTCTGAGGCCTAATTCATTCTCAAAACAGTATACACTATAGCTGAATGCACTCTGACATTTCTTCACAAACCAATGTAGCTGGTAGTGCCAGTAGTTGTTTTACACTGCCAGAGAACCAGTATTGAAAAGAACAGCCAATTCCCTAACCTGCTTCTTAAGGGAATTGGTGTGGATGTGTGGTCTAAACCTTTAAACAGTGTCATGAGCTCAGATTGCAGGTGGGTCATTGGTGTTCTACCACTGATAAGGTGCAAGGCTAGAATGAAGGTGTCTGCACAGCAAACAAATAATGCAATATTACCTTTGATACCTTCATGCCTTGTGCTCTGATCCATCACATGTGGCTTGACTCTTGGGAATTCTAGTGATACAGGAAACACAAGAAACAGAGCACTACTTCTAGCTGAAGAGATCTATAAGTCAATCCAAACCTGGGCAATGGCTGTTGTAAATGCCTCACTCATTCTGTGCCTTTCAAATATTCCATTTGCCTGTGCTTCCCATGGCAGTTCTCAGAACAGGGTGAAGTATGCTGGACTGCCCCATTACAAAAGCCACCTGACCATTTTCCCAGGTCCTTCATGTCTTTGATCTGCAACCCTCAGTGTCTGCACGAGTGATTGTGGTGAAATCTTTTTCCCCCCTTCTCCACCCAGCCCCTAATGAACAAATTCACTGTGTATTACTTTGGACTTGATCTCTGGCAAAACAGTGCTGGAACAAACAATTTGGTTTGTCAACACCTTTCCCAGGACTCTTCAATCACTGTCAGAGGTCCAAATTTAAACCACAAAGTGCATCTGACTGCAGGACCCTGGACTGATTAGACTTCCCAGTTCAGCGAATTGCTCCAGACAGGACAGCAATCTGATTACTAACCTGGCTTGAAAATACTCTCCACTGCCCAGGATTAGCATGAATATTTTGATATAGATCGATAAGCAATCTCCACTCTATAAGAAATGCCAGCAACATTCATTTGGCTGATCAAAGGTTTATATCAGCTGGCAGCGACAGCTAGCTATTGTTTTCTGCCTCCTGTGCGAGAGGGTGATTCCATAAGAGGGACCTGGGGCCCGGCTCCACTTCACCTAATCGTGGAAACAATCACTGCTTCATAGGATCCCATCTTCCAGGGCCACCCTGAATCAAATTAAGTCAGCAGAAAACTGAACTATGAAGGGACTGAGTTAATTTATTAACCATTACTGCTGCAGCCTTAACGCTGCTGGGGTGGCCCCAGGAAGTAGAGCATACATCATTCATTTCATAATTTTACCACAAACTCTCTGATTTTTGATTGTGTACTACATGAAAATGAGCAACACAGACCTACCACATCAGATTGTTTGCGGTTGTGCAAAACACATTAAGTCAAATGACACACTTTGGAGAGTGGTGGGGCATAAAAACTCAGGCTGCCCCCCAGTCAAGGCTCACGTTTACTGGTCATCTTTCATCCTAAAGCTCCAGCTGTGAGGTGATGGTTTAGATGACACATTCTGTGCACATAAAGAAAAAGCAGAGGCAGGTGGAACCCAACTGTTCTTTAGTTAAGCAGTCTGGACTCAGACCACACACCAAACACTGACCAAGGACTGCAGCAATGGCCAAAACGGAGGATGATGAAAAACAGCAGAATAATGCAACGATTGTAAATACTGGGTTTAATTAATTAGGAAGTGTCACTTTATTGCAGGGGGGACCCTGGCATTGACCAAGCAAAGTGATTAAAAGGTGGTAATCAGGATTAATTAGGAAAATATATGTGTGAGGATTAGCAGGCCTAAACCCAGGCCCGCCCCGCAGCTCCCTCCGAGCACGCGTCTCCTGTTACACGTGCTGTGGCTCTCCTGTACAGAGAGGGGCACACCACGCCACTCTCTGGCCTGAAAGCATCTTCTCTGTACCTACAGCACAAATGTCAGAGGAATAAGAGCTTCTGTTCATGCCTTGGCTTTCTGGAATTCTACTGATGCCGCTTATTTGAGTAGAGATATAAATCACAGCCAGCCAAAAAAACAGGGAACATTCAGATATTAGCTTTAAGTAATTGTGAAGGGTCAATACAACTGTTTAATGTAACTGTAATCTCTGTGGAAGGAACTGTTTTACTTTGTTTACTCCATGAGACATAACATTGTTTTGTGTTGCAGATAATTATTTGTAATTCAAGTAAAATACTGAAAATGGAGGATCTGTGTTTGAGACTGATGAAATGTTAATTAATTTTCTGGCAAATTAACTCCAGGAAGTATTGTGCCCTTTTTTACAGCCCTTGATAACTAAAAGATAATGTAATTTACTTGATCTTACATTACAATAAATTCAGTCTACAGAAGTATACTGTATGATTTGACTGAAATAATTTTATTACCAATTTAATCATGTCTTCAGAATTTTTTTTTCAATTCAAGGTCTGATTTATTATTAAAATTTTCAGACAGCTGGTTATCACCATGTTTACACTATTACCTCAACATGTTTAAGTTATTATAACCTTGAAATATGTAAGTACAGGAGTGGTTTGTTTTGCTTTCTATACAGAACCAAGTATTGAAGTTTGTAGATGACGCATTGCTTGTGACCTGGCTAAGGTCCAGACTAAATCGTTTGCCCTGGCTGTCTTTCAAGTGCGGTCAGAGTAGCCTTTTCACCTTAGAGCCCAGATATAAATTCAACAACTAGACATTGTTGTTTTTCTTTTGCCTCAGTGAGAAAACAATAGAAAAATTGGCAGTTTTGAGTGTTTGTGGGAAAAGTAGAAGGCAAAGATAAGATTGATGTTTGTGTAACAGTTCAGATGGCCTCATTTGCCCATTGCATAGAAAAAAAATTCAGACAAAAAAGCAGCCCCACAGAATTCCACCATATTTGCCAAGCACTGACACCATTGAGATGTCCTTTGTCAATGCATAATGCATAATGTAAAACAAACCTATTATTGAGAATTATTTACAGTAATAAAATGAGGGCACACTCCGTGAATAAAATGCAGCCATAAGCAAGATGCTGTCTGGCTCAATTATCAGGTCATAAGCCACATTTTTACTGTCAGCAAGAACAAAAATACACAACAAAGGTTTTGATTTAAGGGTTAAATCATTGATTTAAGGGCTATAACAAACAGAGATCAAAAATATTAAAAGAAAATAATTATTCATAATGTAAACAGTAGCAAACCACACATAAACAGAACAAGACCATGGTGAACATTAAGAACAGCTGCATATGCCCAACAATAGGTGAAGGATATATGTGGGCTCCATGTAATATTAATCTATCAGACAAATCAAAATGCAAAGAAATAACCAGAAGAAAAAATATCTCTTTAGGGGGATCAGTTTCGCATTAAAAGCACTCTCTGGACTCTGAAAAGCCCAGAGTGATCCTTTTTCAACCCTTATTATAAGAATGAAGCCATGCAAATGATGAGCTGTAATGTGTTCTTGGTATTTAGGTCATATCATACACTGCTTATAATCTGCATCTGGATTATTGGACTGATTTGTGCATCCCAGTCCCACTGGCCCTGATTCATCTGTACCACCATGGACTCAACAGGGCAACAGGCCCAACACATTTTTCACCTGCACTCTCATCTGAATGCATTTATGTACAGTATGTAATCCAGTACAATATCATTCCATTTTATATATATATATATATATATATATATATATATATATATATATATATATAATGGAATGATATTGTACTGGATTACATACTATTGTGCTTTCAGTGTTGTGCTCTGGATCTGATACTGCACCTTTGAATCCAGGAAAGGATGCTAGTGTACCCTTGCAGAAGGTATTTCACCTCTGTTGTTCAGCTAAACTCAAGCTGCGTAACATATTACAGTATAACACGAAGCATAAACATTTTAAATCAATTTGTACAAGTACATCTTCTGAATGAACATTAATGTGATGTCTACTTATGTGGCATATATGGTTATCAGACAAAAAGCACTGCACCATCAATCATGAAATTGCCAGTAGACATGTATTCCTGTAAGAGGCACTGTTTTGAAATTTTTCTTCTTTGGCCAACTGTTACACAGTTTACTCTTCTCTGCAATCTAATGATTTTCATGGATCTGAAAACAGGTTTGGCTGAAGCAGAGGACTTAAATAATGGCACGAACGGTATTGAACTTCTTCCACGAAGATCAAATGCAGCACTCATTAGTTTAGTACAGCCCCAGTGCTCATTGATGACTTGTCAGACAGTCTTTCCCTCAATATGTAGCGAGAGCCACTGGAAATCATCCTATACTGAGCCCTTGCAGCTGTGAATTCAACACAGTTCAATACTTCTTCCCCCTTTGTCCAAACAAACACTATTCCCTTCTATAGATTAACCTCATGCTGCTGATCAAAGAGGCTTTCCTGTGTATGCTCCAACCAAGTCCCGTCAACACATTACACACTCATTATGAAATCATCAATGAAGTTTATGGAAAAAATGTATTGTTTGTCCACAGGTACCATACTCAGTGAGAGCATGCTTCTATGAAGTCTGAGTTTTGTTTAAGTATTACCACATTGCTTTAGCGTTTCCATAGCACTTTAGATACTCCTTTTAAAAACCAAGTGTTCTGTGCACATCTGAAGTGGAGACTGTTTCCTATTAAGATGCCCAGAGTGAGAGGGAATGAGCAGCAGAATACCACAATGTCTTGCACTAAATGGCAATCTTCTCTTCAAAGAAACAGGATCGCATCACTACCCTGTGTTGGATATGTTGTGATTGCCGCAAATGCCCAGCACTAAGAACACAATACAGTCGTACAGATATTCAAAATGCAAATCAAGGGCTATATTATCTACAGCAGATATAAAAATATTATTTATGTGTTTTTCCTTTCATAGCTGACCTCTCCACAAGACAACCCCCTTTTTTATTGGCATAGCTTTCATGTCTTTGTAATTGAAGTATATCTACTGTAAATATGATACATACTCCTGAACTAAAAGCTTTACATAAAAGCATCTTCAAAGACCAGATTAATCCATCCTTGTTTAAAAGAAGTGAGTCAGAAAAAAAACATTTTGGTGCAATAATCATAAACTATGCCAGCCCCAATCATCACAACACACACACACACACACACACACACACACACACACACACACACACACACACACACACACACACACACATTCTGTGGGCAGAGTGCAGGTCAGAAACCAAATCAGATGGGACAGAAGCATTTAAGACAGGGGTGTCACATTTCCAAGTAATAAATAGCAGAGATTGATTTGACCTCCCAGCTGGTCTTGCAGTTTACTTATATACAAGTTAGAAAAATAGAAGTTCAGCCTCCCTGGGGATCCATTGCAGGGAAATCAGATAGCCCACAATGGGCTTAAAGAATACAGAAGTCCAGCAACGTCAATATGGTCTACTCTCAGCCCACACTTGTTCCCCGTATCAGGTTGGGATCAGCAGATACTCTAAATAACAAACATCTTATGGTCTGCTGTTATCTCAGTTCTGGGTCCTGCGGTTGGGGGCTAAGATGTGCAGCTATCCCTGGCTGGAGAATGGAGCAAGGTCAAAAGGTTTCTGTTACTTATGGGCAAACAGATATGTTCCTGCATTATTCAGTGAGTATTTCCTACCTTTGCTCTTTTTTTCTCATTTTCTTCACTTTCCAAGTGAGTTTTTCTCCCCAGGAGCAAGTGTCAAAAAGTATTAAACTTTCAACATCAACAACACATTTCTTGTCTCTGTAAGCATTCCAAAACTCAGACATGATCAACAACTGAAACAAGTCAATGTTGGATCATTTATCATTTGTGTCACAATCAATTTAAGTCTTGATTTTGCAGCATAAAAATAAAACCTGTCCCCATTGTCATAGTGTCTTGGTGAATTACCTGGGGGTAATTGGTACCTTATATTTTGCAAGCGTTTTCAGTTATCTTCATTAATGGGGTATGCATTATAGGATTTCAGTGAACAACGTAGAGAGCATGGGAGGAAAGCAGAAATGTAACAGGTGTACACACTGGCTTTTACAAAGAACCAATCTAGTTCTGAGTGCCCTTTTTACCAAAGTGCCGCTCTGCAACCTGATACCAAGGGCGACGTTTCTGTAGGCCCTTACCAGGGGCAAAGGAAATTGCCTGAGACATCAGCCAACAAAAATGCAAGTCTGCTTCACAGCTGCATCATAGGCCTATCCTGGGGCTCACAGCACAAAGCAATTACCAGTTTACAGTCTGATCATTAAGGGTGTTTATTTCCATATTTGCTCCTCTGTCCTGTCCACAGTTTTACAATAACTTGCCAAGGGGATTGATGCATATAATCTTAGGAAAAATTGCTCAGGCACTGCTGTGATCATCCCAATGCAATAAAACGGAAACAGGCCAATGTTTGACATGAAATACCTACAGAAAACATCTTCTACATACAGTGCACACCCTTGTGGTATGTATCCTCAAATGAAGGCCAATTGTCTTTCCAGGTCTGAAATAATCAATGTTAGACCTCCATAATAAATAATATTATTTAACAAAGGAAAATAATTGTACAAGCTGTAATAAAGGAGGTAACTCCCCTATTAAGCACTATGATGGTTTGGGTACAATCAGTATTAACATGATTTTTAGGGAACATTTTGCTGTTATGCGATAGATGGAGAGCACTCAATGTATTTCAGAATGATGCTGCTAAGAGGAGTGGCTGAGCTCCCATGACCACATTGTTTGTGAGGAACAAGGACCTTTAATCCTTTATCAATAACATATAATCAATTCCAGAGTGTGAGAGGAACCTTTTTAACCCTTACATTTAGGGAAATGAATACTGACAGCCAGTGATTCATCTTCCTGAAGGTCCTCCATCAACTTTTCCTGACAAATATACAGGGTGGCTTCGAGATTTAGAGCAGCTGAGAATCCTGGGATTGCTTTTGGTTTAGGTGCCTATTTGTTGCATCTCAAACCCTCTCTGCAATCTTGTCTGGTGGTTTTCTAACTGCAAGATAGGTGTCTTCCCCATTTTTTCTTAACCCTGATATGTGAAAGAGGTGATTTTATATTTTTCCATTTTCAGAACATGAAGAAATTGAACCTGAAAAGAAAATGTTGCAGCTTATATGTGAACATCAGTGCAACCGTCTGCTAACTATTGACTAATCTGCAGTTGCTGCAAAGAGGAGGCAGAGAGGGAGCAGCCCCCATGATGAACGATGGCAGAAGATTCAATGAAAAATCAGTTGAAAAGCACAAAGCTCTTAATGCTAAACCATATTGGTTGCTGACGAGAGCAAATAACATCAACGTAGCACTTATGGATATGGGCAACAGAAACCAATCATATGTTTCAACAAGCAACACGGAGCCCAGACTGCAATAAATTCTTACCCTGATTAAACAGTAAATTTTGCATGCCTATCAGCTTCCCATTAAGAGGGCTGCTTTCAAAAACACCATTAATCAGCTGGGGGAGATATGGAGTAAAATATCAGTCATCAATTGCAAGTGCTTATGACAGTTAACAAAGCTTTATATTTGCCGGGAACGCACACTGATCTATCAATTACGGCAGGGCTCTGCCGCATGCTAATTGTGCATTTTCTCCACTAATGCATTTCTACTGTTATCTCATAGGCTAATGAAACCAAACAAATCAATAAATATAAATTATACATGCAAAGAAGTACTGCTGTGAACATAAAGTTTCTAATTAATTGCACTTGATTAATTTATATACTTTAATTATCTCGCTAAGCCACAGATGGTATAAATATCTGGACAATCTGCTTATTGCTATGTCAGTCATAAAACGGCAGACGCAGTAAAACTATTAGGCAGGGCCAGCTTTGTCACTGGAAAATCCACAGTTGCTGACATAAAAAAGCCTCACCTCTGAATAATTTAAGGTGAACAAATTGCCAGACAATGCAATGCACGGGACCCTGATTACTGTTCTAATTTCCTTGAGGTTTTAATATGGAGAGTGGTCTGTCTGAACTGAAGAGAAACATTTTCTTTGCACACACAATAGCCCTGAATGTAAGCCAGTGTGTTACTATTTTTTCCCTTTTTAAAATGGTTCACTATTTTTCTTATATCCTGATGATGCCACACTAATGTGTAGTCTATTTTTATGATGCATGACATTAAAAAACCTACAAATTAATTATAAAAAGGGCTATCAGTGACAGATAAAGATACAGTGAAGAAAATTACCTTTAAGAAATCCACCGTTAAGAAATCCATAAGATGTGCAGTGAAAACCAAACTGTAGCCTAGTCTTGATTGCTTTACATAGCACCTCAGCTGGTAGTCACACCAACACATTGCTGACTATATTGATGTTTTAATACAACAGAGCTGTGGCATGGAGAACATTGGGCCAGAAGGATTAGGAGTGTGAGAAGATCAGAACACTTTGGATCATTAAAATTGATCACAGCATGTTATTCAGATCTGTCAAGAAGTGGGATGTCAAAATTAATTCAGCATTCAGTCTAAACATTCCCAGTTTGGACCTCAGCTTGGAAGTGGTCCATCAAGAAAAAAAAAAATCAAAAAGTTGGTTTAGGCCCAGTTCCAGTTCGTTATTAGGTTTGCAAAGTGCTTTTGGAAGCCATTTCAATAATTTTCTTTTTGGAAGGGAAATTGTCTTGTTTTTTGAAAACCAAGGTAATGTCATTAAATAATTTAAGATACATCTCCATTGGACATTACCTGATGGCAGAGCCTCTGGGCAGATTTTAGCATGTTAATGCATATTAGATCAGGGACATTTTGCAATTTCCCCTAAATAAACTAGCACAATGATATCTGAACTGATTCCACAAAACAACAGCCTCAATTACAGCAGATATGTACTGCAACTGGGAGAATGACAATTGAAATTACAAAGATCAACAAGTTGAAGTGATGTTTAAGTACTCACCACATTAAAATATGGATAATGTCACATTTGAAGATGCCATTCTCTAAATTAATATAACATTAATTTAACTTAATATAATTTGAATGTGCTGCCAACATTGCACACTTAAATACTCTGTGGCTCCTTGGACAAAATCTTTCAGTTCCTATGACCTTTTGAAAATGTAGTTAAAAACAGTGCTTAAGAGTTGAAATTGCTGGAAATCCCTCCTTTGGTGAAGGTGGAGGATGATGAGGACAGCAAGCATTTGCGTCTTGATGGTGTTAATTAGGGTTTTGCTGTAATTACCCCAATGCTTTCCTGGGCAGAATAATTACTGTAAAGAGATTATAGAGGAACATTAATATGTCATAATACTGTAAATATATCAAGAAGCAAGGTGATGAGTTCCTCTTCTGTACATACACTCTGGATTTGGATTCTTACTAAATTACTAAACACATATCAAATATACCTCATTCAGCTCTGGCAAATTACAGTGCCTGCTCAGGCTTTTCGCACTTATAGGAGGCTTAACTTTGAAAGGTCACAGGGCAGGTATTGCACAGGTTCCATGGGTTTGAAATGAACAAATGGCAAATTTAGTCCACAATGGTATGTTATTAAACTGTGTTTTTCACACACACACACACACACACACACACACACACACACACACACACACACACACATATATATATATGTGTGTGTGTGCGTGTGTGCGTGTGTGTGAAAAACACAGTTTTATATATATATTTCCAAACATACATAATTACAATATATAGTGATTGCACAGCTGAACAATGAGAGTGAATAAAGCATCAATATCTTATGTCAGCAAGTCACAGTGAAGCAAATCACAGCTGCATCTTGCAGTTGAATCCAGTTTACAAAGTAAAGGAGTGATTGGCAGCATTGTATAAAAGTATTGTGCAGACAACCCCAGACATTTAGCTTAGACCGTGTAAATGCCTCAGTGTCCATAAAAACACCTGAGATTTTTGGCCAAGACTTCAAACATACAAAGTGTACTCTATTTACCCTTACAGGCCTTTCATGTTGCCAGTTTCCTAAAGAAAATAATTATTTCAGCAGTTACTGGATATAGGCTGTCTGTATCTGGTATGGCGCTGTTAAATGAATCCTGCTTTTGGGTTGACTGCTGGCAGAGGCAAACTGCACTGAAAATGCGACACAATAATCAGCACTGCATGGGCAAAGGGCTCTAATTACGGCCTGCTTCCAAGTGTTGCAGCACAGAATGGAAGTGCAGGTTTGCTTGAAATGTCTGTTGCTAGGTCAAGACATAAGAGATGGGGCCAATGGGCAAGCGACTAAAGGAACACAGCTCCTCCTGTGCAGTACAGTTCAGCTAGCGATGAACAACTCCACGGGCGCCTGCAGCTGTCCGGCTGTACGCACAGTGCGTACCATGAAATTCCCGATTTGTGAGCACTCCACGAGAGAGAGGGATGTGCTTTTCCGCCAAATATTACATGTAAAAGACGACACAATTGTGTCTGACAGAATTAAAATATAGACCATTTTTGGATTGTATGATCGTAATAGCGTGAGCATTTGTTAACATTTGGAATTTATTGTACTTTTTTCAATTTCTATCGAAATAGAAATTAGCTTGCTAACTTGGCGTATCAGTTAGCTAACTAACTTGCAAGCTAAAGTTAGCTTGCTAGTCACCTGCAGCTAGCTTTCGGCACACTGAGAAAGTAGCTACAACCGGGAGAAGGTGTGTGAAGGAGTGTGAACTTCAAATAGGTAGGCCAGATTTAATTATTCATTAATCAGTCAGTGGCGTTTCTCTCTCTCAGCTCTCTCTCTCGATGTGTGTGTGCACGCGTGTGTGTGTGGTCAGGTTTCTGTGCGTACCCTAAGATGAAATCCTGCAGGCGCCCCTGAACAACTCAACAAGGAGAATGAAGACACTGAGGACCTGGGAGCAAAAGAAAAATAGATCTTTCCATCAGGTAATGATCTTAGCCTGGCAAAAAGGCCTTGGCCATGTCAAGGCTGCCATATTTACAGCGCTTAGAAACACTGGATTAATGGGAAACAAGCTATGGACCTAATCCAAATGAATCAGAGAGACCTTTTTAGGATTTTTTCATTTCCACCTACCAAGCCTGCCACATTTGCTCCAAACCAACCAGTACTATTCAAATGAGAACCCTCATGTACGATACACACAATGAATGAAATGAAATAGACATAGCTGGAATGTACATATGATGATGAATTAAATTTTGGAACTGAATCAGTATCAAAGCTTTGATGACTCACCAGGGGCGGAGCCGATGGTTCATTGCAGAGGGGGCGAGGACCTGTAGTGGGCCCTTATACAGCTTATTATAGGCTTTATGGAGATGCAAGACAGATCCAAGGGGAAACGTATGGAGACAGAATGGTGGAATGGAGAGAAATGCGTGAGACCATTTTTAAATACCGCGGCTCTGTCAGCTGCAGCAGTGACGGCGATGGGAAATAAAACAAGACAGCCGGCGATCATCTAGTTACTACTCTGGGACTCGAACAGAGGACGTAATTTTTATGTTTGTACACTTACACAAGGATACTGGACATTGAATAAAGTTTACTGTAACTCTATTGTGTCTCTGCTCATTCAAAATAAATATCGAGAAATTTAGTTAGGGGTCAGTCGAAACCATTACGCCCTCAGTCTGACTTTTTTTGCTGCAATCAAGACACACAAACAAACTTAATTCAAAATATTCAACTAAACAACAAAAATGCATCTTCAGTCAGGCAGATTGGGCCCAAGGTGGGCCCCTTTGTAACTGGAAGAACCGTGGGCCCGGGGCAGCCGCACCCTCTGCCCCCCCACTCGATCCGCTATAGTGACTCACAGATTTGGAGTTTTTCATGATGGCTGTGGAGAGAAGCAGATTGCCATCCTAGATCTACCCCATTGACAGGAAACTGGCCCACCTCATGGTTAGTAGCCTAAGTCTGTCTCCAATGCTGATACCCTAGATATAACAATGCACATTATGGGTACAATTCTGGTGATGTCTTAGCTGGAGACTGAATCAACAGTGTTTTTCTTTTTGAGCCTACCAGACTGGTCCTCATTTTGATTTGGTATGTGTTTCTCTGCTGTGAAATATCATCAGTTGTTTCAATTATGATCATTTGGATTTTAAAGAATTTAATCTAAAGGTCTGTTATGTCATGATAAATAATGCAAAGCTAAACCTATGGACCTTAATTTAAGTATAATTGTGAAAACTAGTATGTTGAGTTGTAACCACAGAGAAAAAAGGAGAAACATTTAATATTTTTTGTACTTAGTTTTAAATTTCAAAAGCAAAAGGTGGAGAGTAAAGTGGAATGAGGGGTTAAGCAGAAGAGAAACAGTAGGGAGAAATGTGGCTGTAGATTAAAAGACCAAGCCTCATCATCATACTAGTATACATGTCTTGAAGGACGGCAAAAAAAAACCACAGCACATTTTGGATTGCTGCATAATCAAACACCTCCATAAACCTTCACATAATTGTCTAGTTAGCTTAGTAATTACTACAATAGGTGATGTGAATTGAATGTAAAATATTTTAAATACCAGCATAATTAATAACATCAATGCTAGGTGAGATGACAACAGTGTGCTGTATAGGATATAAGCAAAAGTTAAATTACACCATCACAAGGCTGGAACACTGAAGTCAATGGACAGACAACCACATTTTTCTATGTGCTCCTCATTCTAGACCAGTTTCTCTTTCCTTTTGAAACTTTCTGCTGTATACAAAAACTGCAATTGAAAATAGCTCTAAGTTTAATGAATCCATTTAAAAATCTTACAAAGTACTACAAAGTGGCAAAATTATTCTCTTTCTTACTTGTTCTGTTTCTGTTGTGGTGTCTTTATTTTTCATTAAGGCCTGTTTTTAATCATGCAGATATGATACAGTCACTTCAACAATAATGATCACAGAAGAATATCGTTAGGCACTAGCACTGGGTAATCAATCAGAGGCTCATTTGACTTTAATTCATGTAGATGCACACCTAATACTCATTATAAAGATGTCATTGCCCACCAGCCAGGGCAGATTAATGGGAAGTGATCATTTCCACAGTCTTTCCTCACAAAGCTTCATGCATTCAGCAGGATGGATGGCTTTCATACAGAGTGGATTTGCCTTTATAGAAGTTTCCACTATAAGGATAGCTGTATGTGACAACCATTATGATGGTATTTTGTCTTTACAATGGGCTGACAAACAACATGTTAAACTGAGATTTATAAATAAAACATTCCAATTTTCAAAGAACCTGTCTTATTTACAAAAACATGATAATATTTGTATGATAATTGTAATGGTATCTAAAACAGAAACCTTGCAATATTATAATACATTAAGCTTGTTACTTGCTCTGTATAAACAATATAATGTATCTATGATAATTGTAATGGTATTTAAAACTGAAACCTTGCAATATTATAATACATTAAGCTTGTTTCTTATTCCGTATGAACAATAACTGTGCAACTCTAACAGTGCAATTCCCTGTAATGTTAACTGTTAACTATGTTAACTATTGGTAAGAAGGGAACTGATTTGTATACAAAAGTGAAGCACCATGATAATTTCACATCTCTGATAATTACATTTTTTGCATATGAGATGCAGTGAGATGCAGTTTATAAGCCTGTACACTGGAAATACCAACTGGTAAAAATTAGCACTGAACTTCAAGCTCAGTACCTACACATTTAGGGAGCTGTACCTCAAAACTAATCACAAAACCAGCCCCACAAATGTGTAGAGAAAAAGAATTTGCATTAATAATGAACTTTCACTGCACAGCGATTTAAGTGAAAACTCCTAATTTACACCCTACTTGTGACCATTTGTTGTGAAGAGACTGGCACAGCAGTTTGCTAACACATGCTCTGGGACTGAAAACCGCTGTCGTGTGCGATATCTGTGAGAGCGGGGTAGGTGGGAACACTTCTCCCTCATTATGGCTTACAGGAACCCAGGAGCGGAATTTGTGTGTCAGGGTATTAAATCATATCTCAAGCCCACTGATCCTGCAAATGATGCAGACTTAGAACTGAGTTGGCCCTGGTCAAGGAGTCTGCCAGCTTGCCTCATTTCCAGCTAGCAAGCATCTCTGTGCCCTCAGGTAGCACATTGTGGAGAGACAGCCACAGTGACACAGACTGGTCATCAAGTTCACCAGATCACTGATGAGGAGCAAGCAATCTAAACTGAACATCTGCAACAACACATGAAAAGAATGAACATTACCAACTAGAATTAAATCTGTTGGTAAAATCAAAAGGCCTCCTTAACCCTGGTAGAGTTTTTCAGATCAGAAAACATTTTTAATACATGCTTTGCAGGAGAAGGATTATTATGTGGTATAATGAAATTAATTTAGATTCCTGTAGGTACCAATCTAGTTTCGCCACTGCATTCTGACTGGTGGATTTATTGAAGATTGAAATTTTGACAAAACAACATGACAAAAACCAAAATAAAAATACGGACCCCCTAATAATGGCGACTGGTACTTGTAAGCTAATAGAAGTGGCATAATTATTGTGAGACTCATATCCACTCACACCTCTATGCAAAAAACAATACAGAGTCAGAATATAGTCACTGAATCTCAAATTTATATATGAATGGGGTGGAGAGGTGACAATTGGCCTCTTCCAGGAATGCATCCTCTTTACACAACTCTCAGTCCAGGACAGGCTCTTGATAAAACAATGTTTTTAGTCATGGAGAAACCAACCAGCTAATATGAAAATGTCACATTCTGAAAGGAGGGAGACTACAAAATTAATCTAGCTATTAAGATGGAAATGCTACCATCTACCTTAGATGCTCATTTCGGTGCAAGGAGTGGCAGTGTGGTGCCACAGGAAGCTGACTGGAAACCAGACAGTTCTAAGGTGCAGCACTACCATTTCTCTCCTTGAGAAAGGTTTTAACCAGCATCATTTCATTAAACATCTAGCTGTATGTATATCTAGCTGCTACACACTGATACAAAGCCCTAAACCTTTAGAATAAAATACCTGTTTAATTAGCAAGAGGGGCAGTGGTGAATGCTGATAATGTAAGGGTAGGCTCTCTGGCCACCCTAAAAATCCATAAGATACGCATTTTAATAGAGACACTTTCAGTTCCTAATAGTCATTTTCCTTCTGATGGGCGGCTTTGATTTCACTCTTATCTGCCAGGGCTCTTGGCTCCGCTGAGAAAGGGATTATTGAATTGTGAGTGTGTGTCATCCCCCCCCCGCTTCCCTGACTCAGAAGCTCCAGGGGGTTGAGGTAGACCGTACTCATAGCGGTGCTTGTAGCCAGCCAGGACAAGGTCCTCTACAGGAACTCATCCCCGCCTGTCATCTCCATATTAATTGGCTTCGCACTGGAATCCTATTCTCACGGAGCGTGCTCCTTGAGAGGTAAGCTTACACCCCGAGCCAACGATACAGATAAACATATTTAGCACAACAATTATGATAATTGCTGAGACACTCAGCTGTGGGAATAAGTAAATCTGATTAAGGGCCCTTCAGCATGATCAAATATTAATCTGATGTCTTCACCCTAACCTGGCAGGAGCATAAGAGGCTTCTTATGGTCTTATGCATTAGCAGATTTACACAGGATGAACTCATAGTACCTAATAATATTGGACATGCAAGTCAAAGCACTAAAGAGATCTTCAAAGAATTTAATCCACTTACATTAAATATAGAATAAAAATAGCATCAGATAATAACAAGGAGTTTTACATGACAGTTCCATTATACAAAACAAACACTGATGAAAAAGATCAGTACTGTCACTGAATTCTGACAATCATTGGTAGCATTTTCAAAATTTATTTATTTATTTATTTATTTATTTATTTATTTATTCGTTTTAAAAATAACTGACTGAAGTTTTAAGAAGTCTTTTTGAGTAAATGTAAATACAACATTTAGAGGTCAAAATACGTAAATATGTATTATATACACGTATGTGTTTTTCTAAATGAATACATGCTTATTAAAATATCTGTTTCCTTCGTAATACTGTTGCTAAATGGAATTTAATCAGAGTGGATTGAGCATGATGTAACTATCCATGAAACTGCATATAGCATATACACATGTTGTTATATTAATAATAAAAATCATTAATGAAAATAACCTCAGAATTACAATAAGTTATTGATAATGATACAAAGTTGCAAGCAATGTGCAGCATCAAGTGTTTTATATGCATCAGCCATCATTCACCACAAGAATGAATGAAACAAGCACAAAAAAATTATATGCATGTTTTTTGTAACCGTAATGGAAAAGTGTATGTAGTGTAATGTATTTAAACACTGACATTTCCGTTCTTGAAGTATGTTTATATATCTAGTAATTACTGTACATGTCACAGTGTCAGTTTCACTGCATAAAGCCCCGTGTAACCTGTTAGTAATTATTGTTGGACACTGATTAAACCCCCCATTTTATTTTTTAATTTATTTTCCTAATTGCAGGCATACGTCCCATTCCACAATGAATGACTATTTGTAAGATTGTTAAATGTTGAAATAATTGGAAAATCAGTCCAAAAGCAGACCAATAACAGATCATCTTCATACCCAATACTGCATGCTAGCCAATGACTGACAAACAAAAGGATTAGTGTGACATTAAATCAACACAAATACTTAGCATTTAATACTTCAGCCAAAACAGAGAGAATCATTGCATTACATGTGAACTTCTTTGCCAGGACAAAAATAATGCCATAGGGTGGTGCCTAGTCTTCAAATCGTTTTATAATCTGCTTTAATCTACAAGATTTTATACTAAAATAAAATTACAAACAAGGCTTATTTAAGAGTTATAAACTGTTCGTGGAGCATAATGTTTGCTGTGCTGTGTAGTGGAACAACAGATGTCCCTGCCATTTTGGTATACAGGCTAACCTGTGTAATGGAAATTTAATGGATACTTTCATGTGATCGTATTACATGTAAATGCTACTAAATAAATTGCTGAGTATCAGCAGAACGTGGATTGAACAAATCAAATATCTACAGCAATTACTCTTTAAGGTAAATCATTTTTGTGCCAAAACATCCATGAGGATATACTAACATTTATCTTAAACTTCTGGCAAAGAAAATGTTAACAAATAAATACATCCTAGAGACAGAACATTCCCCCCATATTGTTGTAAAGATGGGATATACATTAAAATGACCTGTTCCTCCATTTTGAGTTAGAACAACAAATTCTAGTGATTTAGCATTAAATCATAAATTAACTGTGGACACCTACAAACAGAGCAAGGATCAACTGCAGTCTCTGTTGTCACCAGCCAATTCGCTGCTGTTAAAATGTTAAAATAGAACACAGACAGTCACTGCACTGACTGCACTGCACTGCAATTCACTGCACTATTCCTCAATTTAAATACAAACTACTATTGTATGACTTTTTAGTGCTGCTTCACTCAAATAAATTGTGAAATGTTTTTCAGGTTATGTTGCTATTTGCAGTATGCAAATTAAATTTGAGGCACTTACTTTTCAATGCATTATCCAGGATAATAACAGATTAACCCACATGGCTGCATTAGTAAATAAAGTACCTAGTTACGATAGTACAACTTGGAAAACAGAGGTATTGACAAGACATACTACCAAAGCAACAGCAGGCCGCCTTCAGATACTGAGCTGTTCAGATACAAAGCTAATTCAGACTGCAAAATGCACCAAGAAACAATTTTAGAGACAGTCATCCACAAATAGTACAGAAAATTTGTAATGGGTTAAAAACAATGAAACACAGGAAGACCAGGATTGTTTTTCAGATAAGTTCATAAAAGTACACATCTACAGGTTTCCACATCTTCCAGAGACTAAACCCATACTTTCATGGTTCATTTTATTGTATTTTAGTAAACTTTAAAAGATTCAATTGTAGTACCATTAACATGTTCAGCCTAAACTAGAGGCAGACAGTTTAATTCAAAATTATTAAGACATTTCTTCAATGAAGGAAAATACAGTGTTCTGGCACCCTTGTTTTGCATCTCTTTTTATGCAATACTGACTGTATAATAAAATTTGCTCTGGACTTCATGAAAACTAACCACCCACAAAACAATAATCTGGGAATATGTCACCTTTACATATCTCAGAACATGATTATTTGCCATATATCAAGAATGAAAGATGATAATAATAATAATAATAATAATAATAATAATAACAGGACATTCAAAGCCTCTAGGCATTACGCTTTAAGTCTAGTAAGCCTGAAACTTTGCTGTCTACACTGACATCTCTCTCTGTATCTTGCACATGCACAACATACAGACATAAACTCCACAGCATCACTGATAAGCCTATTTTTTGTCTTAGAGAACCTACATAAACAATGTTTGTTACTTTATTTCTTTACAAATATCAACACCTAAACATTAGCTACAAAATAAAAATAATACAAAATAGTAATATAATAGTATATTAGTATATATATATATATATAAACTGGATTGTCAGCAATGAATGGGGCAGAAATCTTTATGTCAGAAAAAAAGAAAATCCATTGCTTCAGTGCTATGAAGGTGCTCCTACACTACACTGCAGCGATGAATACCCAGTGCTCTGACTGTGCATACCCCTCTTTAACAATCTCGTGCACATTTAGGTAAGGCTGCATTGAAGCAACAGGGCTGATCTGCCAGCATTTAGCCATTCTTTAGTCCACTTCCCTGCACTGCCCTTTACTACCTCCTCTACCTGCTGCAACCAACTGGGCTTACTGAGCTGGTGGACACATCAAAGGTCTAAGAGAATAATCAAGCATGATATCCCAGCATTCACACTTGTGCAGCCCCGCTGAAGGGGGTTAAACCATAGGCCAGAGTTATTGATCACTGTGCACACATGTGAAAATGCCGACCGCTACACCTGTTCTGTCTTTGGAAGCGGACAAGATTTTGTCTGTGTAATGATTTTGGTTTTTCTGAGATTCTTGTTCTGAGCCTGTTTTGCCAGGTTCATGTGATACATTTTTGCAAATTTCAAAGCTTCTGAAATAAGGTTAAAAATCAAAAGTCAAGAACATGTTTCCTCTCAATTATACAATGACATACATAAAGTTACCTAGAATCAGTCTGTTATCATCATCATTATTATTCCAAAAAGTTAAGATGATACTATTCTTGTATATTAATATTAAGATACACATCATACACACTCTGTATACATGGTATAGACTACAGTACAGCCATGTTTCCATTACCCCCATGAGTTGGAAATTACAAAAATAAAATATGGAATGATTATTCTTGAATGTGTGGCATGTGAAGACTCTTCTTTCCTACAGGCCACATGCAAGTTAATACAACAACCTTGTGTGTGTACCTGCATATTACAGCTCTGTCTCTGCTCATTGAGTGTCGGGGTCACACTGCAGGGTGGCCAGTTGTCTTGGTGCTCAGCTATGCGGATTGGGCTGAGACAGCAGAGGAGGGGAGGATGGAGATGGGGGCCCATTCCTCCACACCAACTCTCACTTTACCCATCAGAAAATTCGATTATTGTGCTCCCGACCCTCTCAGGCCGTTCCCATAGATTTAATATGCTACTGGAATTTGATATATGAGCTAATTTAGATGAAAACCCCATGACATGTAGCTTGTGACATCGCCATTGAAACAAAGCCATTAACTCTTTGTGCATCTATTATTGGTATTTTCAGTAAGCTGAGTTAAGAGCAGCTTGCCAAAAAGGAAAATGTATAAATCTTGCAGGGAATAAAAGGGAAGATTTACTTTTCCATTATTCTCCCTCTGATCACAGTTGTCTTAAAATACTAGGCTAATATTTACAAGATACCTGTTGCAAATCATCATTTTTTGAAAACTGGTTTAACTTTTCCTTTCTTTTTTGCACCATGTCAGTGTCTAATCCAGCAGAATAAAACACATGAATACAATTTAAAAAACATTCATTATCTCATGTTCATTGATGTTGTCAATTGCTTCGGTGTAACTTAATTCACAGATAACAGTATAAACATCACACATTGTGTCTGTCGTCCAGCAACACGTACTGCTGAAGCACGCACACATAATCCTCTCGATAATTTTGGGTCATCCTATTGTCAGACTTAAGACTCTTAAACCTGAGCTGGCTGTAAACCTCTGAAAAACTGATTTTCTAGGGGCAGATTCATCCAGAGAAGGAACAGATCAACAAAGAGCATGATAGCCGTGCTACTTGTACTATGGTCATGGCTTTTCTGAGTACCAAAATGAGCATGCGGAGACATACATGGAATCACATGCTAATGCTTTAAGAGGCTGTGATCAGCTTGATCTTTCCAGCAAAACATCAATACTTTGCTTTTCTTGTGTAAGGCCAGGCACAGCCTTTGGAACGGTTTAAAAAAAAATATTGGAACAGCTCATCCATAGACAATCTCAGAATGAGGAAATCAATTTAATT
The DNA here is from genome assembly GCA_019176425.1 of Megalops atlanticus. NCBI lineage: Eukaryota > Metazoa > Chordata > Actinopteri > Elopiformes > Megalopidae > Megalops > Megalops atlanticus. Next base: position 12,371,166 of record CM032881.1, read on the forward strand.
GCTGAGACTGCATTATTAAACATGGAGCAATGCATCTGTAATAATTATAGCATGGGAAGAGAATAGTTTTAATTTTTTACCATTTCTTTTTTCAGAATATACTGCATATGAACACAAGGAACTGTATATTAAGAGACATTAATGCTGTTACCATTGTTCAATAGTAATACAGAAATATGATAAGCCAGTTGGCCAGTTGTTATTATGGGTATAAACTCGCTGAAGACAATTTCTAACTTCACAGTGCAATCAATTGTAATGATGTTGAAATCCATTCATGAAAAAGCACAATAATAATAATAATAATAATAATAATAATAATAATAATAAAAATCATTGTTATAATCATGCTACATCATAATTGTATTTTTTGTCATTTTCAATGTGCAGTCTCTAGCTCATGTTTTACACGTTATTCTAAACGAGATGCTGGGCTGGCTGCACTCTCTCTGTCCTCCTCTGAAGTTTCTGTGAGGCCTAACCACCCACTGTACACTTTACACTGTTACTTTACTCCTCTTCAGTGACATGAACTGTAAGCAATGAAGTACCTCTACATCTAAGCTGCTAGCATGCCTGTACCAACTCACCCCCACCCCCTTTCCTGCCCTTTAGCTCTGTCTCTCTCTCTCTCTCTCTCTCTCTCTCTCACACACACACACACACACATCCACGCAATGCATACATACTTATTCACTCCGTTGTAACTAGCAATTCATAGCTTATTTTAACCATTTAAACCTGCTTCAGCAACATTGTTTTAACATTCTCATAGTATAAAATTGAATACATTAAAGTCAATTCCACATGTAAATCAAAAGTAATTCATGTATTATCTTTTTAAAATGAAAACTGAAAATTATCTACAATAGCACTTCATTCACGTAGGTGAAGGTAGTTAAAGATAACCTAATTTTTTAAAGACTCTGACTTTAAAATAACACACAATACCAATGGAATGATGGCTCGACAGACTTTACCATCTAACTCTGAACAGAAAAACAAGCTTACACACCGCCTCCTCTGCTTATTGTGCAAGTACGTCAGTGCTGCTCTTACTTACATTGTTATGTTTCGCAGCCTTCTAAAGAACTCTGATCTTTAGGACTTCCAGTCTACCTGCTAAATTCCACCAGAAGAATCTGTTATACAGAGCCACAGAGCCAACCGACACGACTCCCACAACTGTGACAGGTAACAGAAATGGAAAACACCCTCTTTCACACTATTCGTACTACAAGGACGAAATGCCACAGCAAAGCAGAACAATCACAGAACACCACAAGCTCAACCAATAAAAAAACTTCTTTTCCCTCCTCTTTTTCTTCCTGAAGACATGCAGGAAATCTCCACTTAATTCAACAAACATTTGCTTCAACTCAGGAACTAAGACAGACTTTTAACAGCTTTTTAGAGTGTGTGTCTGAGTGCGTATTTGCGTGAGTGCATGTTAGTGTTTTGTATTGGAGCAAGCTGGGCTGGAGTGAGAGCGAGTTGGGCCTGTTGACAGGCTGCAGTGCCATCTACTGGTGGCCGGAGTGACAGGAAAGAGGGACAGCAGAGAGTGAGAGAGAGTAGGAAGAGGTAGAGAGTGGGATCAGGCTCCCCAAAAAGTGAGTCATCCCCTTGCCATTTTTCCCACCTATGACATCACACACCCTGTACCTCCTCATTTAAACTGGGACGTGTTCCTCTCACGCTGCACACATTCCTGCTCAGGTCTCCATCACAGTGCTCCCCATACGAAGCTGGCAGTTAGTTAGAGAAGAAAATGACCTTAGTTTTTGTCTTAGCCCCATTTCCTGTAGAGGATTCTATGGACTTTTAATAATGGCTTACCAGTAATCAAGCTGATTGCACATTCATCACTGTGATTGGTTTCTTTTTTTACTGAAGAGGGGAAGTGTGTTTTCCTTGGGAAATGAAATATTTAAAAACCTGTTCCTGTGCCCTCTGACTGGACACTGCAGCACACAGCTGAATAAACAGGACCGAAGGCAGGTACCAGGGTGGCTTGGTACACAAATATACCTCCCCTATGGAAAATTATTAAAAATCCGCTTACTTGGGAATAGAGCTCTGGTAGTAATATAGTACAATTACAGATAAGATGTGGAATGGCCAAATGCAACATGATGGGAGTGTACAGTAATTCTGCTCTTCTGTTCCCTGTGTTGCATGGGACAGCTTCCAGTTTGGCCAACACAGTACTTACTGTACCAGCAGGCGAATAAACAATTACCAACACCCAGTTGTGAAATATAGTATTGGAACTCTCAGGACTCTCTTGCATGTGTTAATAAATCAGCCATCCTTTTTTATGTTCCGTTCATTATTTTCTTAGCAGACACCCTTATCCAGGGCAACATAGCTCACATTTGACATATCACACATTTACACAGCTGGATATTAACAGAGGCAATTCAGGGTAAGTGCCTTGCTCAAGGGTACTAAAGCACGACCCAGCCTTACAGCACACACATCTAACCTACAACCTTGCTGTGAAATATTCAGTTCAACTGAAACAGTCTTAACCTACAACCTTGTGATAACATGATCAGCTAACCATGACCCCACACATTTGTCCAAAACCAATAGCAGTTCCTGAGTGTGTTCTAATTTTAATGTGAAAGAAAATCTGGAAGTGTTCATTATTGGAAATGAGCCTTTCCAGGTTTAAGCTTGTTTTTCATACAGAATTATACATTACAGCAATTCTGTACCACAAAAAAAACAAATGGATAACAATTAAAGAGAAATGTGAAATACACATTGTCCATCAATGCATCCATTTCATAACTGAATTCCATATCCATACTTAAGCATATGTGCTGAAAGTATTGTTTGCCATGTGTATGTACTTTTGTAATGCATGGGAAAATGCCACATATTATCCAGACAGCTCTCTCTCAAAGTCTGCCATGGAGAGCTGCAGCCCAGCTGTTTCTCTCTGTGACTATTTCTGTGACTATTTCACAGATGGCAGGAGATCCTGTACTGCTCAGTGGAGCCACAGCCATGGAGTCCTCCTCCAAGTCTAGCGCTCTCAGTGTGAAGAGACCAGGAATAATAATGGTGTGAAGAATCCCCTCCAGCCCTCTGGTGTAAGCCTCCAGCCCACGTCATACTGTTAGAGAACCTCTAGGAGACTTAAGGTCTTCCATCGTGAGCATTTATACCACCTGACAACTTCAAAGCCTGTTATAAGGACTTTTTTTTTTTTTTTTTGAAGATGATCAGGCCAAGTCTAATCTTAAATGAAAAGGAGCTTTATACGAATATTGTTGGGAATCAATATCTCCTTTAGAGGAAGGAATGGAAGAAAAAACCTATTAAAAAGTCAGTGCAGGTATTTCTTCAGTGGAGAGAGTTTAAAAAAGTTTAACATTTTTGTGGGATTCCAGCAGTGTCATAAAATATGTGGACCAAGACATATGTTCAAAAAACAAAACAATATTTGGAATTATTCTATCGACAATCACAGTTGCTTAGAAGACGGAAGCAGCAATTGGTTTCTTAATCTCTTCCACCTATGTAATTGAGGATGAATTGAGGAATAAATCTGAAGATGAAGTAAAAAAGTAAAACAGCACTGAAAATACACTGATGGAGATGTAAATGTTAATTCCTGCAATGGAGTTGAGGACTGCAAAAAGGTTTCACAGCTGGGACATTCTGGAGTTCTGTTTTTGACTTATACTCCCTTAAAGACTTTACACCTAAAAACAGTTATTAATATTGAAACACATTTAACTGCTAATGACAAATCATTTTTTAGAGCCATATGTTCCCAGTCACACCTTTGCTAAATGTACTGGAATCATTTATGTTCATAATAAAGGTGCAAAATGTGTTCATGAGGGAGGCAGGCAAACTTGCCAAAACAATTTTGGTTCACAGCTCTGCTTCACACAGGTAGCTGCTCCAATGTTTTGCATCCCTTCAAAGCCCTGGTTTCATAAATAGCAAGAAGACAGAATATAAGCTGAAGACAGGACCTAAAAGTCCAATCAGGAGCTTATAACCTCTGACCTAATATAATGAGCAGCTCATTACTGTAAATACTACAGTGGATAATAATATGATTATTAATGAATAACGGAAGAACAAAGAGTACAGTAGCAGGTAGTTGGATGTGATGGCCATCGCTGATGCAATGACAGACTACAGTGTCCCCTTGATCTAGATGTGTGGTGTAAAAGTGTTACACTGCAACAAACACCAGTGGACATTAGAGGTCAGGAGCATGCTAAAATGGAACCTGGCTGCAGTTATCACTTACTGGCTGTTTATAAGTTCCACACTGAATGTATTATTTCTGCCCAATCAAAGTGTATTGGTGCCTCTCTCCTTGCCTTTGCTAAATGACAGCTCAGCTCTAATGCATCCATATTGCTCCTATAAGGTTGAGTTGATTTATATCACTGCAAAGCATCCCCAGGCATCAAGGGAGAGCCATTGGAACCCAATACCAATTATATGTTTGTTTGGGGGGAAACAGTCACTCAGGACACTGGATCAATGGAGACATCAAAGGTCAAAGCAATATATTTCTTCTAAAAACTTAGGAGTGCTGCTTGATGGGATGCCATCAACAGAGTTGGTGCTCACTGAAATCACAGAACTTCATCGTTTTGAAAAGCTTTATTTGAAGAAAAAATATAAATGGCAGAGAGCATTCTGCTTCAGGTCAATGTAGGATGTTTCCTTGTATGGGTCCATATACACTCCACGCAGAGTCCTGTATGGTCACTACCCACCCATAATGTAAATAAATAAACATCATTTCAAAACTATGCACTGCTAAAAAAAAGACCCGTCCTACTACTGATACCCAAGCTGAGGTGAATGGGAGGCTTTAAGCTGAGGGGTTACTGGCCTACCTATAAAGAGACCACACTCCAAACCCTTTCTGTAAGATTTCCTGTAATCTTCCCATTAGGGCTTGTGTAGCTGTCATTAATATGCAGATTTGATTTTAAGCCATATTAATCACCCTGGCCTGAAATCCAAAATGAAACCAAAACCATGCCTGTAATGAGGCCTTCCTTTTGCAAGCAAGCTTTATAGATCATCACTTTTTTATCTTTCTTTCTGCAAGTGTCTCCAAGGACCATTTGAATCCATATTAATTTCCTCTGGCAGTTATGTACCAGACTATGTACTGGGCTATTTCACATTTAATCTGTCAGTAATTTAGTAATGTGTAAACTAATTATGCACAGATATTAATGTAATTGGTTCTGGGAGCTGTAAAAAAATCAATGTGTTTGCAGAGAATGCATTAAATTGAATTGAGTTATTATAATCATGTGCCAAACGCTGATTATGTTATGAAACTAAAAGTAGATGTCAGCCACAGGTCAATACAGCAGCCTCCTGGCTCCATAAAATCCATGCTGTGTTATTCAATAATGTGGGGGGGGGGGGGGTGCTTGCTTTCTTAAGGGAAGCTTTAATACATTTCTCCTGTAAAATCCCTCATAACCTTTTCTTAACCCTAACTTAAGAGCAAACAGGATTGACAGTTTTTCATGTAAACAGTACATTTATATTTTGATCTCCCTCTAAGGGATAGTAAAGCTAAAAATAAGTAAAATAAGACTAAAAGGAAAGAGAAGGCTTGTATATAGGTTCATTTCCTATTGACTTAAGACATTGCTTCTCACTTGTGGCTTACTGTATTACTAGTGAGAGAAAACCAAATATCATCTTTATTGACATGCTTTAATGCCTTTGATAATGTATCTATCCATCCATTTTTTTTTTTTAGATGCCAACTGACAGCAATTTGGTCAATACACAATGACAGTCAATCGGGCTTCTATTTTGAGGTGGCCAATACATAATACACAGATCACTTGCCCCAGCACATCATAGGCACTGACAACCCCTGGGACAATGGAAGGTAGAGCTGACAGTATTCATAAATCTACATTTGCACTTAAAGACCAGGGTGAAAGCCATCACTGCAGGAAAGCAGTCATTGATTCACAACACTTGGTAGGATCAAGACCGATGGCAGATATTCACAGTTCTAGTTCTAGTATTTCAACCAGAAGGCTGCTCAGTCCCGAGTCAGGCCCTGGAATGTTGCACACTCATTTTGTTGTCCACTCTCAAATCAACTAAATCCCTGGGTACCTAAAGAGTAGGTGTGGGGATTTTTGCAACTAATACCAATGTGAAAAAACAAAAGTCATTTAGTTGTCTTGTCTAAGTTGACTGTCTTTTGGGATATGTAACAAAGAACCAAAGATCATTTTTGCATGAGAAGAATGGATTTAAAGGTCATCGGAAGTATCTCAGGCATAGTGAATGTAAAAAAAATCCATGCCTCCTGCACAGCGGCACTATGGGGGAAGCAGGAAACGGGTTGATACAGGCCCTGGTTTGGCTCGGCTTTCCACCTCACACAGCTTGAATCACTCACTGGGGAAGTTGCTGTCTTTTGACAGGCTCTGATATTATTTCAGATTATGAGACAGCTCTGATTAATATGACACACGTGGAGTGGTGAGGACCACACAGGCGCTAGAGCACATCCGTCTTTCGGGGCTGCAGGGCATTCTCCCAGGCTCTTACCTGGGCTGGTCAGCAGAGAGAAGCACTAGAGCAGGTTTTATGGTGCTCCAGTCCTGAGCAGTCATAACTCCCCCAGTGGCACACCAGGTACCACACGCTGCTCCTGCTGCCACCACTGCCTAACAAACTATCTTTCCCAGACCACGCAGCAAGCACCAACAAATACAGACTTACAAAGTGAACTAATAAAGAGAATATTACAGATACTATTAAGATTAGTCTATGAAAGTTCATGTTTAAAAATTACTATTATTATTTTAATTTTGAGAGATCTTCCCTGTCGACTCATTGTGCTATTTGTGGAAGCAAACAGATGTATAACATTGATGTGTGTATAATTAATCTCATATTAGTGCTGCTTCTCTGGGAACAATTACAGCTGTCAAGTAAGTTGTGTGTTATGATTTATAGCCTTTGTTGACAATGTTTAAAAAGGGAGATGAATTTCAAAACATAATTTTGCAGAGTATATAAATAAGCAGAGATTAAGTTGAGCACTAATCTGCAGGAAATTATTTAACATTCACCCCAAATTGTTTAATATTCAAATAACAGTAACTACAGTCTCCATCTTTGCTGCAAATTACAGCAGTTTTAAACACACAGCAATACATCTCAATTTTATACATTTCATTCAACTCAGATGTGAAAATCAGGGATGCAAACACAATGCTCAGTGTACATAAAAATATTCACATTGAGAGTACCTCGGAATGCCCACGGAAAAATTGATTAAAATGCTAAATTTGATTTTAAGTAATTTTGGAAATGTGGACATCCTGAAAAGGTTTCTTGCTATGGCATCCATGCTGTAATATGCATATATAGCCCTAATACAATTAAATTTTGATTATGAGACACCAACACAAGGGTATAGTCAAATCAAACCACAGGCACATTAATTTCATCACTAATTGAAAGAAAAGAAAAACTTTAGGATCAGAATATACCAAGATGCTGTCTTTCTTTTTTGTTCTATCAATATTTTTTTCCAAACAAAGACAAACATATGTACACTGTCTGTCTCTTTCTCTTCAATACTTTTTAAGGCACGTCTAGCCAACGTGAGAGTCAATGAAAGTCGATTGATGCCAGTATTCTACAGGGGCGCCATTAAGATGAGACTGTGAATTCTATACTGTGAACAAGGAGTGTATCTCCTTCTCATGGGCTCCCAGAATGGATTTTTGTTTCAACTGGTACTCCAAACTTTTTTCTCCCCCCATCTTCCACTCTCTCTCTTTTAAAAGACTTCTTTGTTCTTTGCTTATGGCTCCGGCTGTCAAATACACCACTAATGTGGCTTTTCATTAATTATGAATGCAATGATTTTCTCCCCCCCTTGTACAACCTTCATTTGTGCAAAGAAGACAAAATGTATGTGTCCTGAACAGGGGAATGGCCTTTCATTATACCTTTTACAAATTCATACCCAGATGTCATTATTTAAGCAAACATGACGCCTGGTAAATGCAGAGAGCCCATCTGCTGTGATTAAGTGCTGTAATGAACTTGAGTTCCCGGGAAGGGAACAATGACCATTTTCTCATCTAGGCAGTCGAACTGTACCAACTTGAAACTTCACACTATCTGAAACTGGTGTCTTTGGCAGGAGTTGCACTATAATCAACTCTGTCACATGGCAGTACGCTGCAAGTTTACAGGATGAGAAAGATCCTCACTCTCACAGTACACAACCTAAATCTCCCCTGTTTGACAAATTGCTCCTACTTCAGATGCCTTGTCTGGGAAAGCTTGATCAAGCTTTGAAGTCTGAAGGTCACCTAAAGGCTAGCATTTGAAGTCAGTGCTGGGCTATTCTAGGCTGATTTCCTTGGCATGGGCAGAGAAAAAGAGATTCTGTGAATGTGGGGTTTTGTGTTCTAGGCAGTGAGATATGTTCAAGCCAGGTGATGGATATGGGTAAGGGAAACAGTCTGGTACACAGTCACCAGCACCCAAAGAATAACTTCATATACTGCTGTGATATAAAAGCACCTCTGTTAGGCCACCCTACAGTTTAGGACTCCAAATGTGACCCAGTACTGACAGCTGTGCCACACTCACATTATTTCATCCCTTGCATTAATACAGTAACACTCCATACAAAGAGTAAGAGGAGTATAAGCTCTGGCCACCCAACTAACTCCAACACATTCCTTTTACCAGAGGCAACAGTTCAGGCAACATTCAACCCATGTGAATGGTTGTTTGTTCATGACAGCACTGGCCATGAAGAGAGCGACTGTGGAGCGCTGCAGTCAAAGGCAGGCAATGAGACAAATCGATCTTAGTTTTGCACTCAGCTTGGAAATTATTCCCCTGGATAATTATCTTTCAACCCTGCTCTCCCTGCAACACTTTCACCCGCTTGTAACACCATGACACATAAACTGTTGTGGAGGAAAAAACGCTTGGAAACACCTGAAGCTGTTACTGACAGCTGGGGTGCTGCAGAGGAAACTGGGGCTGCGGATGGCCACACCTTCAGTTCACACCATCATGACCCTCCCGCGCCTTTGCAGTTGCGTTCAGAGAAACCTTCAAACGTGCCCTTCCTCACACTAAACTCATTAAAGCTTCAAATCTGAAGTGGAAGAAGATGGGGTGGCTAGTGAGAGGGGGAAAATATAATCCCTCCAACTCTCTCTTTCCAAATTATTGCTTCAATCTCAAACAGTTTCTCCCCATGCAGAAAAACAGTGAAACATTTTTTTACACATCTCACCTGTGTTACCCTAAACAAACCCACACTTTTGATAGGACACACAACAAATATATTAACCAAGGCAAGAGGGACAGACGGAGTCAGAGGTAAACTTGATCGTCCAGGAGGGAGACTGAGGACCAGAGGAGTGTCGCCCTGGTGCAGACCTCACAGCACAAAGGGCTAAGTTTACCCCCATGCGCTGGACTGGAGTTTCAGGCGCTGTCAGAAGGAGCCTTGCTATTGATTGGGCTGGAGAGCTATGAAGCTGCCATTAAAACAGCCGCAATAGAACTATACTGGTATTGATTGATGAGGCCAGCCCTGTTAATATTATATATGGAGGAGGTCTACATTGCTCCCTAGAAGAAAGGCCCCCCATAATAAGTGGTAATTGATGGCAAGTGAGGCATGGCTTCCCCCTACTGACCCCGGACCAGTGAAAGTCAGATGGATTACATCTAACACAGTTATGATTGATATTATCAGATTACATAACTTGTTACATAGGGTGTGTGGGCCTTTTCAAGTGGATGTATTGATTTTTGATTAGGATGGTACTCAACACATCACAGTAAAAGCCAGGAAAATACATGCTGTAGGCAACAATTCAGTTCATGCTTTCCAAGAGAATCTTTTAGATTTCCTGCTGGTGCTGAGAGAGTTTGCCATAGCAAAATACCTGACATACAACTGAGGTTTTTACAGAATATAGAAATATACTGTGTATTGCAATTCTGTATCTCTCTCAATACATAAGGATCCAGTGTAATCATTTTTTTTTTATTTCAGGAAAAAAAATGTCAGCCTAATTCATTGTTTAGTCTTCGCAATTTCGACTTGTGTCGTCATACTTCCAACTATCTTTTGTGTGTTGGTGTCATACAGGTTGGTCCTGAGAAATGCATTAGTTGCTGTATGTACACTTACATTTATTCATGATTTTTATAATGTGCATTCAATTGCATTTGGCATGTAGCAGTATATGTACTGTATAATTCCTGCCGTACTGGTGATATATATATTGCTGTTAAGGGAAACATTGCCACAACAAGTAATGTCGTAATATACACAGACATAAACTATTATTGCCATTTTCAGCCACCAACCTTGTATTGGCACTAGTCTGCAACACAAGAATTGATTAGTAATATTCTCTTTTTTAGTGCTGATGTGTTTAACGTGTTGCAGTAGTAAAGCTGCTATCAGTAATAGTGTGCTTATTTTAATGTCTAAGGTTTTCAGTTATTTTCACATGTTTGCAAGTACATTTATGTGCATTTTCCCACTTGGCTGTGGTTAGAGTTGGTGTTTGGTTCCTGATACCTGTCTTAATGATCGGGTTTCAGTCTACTTTCTCAACCTAACTTTAGGATTGTGATTACTGGGCCTAACTCACTGTGCATCTAATATGGTTAGCAGCAGCAGCAGCAGCATATTGTTAGTCTCTATGTCTATACAATAAAATGGTGCAGAGAATATATTCAATAATTTTCCATCAACATAGACGAAACTATCTGAAAGACAGAACATCACTATAAATGTACTTTGTGAAGATTGGCTGGTAATGAGTATCAACATTAACATTAGGCATTAAATTGGGGGAAGTGTAGCATAGTGGTTAAGGAGCAGGACTCGTAACTGAAAAGTTGCCGGTTTGATTCCCCCAAGGGGGCAATGCTGCTGTACTCTTGGGTAAGGTGTTTAACCCCCAATTCCCTCAGTAAATATCCAGCTGTGTAAATGGAAAACCTGTAACTGATGTAAGTCTGCTAAATGCCAATAATGTAATGTAAAAGTCATTGCAACTGAAAACACTGCAGGTAGGACCAAACATGGCTCCTGGTTGGTAAAGCAGGTTGGATGGAAGTGGCAGTCTATTATATTTTTGTTTTTCATTTTTTTATGCATACATTCACACTTAAAGACTTGGACAAGAAGCAGCATTTAACCTTCAGTTGTCCAACTTTGCCGACTCTTCAAGTGTTCAGTTCTTTGTCTATGTTAATTTTCTTTCTCTAGTGTTCAGTTACACTTCTGCCTCCACCTTCTTGACATAAGCTGCAGCTGTAGAATTTTGAGCACCAGACCACCATGATGGGCACTGGCCATTAGTGTGTCATTTCCTCTTCCTTTTATCTCACTGAAAAGTGACCCTAAATTTGACCTCTCTATCAAAACATCCTTTGTTTGGACACCGTAGAAAAACAGTTATCAACTGTACAGAGCAGACTGATCAAATCCCAATGTCAAGAACTGCACTGATTTCAGAGTTGTCTGTGTTTTCTCTCCCTCTCAACAAGGTGCATTAAATCAGAACTGAGAGAAAGGCTCTCGCTTTCACCTGGTTTGTTTAGTTTGCTTTCAATTGCACAGTCAGTTCTTTGTCCATTAAGAGCAGCATTGGATTTAAATACAGTAAACACAACAAAATGACCCTTCGAAAATAACACGACAGTTCCTACAGTACAACGTGTCTACAATGGCTTCACTGTTGCATGACTAACTTCATGGCTTCAAAAACCTGCAAAATAGCTGTACACAGATGGGTTGTATCCAGAAGGACTCAATGACTTTTTGTGAGTCAGACTTAATTCTGATTCAGGCTGTCCTGGTAGATGAAATTAAAAAATGTATGAAAAACATATTACGGGCTCCCTTGGGACTGAAACTGTTTGTACATTTACAAGGTGTTAAAGAGGAGATTTGGAAAGTGGCTCAGTGAGTATACGTCTCAGGACCGGTGTGATTAATGTCTCCACATGACTTTTCTGACACCTTTGGGCTAATGGCTCCTTATTTTAGAGCGCCTAAATTTCATTTAATTTCATTTAAGAATTTGGTGGTGTGATATTAGTTTTTTTATGAGTGCAATATTTAGTCTGCACAGCAGCTGTTTCATATGGAAAATTGTTAGGAGCATGTGGGAGAACAAGTATGCTACACATGCCGAAAAGGACTTAATTTACATATCTTACGATGGTCACTGAATGAAAATAGCAGGAAGGTGTCGATATGTATGCGGTTACTTATGAACCCGGCCATAAAGAAAGGAGCAAGGTTTTAGTTAGATGCTGGAGTGTTACACCTGAGTCAAAGTGCAACCAACCATAAAGCTTTAAAGATCTTCAGGGTGCTTGATGCTATGGCAGAATACTGCTAGGCACCATAAATCAGAGATATTCCAACTAAACACACAAATATACTCAATATTCTCATTTTGGAACAACAACAAAAAAATGTACCTGTGTTTTGTGAACTGAAAATCTCCTGATAGTATGACAGACAATTGTAAAATAGATTCATAACTTTTCAATATGCACAAGTTTAAAATAATAAAAATGACATTTAACCTCATCTATTTGAAGTCTGAATATCAGAGTGTTTTAGCAAGCAAGGATACTTTAATAACCACCTATACTCAGACTGCAGAAGTGTGTCCTTGGTGATTATATTCTATACAATACCACCAGATTTTAGCATAACATTCAGAATGTTTGTGGACATTTGTGGTTTTTGTTTATCACTCAAACTTAGTCAACACAATTTTATTATATTAGATCCTGTGCATCATTTTTTCTCTAAAAATGAACAGTGAAAAAGTACACAGTTGTGAAAATGACATAAACACTGAGTTTTATTTGGACCATTTGGACATTTTCTCTCTAGTTTTAGAATCACCTTGATCTAGGATCTTGCCATCAAGAAAAAACAATTTACAATGCAATATGATCCCAGTCATAGTTGTTAGAAGGCAATATGCTCCTTTAATTCTTCATTTCTATTACACTGCCAGTTTTTTCATACACCAAAGAAATTATCCCATACACAGAGTAGTATATGAATGGAGCACAAATTGAGTTCAATGTCATGTGTAAAGGCCTAAAAATAAGAAACAGTGAACAAATAACATCTAAAAATGACTTACCAGGTGACAGGTAAGTGCAATTTTCAATACTGGCAATAAAGTAAACCAAACTGAATTGTAGACCAAAAAAAAAAAGTGTTCTGAAAGCCTGTCATAAAAATCCTTGCAGAACAAACATACAGTATTTAGCTGCATTACTTCAGTACTCTTCCCTCAGTTGTCTATGGGGATGCACTTCACGTAGTGTATGTTTTCATAAGCACAGGGCTGCAATGATTTTAGACATTCCAGGGTTTATGTTCAGATCATAACGTCTCACAAATCAACTGCTATGGATCATGTGCTACTACAATCAATAGCTCCTGGATGAGGGTCATGATTTCCGATTTCCAGCTTTCAGATGGACACAAGAACGTAATTTGTAACACAGCAGTAAACAAAGTATATCTGAATTCATTTTGCTTTTCTAGGGAAATTGGAGAAAAATGGCAGGGAGTTACTGAAGAAACACACTAGTGCAACATCCAAGGCAGCAGCTGTTTTATACTTCACAAGGAGGAGGAAGGTTGTGGGCCTATTATTGTATTTGCATTAAAAGACAAAGGATGAAGTCATGTTGTTTTTTTTTCTACCTGCAAAAACTACAAAAATTCAGTGTGTTAGTCCGGAATGGCAGCAGATTCAGATTCAGCTCAGTTTCCAAAACTTATTGAAAGTGATGAAGGGGTTAATGAAATGGTGGAATGAGAGAAAAAAAGAGCACCGGGCTAAATAGAAGTAGTTACGTCTAAATAAATATGTGCTCAGTGTTCACTTTTGCAGAGATGTCAGGAAGAGTGCAGCAGGGCTGAGAGACCTAATACAAACTGCAGAGCAGCCAAACGTCACAGGGAAACACAGGCCTGTTCACAGCAGGACAGCCACACATGATTTATTGCCTCCAATTAAGAGGTGGATGGCAGGTTTCATGGATTCATGTGGTCCACCCCCTTAAAGATCATCTCTCAAGGCCACTCTGGACAGTCTAAGCCTCTGTGTCAACAACAACAAAACATTTCGGCAAGAGAAGCTTCTTTCTGCTGCTCAGAAGAGGACACACAGCTACCATTGCTTCACTAGAATAACTTTTGAAGCAAAACATTACATATCGCTTGCTTGCATTCAACTGGAAACTTAAGCTAATACAGCAAATACACTGGAACCTACAGTCTGCTTCAAGATCATGATGTACAGTAAAGTAGACAGCATTGGTCTATGTCAGGCAGGGTCATTAATTATTCATGTATGTATAAAATATTTATTATAAATATTAGTCTCCCCGCACAATTTTGTCAAACACATACAATAAGGAAAACAATGCTCACAAGCTTTAATGTACCACTCAGACCTCATTCCTGTCATCCTTCAAGAACACAAACCCTTACTGTCAATGCCTTCCACTGTCATTCCATTGAATCATCATCAATGCCCATACAGTATAATGATGACAGCTGTGAATTTACTAAATGGCCATTCTTTATCTTGTTAATTTCTCATTCTTCACTGATGTTTATTCATGCCTGACAGGAGCCATGCGCCAACATTTGGAACAAAATACTGGACCAAAGGAACAAATCAATCCACAAAGTTTTGAATCTGCCCCACCATCAAACTCAGTGGGTGATTAAGGCCTGGCACACATCTCTGTTGGGGGAGAATCTGACAGCAATTAAACACAAACCACATTTGTACTTGGCAAGGAGTAACTGTTGTATTCTAAACCCAGACAGACTATGGCAGGACGTGGCGGTGCTGTTAAAATGAGGGAGGATGCGTAAACAGCTGTATACAGTGGGGGTTTATGCTACATGCCATGTTCCTTTGCTCCCCAGCCTTTTGTAGTCCTGGGCGGCAATACCGCAGCTCTGTCGCTTCTGCCAAACTCCGCTCACATGGCATGCACATGACTGCATGCATTACGCAGGCAGGAGACACGCTGTAGCCGCACGTTTACCATCATCACACCACATCCCACAGCCTGTGAGGGTCAAGCACTGCTGGACACTGGGGGTCAGCAGTCCTGTTTTGAAGACTCCATGTTTGTTTTCCTTCATTTAATGAGACATTTCTGTTGCAGAGCTAAGTGTCAAATGGCCTGATGTCAGGGCATGTTTTGGTAATCTGAAAGCAAAACAAAAAGCCCTTCAAAAACAAGATGTGGTTTGTATTAAAATAAAGACAGAGGACCATTTGCATAATCTTTTAAAGAGCTAGACAGATGATCTCTGGCCACAAAGCAGTTGCGGAAAGGCTGGGAAAATGTGCTTATATATATTTATATCCTTATAGGTCCCATCAGTGCTATATGAGAGCAAGACCACCTGCAATCTGGGAATGATTACACAGGGTCATGGGATAGCCTACATGTAAATCCTGAGTCACTTCAGATGAAATTGGGTGTAAAGATCCCATTTCCTCTCATCGATAAACTAAAACACCTGCACAGAGGATTGGATATGATCTGTCCTGACTTTCCATCCCTTGACATGCCAGAATCATTGCTGTCAGAATTCTTAATCACCTTAAAATGTGAGAAATAAACAAATTACTAGCTGAAAGCCTTGTGTTCTGCAAATGTTTCAGGTCGTATTTCTCTCAACTAGGAATATGCCTAGGATTATGTGATGTTAATGTACTGTATTGCCAAAAGTAGAATTTAGAAAATAAACAGCACATTTAATGCAATCATACCCATTTAGAATTCACCATTCTTACTGCCTTCTTTCCCCTGTTTTAATATGGATTACAGAGGGTAGACTTGTTTCACTACATTCTACAAAGTGTGATCTCATGGAAGAAAGTGAGTCATGTTATTGTAAACTCTGTTTTAACACAAATCAGCACAACATATAAATGACTAAAACCTTAATGATAAAACAGTTCTTGCAGGTGTGGTGCAGTGAGCCTAATGCTGGGCCGTGACACAGGAAAAGACACAGGAAGAATGCTACCTTTGCTTCAGCTCAACACACAGAAACCATACTGTACTGTGCACAGCAGTCACCGCTTTACCATCTTTGCTAGCACCAAATAAGTGACAGCGGTGCTAAATCACAGATATTTTGCAGTGGTCTCTGTCATGCCACAGATATGGCCCCAAGTCACAAATCTATCAGCAAGCAGCACAGTGATGGAGCTGGATGCAAAGCACCATATTTCACCCCAGCAAGAAACACTGGAGTGATATTGTAGACAGTGTGTAATTTAGATGAAATGGTGCAAAACTGAATATGCGGGGAGAATTTTGTTTATAAAGGCAGCACCAACGCCTTTCAAGGGAGGAAGGCCCTGTGAGCTGGCTGCACAAGACACATTCTTTCACCCTTATGAGAAAACACACACTGACTGTTCCTTCTTCCAAACAACTAAATCGTAGCAGCAGAGTCTGATTCACACAATTTAGTGTAAAATCTTTATTTTTTCCTGTCAAACTCATGAAAAAGATTAAAGAACATCTAAGAATGATGGAACTCATCTGATGTAATTTCCCCATTATTGTTTGTTTTAAAATGGAGAGAAAGTTTAGATATTCAACATCCTTTCATCCCTTATTTTTCTTTTCTTATATATAAACTCTGCAATTAGTGTATGCAATCAAGCACATATATTACAATTATTTTTACTAATGAAAGGTATAAATGTTTACCATATACCCTGATTCCATCACACTTCTCACTAACAGTCTTGTCCATGCAGTACTACAGGTGTTTTAAAATCATTGTTTGTAATGATGCAGCACCTGCCATCAGCAGCCCTGTTGCCAGAACACAATCGCCACCATGATCCCCAGATAAGATAGGACTTCCCCTTATCACACTTACAAGAGCCAGCATGACTGCCCTAATTCTTGAAGCACACAGATCACTCACATCAGTTTTGGACATGCCTATAGTCAGGAAAGAGAAATGCAGAACTATCCACATGGAAGAGAATAAAGCTTCTGCTGCTGCTGCTGCTGCTGCTCATGCTGCTTTAAACCAACACAGATTTAACACCATTTTCTGTTCTGTGCGTGCATTGTGTTATCAATTATATTCAGCACAATTAAACTGAAAAAAATACTACCCACATGTTTTTTATGGGGTATTGGCCTGCTTGGCTTCTAGAGTTAAATAGCATTTGAAATCCCTCTGTTAATCTAATTAAATTCCCCTCCAAAATATAAGCTTGTACATTGCTAAAAAAAACACTGGCATCTACTGTATTAAATCAGCAATACACAAAACTGAAACACCTACCTGTATCTCCATAGTTAGACTATACTGTGAATAAAAACTGTGCTTATGGCATTTTGCTATAGCGGAATGGTAAATGTGGTTGCAACTTACATGCGGCTGGTAAAATAAATGAAACACCAAACAATATATGAATATTCATAAATTAATAAGGAGTTTGCCTGTAGAGCAGTTTCAATACTTCTTGGAATGCTGTTATACAAGTTTCAGTTTTTTTCTAGGTGGATATTGCTCACTCTTCAAGAAGGTGAGCTTTCAGGTGTGCAGTGTTTATGGGGTAATTATCATCTTGGAATATAGGAACATATGAAAATATAGGAAATATAGGAAAACAATGTTCGCAGCATTTCAGTCTTTTTTGAGGCAACCAGGGTGCACCCAATAGCATCCAGTGACTCCACAAGATAGCTCCCTATACCATCACAGATCCACCACCATGAAACAGGCAATGTGGGTTAAAGGCTTCCTTTGCATTGGAACATAAACCCATCCAGATGTAGGAAAAACAGTAAAAGATGAACCTTCAGACTATATTACATTCTGTATTACTATATTGCTTTTTCATTACACCAGATTATCCATTGTTGAGCATTGAGCATTTCACCATTGTGAAGCTCACAACATGCAATTTTTTGTTGTGAATGAGTCAGAGAGGTGTAGATTTTGTTATTTGGTACATTTTAATGCAGTTTTCCTTGTTTAGAGAATGCATTATGATTTTTGACACTGATCCGCTTGATGCATTCAATTATTTTGCTGTTTCTGTGACTGATACACCTGCAGTTTGGGTACCAACTGTCCGACCTCTTTCAAAATCTGTTAGATCAGTTTTAGAAACATACATGTTAAAGTGTTGATTTTAATAGAATTGTAACAGAATTATATCATAAATGTGTTTTGCATTAGTATCGACATTTTCACTTGTTTCCTTTATTTTGTCTATCTCATATGATTGGTTATTTTTTTTTACTTTTTTATCAGTAAATTTGAGGTTTTTCCATTTCTGCATCTTCCCCTCTTTTTGCCAAATGCACTTTCTTGGTAAAAAAAAAAAATGAACAATGAGGTTATCCAGCGCTAACATCTGCACCTCAAAAGGGATTTATTTCATATGAACTGAATCAGAGCAAACTTGGTACAATGATTTATGTACAACAGAATTGATGCCACAAGACTCACAATGTGGCACCCATTTTTTGACCTTATATATTTCAAAGCTTATTAAAGTGTGAGAAGCTTGCAGTGTTATCTATTTCATTTGATGTTGCTGAACAGACAATATTTCCACTGACCAATTTGCAACCTTCTTAATTTTTTCCCATTCTTTTTTTAGTGTTGCAGTTATGTAATATGCACTCTCTTCCCTACAGTTCTAAAACTGAAATGATTTTTGCATTTTTACAAAATTTTCTATAATTTTATGTTTACTGAAGACAGCATTCCAGAGATTCCAACCAGCCACAGTAGATTACTGTGCCTATTAATTTGGCAAGGTATCATATTAAATACTGCCAGGCCTCAAGTGCCAGACAGGTATATTAGGGCCTAATTTAATTTACATTACACTCTGCCATATTGAAATTATACATGCGATCCTAGAGTTAACACATATTTAAACCTGTTATTCCTTTGTCATGTCTGTGCTTGCGTGGAGGTGGTGAGAAAAGAAGCAGATGTCAGAATTCCATATATCAGAGGTCTCCCCCCTCCCTGCCTGGGGACTGGGGCAGATGAGCACACCCTGTCCTCAGATTAATCGCTCCCCTCAGCCCGACAGCTGTGATTCATGAGCCCAGCCGTACACCACCAGCAGCTCTGGAATGTCTGATAAAATTATATTAATTCTGCAAATTAATGAGATTAATGAATTTGTATAGCTTGAAAGAGGGAACAACTTTTTTTGCCTGACTCTGAAATAATAACATACAGGTAATTAAAGTGCATCTATCAATCTGAACCAGACAATGTAATCATTAAGTCATTAATAATAGCTGTCTGCTTTGTCACAACTCACAGGGACATCACCATGAAGAATATCTTTGCTTTTAGTCTAATATTTGAAGTAAATGTTTTCTCACATTGAATAAAACAAAAATGCCTTCATGTTTCAAGCACCCCACCCCCCCCTGATGATTTCAACAATTTTATGCACAATTGCTAGTACAATGCAATTCCAAAGTCTTAGAACTACTGTTTGTGGATGCCATCTCAGAGGCATCCATCTGAAGAGAACATCTGAAGTGACAAGAAAACTGCAATCTAACCCATCACCACATATTTACAGAACTTGCCCATGGCAAAAATACAATGTGGTGAATTTTGCAAAAACAGAACAAAGGTCAAGAAACATGTTTAATGCTGAATAGAAAGTGCCTTGTTTTCCACTTGGTTCCATGAAGTGATGTGTGGTTTTCAAGCAGAATAAATTCAGATTAACGCAGGGAATGTGTTTTTCCTCTGTTAACACATTATAAAAAATAAATCTAATGGTAAAACCCATAGTAAAAAAAAAAAAAAATTCAAAGCTTTATTGAGTTACAGTAATAACGGCTATTGAGAAGACACAAGAAAATTGACAATAAATCTTGAGGTTTATGTTAGATACTCCTTTTATGTGCATTTCTTCTTCATATACTACAATATTGCCAAAATTCAGTATCCACGTTTAAGTACCAGTGAATCACAACATCCTGTGTCATCATCTGAGACATTTCATTTCAGGAATATACTACCTTCACTTTGATGAGACTTGTTCAGTTCATAGAAGTTATCAGTTATCATACCAAATATCAACAGAGCTTGTTTACAAGGGAATTGGAGTGCAGTACTTGTGGTTAAGCTTAGGTTTTGTGTGTGTGTGTGTGTGTGTGTGTGTGTGTGTGTGTGTGTGTGTGTGTGTCTGCTTGTTGAGTTTTAAAAAGCTCATATTGTGCAGCATTACCTCAAACATTTAGAGCAGTCAGGACCTGGTACCTGGCTGCTACCTTGGCCCATTGTGTGCTCACTGCCTGCTGGTTCCTCCTGTGCCATGCAGCCACACTAGTTGGACAGCCACCCACCCCAGCACACATGGCTTTTCTGAAATAAACAGTTTTGCTGTGACATCTGTGCTGGTGTGGATTTCCAAAACAATAAATGATTATGAAGACAGAACGGGTAAGTTATTTTTTCTTCCCTCATGACAGTTACCAAATACAAGCTCTGGTTCCGCTGATTCACATCTGGCCTAATTGTTGGCAGTGTTAGGGGATATGCTTCCTGGTGCTTCCTCATTAATGGTTTTGGTGGGATGGTAATTTCAAAACACGTGTAACATCCCCCAGCTGTCCAAACATCACAATTTAACCCCCTCTCCTCTAACCTCTACTCTACTTGATGATGACAGTCATCAAATTTCAACATCTTTCAGCATCCAGGAAACACTTTGAGATTTTTAACCTTATGCAATAAATTATGTCAACCTCTTCCTTTGGTATTTCTACCACTGCCCTCAACTGCAGCATTGCACTCATCAGCATAATTTAGTTTCACATGTTATTGTGTATTCAGCTTGTCATTTATATATTTGACTTAGCTGAGTTTACTGAACCATATGGGCAGTATGCAATTAGCCAGCTACCATTCCACCTTTGTGTAAACATAAATAGGCTACATTAAAATAAACTAACAGAACTTTAAAAACATAAAAATGGACATGTATTATGCATTTTCATGCTTTGGTGCCATGATTTTTTTCTTCAGTTGACTGTCCAAGATTATGATAGTTACTGTTGCAAGGAGACATAATGACTGAACTTGGTTCTCAGTTTTAAAACTCATCCACAAGTTATACGCTGCAATATGCTGAATGCAGCACACTTAAATTTCTACATAGCCATTTAAGTTAAAGAGTCATTCTCTAAGGGTGCTTCTCTTTGGGATTTTTTATTCATTGCAATAACATGTATCAGGCCTGACAACATGTCTGGTGACAAAATTATGCAGAAACTAAGTCAATGTATGCACAAAGTTTAAGCGATAAAAGCAGTGGTTGTATCATCTGCTGAATCAGCACATTGTAGTCATCTCTCTTTCCATAAGGGAAGAGAGGTTAACGGACAATGGTCTTCTATGGTCTGTGCATCATCTTGTAAAGTACACTGCTGTGACTGGAAGTATGTAGGGCAGGCTAAAAAGGCAGGCCTAACACACACCAAAGCAACAGAACAACAAGCTGAATGAGCACCGTGATACTATACTTCTCAAATTTCACCATAGTCTCCTCTCTGTCTAGTATATGGACTTACTACAGTAATTACCCAAGTCACCCGTTCCGCTGTGTTAAGAAGAAACTACCATGACAAGCAGAACCACACACAAGTTTTGTCCTGTAAAAGCTATGCTTGCCTGAAAATGTACAGAAAAGGGATTCATACAAACATCCATGTCCAAAGTGAAATACAACAGGAGAGAAGTAACATTTAAATATTGAATATTTAAGTCTGAAAAGGTCAGTAGTCACAGTCTTTTCATCAATATGTTCTGCCACCCTTACCTGCCTGTTATTCTCTAAGTAACACAGGTTATTCTTCAAGATGTCTTAATTACCAAGATTTCTTTTTTGCTTTAAAAGGACAAGTGGTACGAACATTCAGCATTGCTTTTCATTAGGTGTTCTACACAAACAAGCAACTGAATGAGCTGTGATAGCACCATCCCTAAATCCTTTCAGTGAGAGGATCTCACTCTGTAAGAGCCGATGTGAAGGAGTTCATCGAAACAGATCAATTTGTGCCTGGGTGGCAGATTTAAGGGTAAAGTGTATTTTTAAAAAATGTGGAAATCATCCAACCCTATCGTCAATGTTATGCACTTTATGTGCAGAGCCCTTGTTATCACTGTAATACATCTTTGTAATGATTATTAAATGTCATGTTGTTGAATGCAGCATGTCCAGTTTAATGGTTATTCCACCGTTTATCAATGGATTAAAGTCTGTTCAGGTAGTTAAGTGTAACATTCCATTGATTCAGCAGCCACCATGAATAGGTAACCAGCTGACAGAGTTTCTGTAGATGCGGTTAAGTTGACAATACTGTGGATTCTTGATCTCACACTTAATCTTCATACTTAACACTTTGGTTTTGTTGTACATATTATTTCTTTATCATTTATTTGACTGCCATTCTTATAGAGAGTTATATAACAATATTTCAATGAGCTAATATTCCCATGAGGTTATTTTACATTAACTACATCATAGCAGACATTTTAGCAACAATGTCAACACAAAATGTAGTTGTATCGTTAAGAAATGAAAAAACAGCCTCAATCAGAAATAGCCATCTTTTCAAAATGGGCAAACCACAGAACAAAAACCATTACATAAAAAGGAATCATACAGTAATTCAGAATCAAGGTAAATTATAAGTTGCATGACTCCTTGATTTAGAGGACTATGCCTCAGGGGTAACTGGCTATATCAGCACCTGCATTGAGAACATTGTCCCCACAAAAAGATGCAGTAACTACCCCAACCAGAAACCCTGGATAAACGGGGAAGTCCGATCCATGCTACGTGCCCGCTCCGCCGCATTTGTCTCAGGCAACTCTGAGGAGTACAAAAGGGCCAGATACGACCTGCGTAAGTCTATCAGAGAAGCCAAGGGACAATACAGACGGAAGCTGGAGGATATTACACCACCGCTGACTCTCGGCGCATGTGGCAAGGCCTGCAGTGGATCACGGACTACCAGCAGAGGAGTAGGGGGGTCACAAACAGCCACGCCACGCTGCCAGATGAGCTGAATGAGTTCTACGCTGGCTTTGAGGCCCTCAACACCGACCACCAACAGAGAGAGGCCATGGCCATGGAGAGCACACAGAACACATCACTCACTGTGTCAGCGGCAGACGTGCGTAAGGCTCTGAGGAGGATAAACCCTCGGAAGGCAGCTGGACCAGATAACATCCCGGGGCGTGCACTCAAGGTCTGCTCAGCAGAGCTGGCTGATGTGCTTGCAGACATATTCAGTCTGTCCCTTGAGCAAGCACGTGTGCCCTCCTGCTTCAAGTCCACCACCATTGTGCCCCTCCCAAAGAAAAGCACCGTGACCTGCCTGAATGACTATCGCCCTGTGGCACTCACTCCCATTGTGATGAAGTGTTTGAAAGGATAGTCATGGCTCACATTCAGGAAACCATCCCGGACACCTCAGACCCTCTGCAGTTTGCTTACCGACGGAACCGGTCCACTGACGACGCAATCAACACTGCAATTCACTCAGCCCTCACACATCTAGAGGGCAAGGACACGTATGTTAGAATGCTGTTTATCGACTACAGCTCAGCATTCAATACGGTCGTCCCTCATAAACTCTCTCAAAAGCTCCTCACCCTCGGACTGGCACCCACCCTCTGTAACTGGGTGCTGAACTTTCTAACAGACAGACCCCAGTCAGTCAGAGTTGGCAGCCGCACATCCAGCACAAGAACTGTGAGCACAGGGACCCCCCAGGGCTGTGTGCTGAGCCCCCTGCTGTACACGCTCTTCACGCACGACTGTGTGGCCTCCCAGAATTATACCAGCATCATCAAGTTCGCTGACGACACAACAGTCATTGGACTGATCACTGGTGGGGATGAGACGGCGTACAGGAAGGAGGTGGCAGATCTGGTGGCCTGGTGTCAGGACAACAATCTCTACCTTAACGCGGACAAGACCAAGGAAATGATTGTTGATCCAAGGAAGAGGGGGGAGCTGCACACACCACTGCAAATTGGGGAGACCGAGGTGGAGAGGGTGAAAACCTTCAAATTCCTCGGTGTACACATCAGTGAGGATCTCACCTGGTCTCACAACACCCAGCACACCATCAGGAAGTCCCAGCAACGACTGTACTTTCTAAGAAGGCTGAGGAAATTTGGGATGTCAACCAAAATTCTCAGCAACTTCTACAGGAGTACGATCGAGACTGTCCTTACCAGCTCCATCACTGTTTGGTATGGAAACTGTACTGCTCAGGACAGGAAGGCTCTCCAACGTGTGATTAAAACAGCAGAGTCCATTTCAGGAGCAGCCTTCCCCCCATTGCAGGACACATACCACACCAGGGTCATCAGGAGGGCCCACAACATCATCAGGGACAGTTCACACCCCCAGCACAGCCTCTTCGCACTTCTACCCTCAGGCAAGCGCTATAGAAGTATGAAGTCCAGGACATCCAGACTAACAAACAGTTTCTATCCACAGGCAATCAGGCTCGTGAATAGCCGTCTGACACCTGGTCCCTCTCAACCTCTGAGTTACTGACTGATACACACATACCTCAAGGAACACCACTCAACTCCTCACACACTACACAACTGTTATTGCTGCTACCCCCCCACCAATGACCATTGACACCCTACAACAATGCACAAGTGCACTTTATGACTGCTGCTCTCTGCCCTTTGCACACACTGCACATGGACCGCAACATTGCACACTACAGTTCTACCTCATTCTACAGTTCTACCTCATTCTTCTTCTTCTCATGTTTCTCCAGTGTTTTATTAGATTTCTTCTTTTTGTTCAGATTTACTTATTTTGTTCAGACTTATTTATTTTGGTAACGAAGGATTAGCAGAGTAAGAATTTCATTGTACGGTGTAACTGAGTGTTCTGCTGTGCACATGACAATAAAACTCTTGAATCTTGAATCTTGAATCTTGAATCATCGAGTATTAGTAAAGAGGGGCTTTTATTCAGCTTGTGTTCCAAGAAAACAATAAGAATGGACCTTGATGTTAGATAAGTATGCAGGTTCATTGCAGTAAAAGTGCTAAACACCATCAATAAAAGCAATACAAAAGACAGCATTATAGGTGCAGACAGACCCATCCATTTTATACTTTATTAGCCTTTGATCTCTGCTTCAGCCCCAAAACACTGTTCATTTATACCCTGAGGCCAATTCCCTAGGGGATTGTCAGGATGGAGGTCGAAGCATAATGCTGGCTGACAGAGAGAAGAGGCAAACCTGCACTCAGCCCCTTAATGGGCTTCAGATATGACAATACAGCAAGACAAGTCAGTCTTGTAGTTTGCCAGCCAGCCTGCAAATCCAATTATCATGTGTCAAAATAATGGAGGACTTCAGAGACCCTATGTCCATTACTGCAACTTCATCAATGAGGGGGATAAGGGGCATTTCAGCATTGTATGAACACCAGCTATAAGTAATCTAAGACCAAGCTATCACCTATTAGTGGTTACAA
Source organism: Megalops atlanticus (assembly GCA_019176425.1). Taxonomy (NCBI): domain Eukaryota; kingdom Metazoa; phylum Chordata; class Actinopteri; order Elopiformes; family Megalopidae; genus Megalops; species Megalops atlanticus. Next base: position 12,396,838 of record CM032881.1, read on the forward strand.
TGTGGCTAAATACATAGACATGTGATTATTCTTAATTGCCATTTGAAAGTTGCATTTAAACTGTACAACCATGTTGTGTTTGTCATCTAATGCCCTACAACCAGATCAAGAACAATTACTTTGTGTTCCAACTACTAGGGCAGGAAAAATAAGTGCCAATCACAAAGAGAGAGCAGGTGTTTGAGATTTTAATAACATTTAAAAACCCATGGCAGTAAAGATTGTGCACAAGCCTGTTATTGATTTTGGGAACTGTGTGACTCAGGCTAAATGAGGAGGTAGTGAGGGCAGGTTTTAGCCATCAGGTTTCTGGATCAATCAACATGTCAGTGAATTCGGTAACTGAACTGAATTCAATTTCTATTTGACAAAATCCTTTTTTACTTCAGTACCATAAAAGGTAGTAAGAATGACTTTATGGTACTGAATAAAGCTGACAGTGATGTTAAAAGAAATATGTAAACATGCCATTCCCTGCTGATTTATGCAGTTCCTGACATGCCATGATGGTTTTTCATTACGCCTCCTCAGAAAACTATCACAATGTTACCTAAACCCTATATTCCATTATGATTCCATTATAACTGCCTTAATGAATTGTTGTATAAGATTACTTTTAGAATTGTGCATGTATCTGAAAAGAGGGGCACAGTGTAAACCAGAGGCAGAGTCCCAGTATGCTGGACTAGGATCAGATATAAGATCAGCTTAACCATAACTTACTGAAATAACTTACTGGCTGATCTTTCCAGTTTTTATGAACTTGCACTACCTTCCCATGAGGAACCGAGCTTGTCAAAATGAAAATTACATGTTACAGATATGCCTTATTTAGCTGATGCACATTCTAAGAATTCTGTCAAATTTTACTGTACATTTCAAGATATTCATATTCTGATATTCATTCCTTGACCACATTAAAAGAGCTTCATTACTGTAAGAAAATATATGAATTCTTTCCAGTGATTCAACCATGAACACATTCATCAGAATTCCACCAGTATTTTACATTAAATTTATCTCTGTGTCATTGGATTTCATCACGTTGCTTGGAAAAAAAATATCATATTGTTAGGCGAAAGCGTGAATGTCATTTGTGAAGCTGTCAACAGAACATTGTATTTGCACAACTGCAAATTTATTAAACTGTTGATAAACTGTTCATAAAATGTATAAAAAGGACATTAAACATGTGGAACAAGTATTTTACTGTGACACTTGCAAATAACAAGGTAAATATTGTAAATAAAAAAGACCAAACAGTCTTTATCCACATTTCTGCATCTTTTTTAGCTAGCTACCTAACATTGGACCAAATGACACTAATTCTCAAAGTCGGAAATGGAAATCTCAATTCCATTTCAATTCAGTCAAAAAAATCGACCCATAATTTTCTGTACCAATTTTGCAATAAAATTGCAATAAAAATCATTTCTGTACACTATGACATTGTTCTGTGCAGTGATGTTCAGGTTAAACTGTAATTTCAAACATTTTTAAGCAGGAAAATTCTGTACAGTTTTTATATTTAGTTTTATTAGAACAGAGGTATGAATAAGTATGGCAGCAGTCTGCTGTACAAGCATATCGAGGTTGGATTTTCTAATGGATACACATCTGACAATTTTAGTGACAGAAAAAATATGACAGTAGGGCCACATATTCTAATAGGCTACATCAAGAGAATTGATTAGAACTCTAGTCTTCAAACCATGAGCAAAAAATAAATCTGAGGATTATGATTTGCCACAGAGGACATGTTTTTTGGTGAGACTTTTTTTCCTTTCAAATTAATTATTGTTAGCTTGATTGTCTTACTCACCTGCATGTTGCATTTAATAATGTATAGGTATTGTTTCTTTATGTAAACTTGACTTTGGGTTAGTCAACAGTTCCTGCTTCGCTTCTTAATCATCTTCTCAGCTGATCTGATCAGACTTCCTGTTAGAATCATGAACAAGATTGCCAGTCTTTTGAGATTTCCCCAGAAATAATAAAAACATACTATTACTATTACTACTAACATTGTGAGGAAATACTCCCAATATCTGGCCAGACTGATATATGATCAGTGGATCAGTGGAACTATTATTGGATGAGGAGAGTTCTGAGGAAAAAAAATAAATATGTGTGAAACTTAAAAGAGTATTCATTTATTTAACTCGCTGGAAAAATGACTCTTGAAAACTGATTACACCAAAAAGTCCCTTCAGCTACTTGAGTTTAAAAAATGAATCAACAAAGTTATTCTAATGCAACTAGAAAAATGCATTAGACACATTTCCTTTAGCGGATGGAACTGATGAATGAATTGTCACATTGTAATGTAAGAATAATCAATTTGAAAATCCTTATGACAATTAAGAGAGTGAGACAGAGCTTGAAAGCAGGGTGCTTTGTCAGCTTTGATTTGGATTAAACTTGTTCTAATGGGATCATTTTTCTCACAAAAGGTATTCTTTTAAAGCAGAGCAATCAGTTATTATGAATTATGCATGCATTGAATTAAGGTGTAATATCATTAATTTGTCTCATTAATTTCTTGGGCTTTAGTGGAAGGACCCCCCCAAATCAGTGTTCACAATGAATGGAGCTGCCTTTGCACCCGTGTAAGATTTTGCACATCCCATCTTTGAAAGAATATTGTTTTATTATTTTTTAAAAATATTTCATTGATGCATTAGTGCCAAGACACTCCATTTCCATTTCTCAGAGAGGAGTGGTCAGCTTCAGGTGACAGCCATATGGATGTGTAAATACAGAGCTAAAACAATCACTTAGCTATGACATCATTACTTTCAGGTTATTAATCTTCCTTTTTGACTGGCTTTCATGATGATCTTTCTTGCTTGCTTTTGAACTATGTTAGCCAAAAATAACCATTAAGGAGATGGATGGGGGACATTTTAAAGCCTGTTGTGTTTACTTTAAAACAAAAACAACACAGTGAAGAGTGGGTAGATTATCATGGGTAAATTTACAGTGGGAGCTGCTACTTGGATTTGTTGCGCAAGATGCACTCTAAGATGGACACTGCTGACAAAACCAAGAATATACCAGACAATGAAATGAGTTGTCTTGTTAATCATAGCCGTAGCAAGTTTGTACTGAGGGTCCTCCACTATGAATATGGGAAGGTAAGGACACAGCTCATCAGCATTAGTTTCATTGAATGTCCTGATCTGAGATACAGGGGTGAGTACATGGGCATTACATATTCGGAGGTGTCTGCTTCCTAGCATGCTTCCATAGTTAAAACCCTTCAGTTTAAGCGTCTGGCCAAACAGGAAAAAGATGCCAAAAGATGTATTAATCTTGTAAAGATGTGGCTTTAGGGAACTCAAATAATTATGGAAACAAAGAAGAGACAGTTACATGTGTGCACATCAGAGTTTGCACAAGTTGATAATGTGGCAGCATTACAATGTGACAGGGAGAGATGGTCACAGCAGGGGGAGCACTGGCCTGCTATGCATCTCATCAGTCAGGGGTGACTGAGGGTGGGAGGGGGGGGACTGACACAACTGCAAGCACAGCCTAACAGGGGGCATGAAGGCCTGCTCTGTCTCGACGTGTGGGTGGCTGTTGGTATGCCCAGTCATGTCCCTTTGGCCAGATGGCGCATAGCCGTGTTTGTTCATAGCTCACTACTGGAGAAAAAGCAAATAGTTGTGAATATACTGTACATACAGAAATCAATGCTACCTACTGACAAAAATGATCATACTTAACATAAAGACTTTGATAAAATAAAGATTTTGAGAGTTATTCAATCATATTCATAAGGCAAATGCAAAACAGCAAGCAATATATCTTAGTAATATAGTAATATATCTGTAGTAGAACCACCTTCCTCAGTCAATGGCCAATGTAAGCTGCCCTGGTCTTGTGCTTCACTGTGGCACATCTGCCAGAACGTTATGAGTTGAGATTCAGCTATTTCTAAAACATGTGCATTATTGATATGGCTCTTACACAAACAATAAACTGCCACAGCTCTAATGCATGATGGATCATATGTCTACTATTACACTACTCTGTTTCCATTGCCTCTGTTCCCACGGTTCTGGTTTCCAATGTGCTGTCTACGAACATGCATGCTAAGCAACAATGCGCCATGGTAATGTTGTGGAAGCTCTTAGAATTGCCTCTATGAAATCAAAAAAGGCATAAGCAAGTGTGAATGCAAGAATATACCAGTCAGGTATATTTTATCAGGATGTATTTATAACAGTTATGGGCATCTAGTTTCAGACCTTACACAATTCATCTGTGATTGTGGTAAAGGATATCCACAATGAGAATGGTGAGCATCTCTTCAAAAAGATAGCAACCAATTAACCTCTGTATTCAATCTTAGTCCACATGAGTTAATTAGTCCTAAATAAATAATGTGTGATGACACTATATGATGTTTTATTTCTTATTTCATGAAAGCCATAACTTGCCACAGACAAAGCAAGAGAGATACGGAGGAGTGGGTAAAATTGGAATTTTATAAAGTAGAAGAATCTGACACAAACTGACTTAAAACTTACGAAAATCAAGTTAAAAGCCAAGAAAAATATCTATCACAGAGGAAAAAAAATACACAGTTCAGATTTAGAAGTGTTGTTGAACAGAATAATTAAAACCCCTACTAGCTGTTGAACCACTCTTGTTTGTGAAGGGCCAAGGAGGCAGGTGAGTTCTGCCCTTATTACCAATGTCAGTGATTCGATTAAGCACAGGGAAGCAAATGATTCCAATGAACTAATGATTAATCAGGCAGGTCTATTTACTAATGTAGCAGAATGCATTAGAAACATAAGTTAATGGCGACAGGACATCAATTCACATACAAATGAACCAAGTTTGCATTGGATGCTTATTGACCGATGTATAAAAAAAAAAAACGAATTACCGAAGGTAATCTATTTATAAACCTCCAAGAGAAAAGCGATATGGTCTCCAACAAAGTTTCGATTTTACTTTGATTCACTCGCCTGCAGATTTAACTGTCTAAGCAGACAGAATTACAACGCAGACTTTTAAAACAATTACTAAGTTGGATGACAAATTAAAAATGTAATACAGGAAATTGTTTCATAACCGAATAATTTCTGATTGCTGTCTCTACACCATAAAAAATGGTTCACACCAGTTTGATCAGTCCCAGCCCCAGCTGATACTGTAAGTGTTCATCCTTGCTTAAATGGATACATTGTGCAGAGTGGAAAGTTTCAAGGCTCAGATAGGACTCCTGAGATGACACTTGCAGAGATGTACTGTTTTACTTCTCTGTTAAAATATTGTAGTCAGAAATCAGCTATACCTGAAACCTGAACTTTGCTTTTATTGGGAGATTAAATGACAACAACAAGCAATAACAGACAATGGCCTCCACGGAATACTACTGCATAGTAGTTTGTATTTAAATTCAGCACTTGGGTTGAATGACAATTGCATTTTTTGTTTCTTGCTGGACAAAACATTTTTTTTTTTGTAATTTTCAGTGATCACCGAAGTATTAAATGTTTTGTCAGCATCAAACAAATAGCAATTAAAACTCATTTAGATTTGTTGGTCACAAGGATACACTTTAAAGTAGAGAAATTGAACAGTCCCTTATTGTTGTACTAGATAGTGAAAGAATGAAGATAATATCACAGATGTTCTCTTTCTTATGACTAGCTTTTTCAGGTCTTGGGTTCCCTCTGTCCTCCATGTACAAACTTCTGGTTAGTAACAGAAAGTGTTTGCATTGTCACGCTAGCAATGGATGTTCTGTTTCAGATCACTCCCCTTCAAGAATGTTCAGAATGAGTTAGCAAAGTACTTAAAGCTTCAGCAATGGCAGAGGCAGAAATTTCAACATGAAGCACACAGAATTAACTATCTGGTCATAGCAAATAAAATTAATTGATTTAATGAATGCCATGTATCATATGATGAAATTCTGAAATAGAAACAATTATTGCACTGCTAACAGACACAATGATCTCAGAGTGTGCGGAGTCATCTGTATGACCATTATCAAGCAAAGCAGGTTTCAGAGGAGTGGCAGCACTGTGACGGTTCTAAGATATTTCTGCTGGTGCGGCAGAGCCTCATGAGAGATGCTCTAAAACTCTCCTGCTCAGTGGATGAAAGCCTGAGATTTAATCCTTGCTTTGTTCTGGTACACAGATAAACATGAAAGCCTCTTGGTTCTTCCCCTTGAGCTATGGTGCAGTGTCGGACCTGAAATGCACTCTTATTAATAATGCTGCGCTCTTAACTATGAGCTTTAATCATGGGGAAATATTTTGGAATTTGACAAGGGTCTTTCCACCCCTCCCTCTCCTGGTCCCAGTGGTAATGACGGTTTTGCTGGTATGTCAAATACCATCTAGTAAGTGATTTTTTGTGGGGGGGAAAAAAGAGAAGGAGCTGGTTGTATTTGATGTTTCGATCCAAGATTGATCTCGGAGGACGGGCTGGTATTCTGAAAGTAGGATTATTGGCTTCTGTGGCTTTCTTCAGATGTGGAAGATCTTTGAACAGTGTCTTGTAAAGTGTACTACTTCCAGGCTGTCTGTGAACTGCTTATGAACTCATAAAAGAGTACCTGTCTCCATATTAATGAGGCATTTACTTGAGGTAACTAGCTTCCCACACATTGTCACTGCGAGAACAGCTCCTGCTTTCTTGGAAGCGGGAAACCAAACACGTAATCACTGCAATGCCAAATTCTCTTCATTTTAATTCTGAAAGGCAAACACTCACTGAGGTGTTTATGCCTGTGCAGGGTTAAACATTAGCCATTGCCTGACCACCCAGGGCAGGTGAAAAACATGTTTAGAGCAGGAAAAATTGGCCAGTGACAAGTAATGATTCAGAGCAAAATCAGAATTTTAGTTCTCGAAATTCTAACCTTTTGTCTGCCCACCATCAGGCAAGTGTATCAGCAGTTGTGTGTTTTTTGTGTAAAAAAAGGATCAAGGTGGGTCACACTGTGTCCTGTGACCAATAGCTCTTGACTAATGAATAGCTACCTGTGAAAGTGAAAGTGGACTACACTGACCTCTTAGTGTCAGAGTGCGAGGATGCATGCAGTTTTTTTCTGCCTTGCATGCTTTTCACAGCGGCTCACAGGCTTGTCCTCCATCCTACATTTACATTTATTCATTTGGCAGACGTTTTTATCCAAAGCGACGTACAAAAGTGCAAATAGTGGGCAAACAACAGGCACAGGAGCAAGAAGTGTACAGGTCATACAATGCAAATAGTGCTGAAGCTGAGCGCAAGGTCAGTGTCGCGAGCCAACTAATCTGAACTAGGATTGCATATCAAATACAATTACAGGAACAATAAAGTACCGCTATACTACCTAGGTAAGTGAGCAACAAGTACAAGACAGGAGTCAGATTTACAACGTCAAAGTTACAAGGTCAATCCTCTACTGGGTCATAAGAGGACACTGTCTGTTCAAGTTGTTCAAGTTTATGGATTAGGAATAAGTGAATGTTTTGAGCAAATGATGGAACAGCAGTGAAGCCTACTATTGTGTTCCAGAACTCCTTTTTGACATTGAGGCTGTGACTTAGAGAAAGTTACAGGTGTAACAAGCCACCAAGTTGATTTCATAGCTGGCTACTCCATTAGATCTGTAAGGATGACCATCCATCAGATGTACTGGAGAGTACATACTCACAGAAGGCTAGTCACAGAAAGGAGAGGAACACGTAGAATGTCCACTCCTAGGATCAGTTGCAACAACAAATATTGGGAATCTCTTGGCACACACAAGGTGAGGTAGATAAGAGACAGAGTTGTCTTGGAGACAGGTTTGCAGGGAGGCACCCTGCAGTGGGGAAATGCTCAGTCACATCAGGACACTCATGGTGCACAGAGGAGAGTACAGTCTAACATGAGCCTGGATTGTCTCGGTCCCAGACGTGAGATTATTTGCCAGAGGGCAGCTTGGCAAATGCCGTAGCTCCCGCTTCGATTGAGCCCAGTGGCATATTGGTTATCAGGTGAGTAGGTCACAGGTTCAGTGGAGGACAAGCAGTTTGGAAAGGCATGGCAGGGAAGTTGTAAAGCAAGTGTGTCTGTCATCAACAAGAGAATCACCTTCTAGAGCAGGTAGTGAGGTGAAGTGGTGGTGCAGCTGTTTCAGAGAGGGGGGGGATGATCCTGATAGCTCTACTGGAGGATCCCTCCTTGTCCCCCAGAGCAAGTACTACAAGTGAAATAAACAGCAAGTGCTACAGGAAGCAGGTGTTAGGGTGCAACTCGGTGGAGCAGAGATGCAGTCTGAAGAGGTAAGTCTGAAGAGGTCTGCGTTGAAAGATGGCCAGTGATTCCTCTGTCCTGACCCCTGTGGGGATTTAATTCCTTCGCTGAGTGACCAGTACAGACAGGGATCATATTTTAGAGGATTGACCCCGTTGGGACAGGACAGTGAGTTACTCTGTGGATGCAGAGCGTAGCCATCGTGGCGGAGCGTAGGGTTTGAAGACCAAATGTAGCTACGCGGGGGCTGTCCCATTTACTGTTCTGTATGCCAGCACCAAGGTTTTGAACTTGATGCGAACAAAAACAGGAAGCCAATGAAGCCAGGTAGAGGGGAATAACTTGACTTCTCTTGGGAAGAATGTCGACAAGTCGTGCAACTGCATTTTGGATTAGTTGTACAGGTTTGATGGTACAGGCAGGAAGACAAGAAAACATGGAGTTACAGTTGTCCAGGTGTGAGAGGACCAGGGTCTGAAGTAGGAGCTTCCTTGAATATGTAGTGAGGTAGGGGCAGATCCTTCAGGTGTTGTACAAAAAGAATTGGCACGCCCGACTCACCAATGCAACCTGAGAGGAGAAGGACAGTTGGCTATCAACCATTGCACCAAGACTGAGGTAGAGCTCTTGAAACTTGAAGGACTTGGATGGGATGAAAAGCATCTCAATTTTTGCCAGGTTCAGCTTTAGGTGGTGGTCCGCCATTTACTGTAAAACGTCTTTCAGGCAAACTGAGATGTGTGCAGGAACCTGTGTGTCAGATGGTGGAAAAGACACCATCAGTCCCACCAGTTTCAGTCCCACCAGGGCCACCAAGTGACTCTCCAACTCGAGGAAACAAGAGTCTGCCTAGACTTTTATTTTGACATGCAATGTCAAAATAATCTAGCACCTAGCATCTTCCTCGCCAATGGTATGGTCCCTGGTGAGCAAGATTGATGAACTTAGACTCTGGATAACACAGAAAATGCTTACGGACTGCAACATTTTGATTTTCATGGAAACTTGGCTCAACAATAACATTCCAAACAGCGCGATTGAGATTGAGGGACGCAATATCCACAGGGCGGACAGATCAGCTGTGGACTCCGGCAAAAACAAAGGTTGGGGGGTATGCATCTTTGTAAAAAGAGCCTGGTGCACAGACACAGTTGTTGTTAAAACCCACTGCTCTGCAAATCTGGAATATCTTCTTATTAAGTGCAAGCCTTTTTATCTGCCCCATGAATTCACATGCACCATAATTGCTGCTGTATATGTACCCCCTGATGCTAACACTAAGCTAGCCATGGAAGATCTCGTCACAGCGATTAGCAAGCTCCAAACAAAACATCCAAATGGAGCCTTTATTATAGCTGGTGACTTTAACAACGCCAACTCTAGGACTGTACTCCGGAAATTCCATCAAAATGTGTCTTGTCCCACTAGAGGAGACAATACCCTGGATCGTGTTTACACCAATGTTACAGAAGCTTACAAAGCCATTCCCCTCCCCCACCTCAGACAATCCCATCACCTATCTCTGTTTCTGCTTCCGAAGTACACCCCCATCATCAAATGTGTGAAACCCACAGTGAAGACTGTTAAAGTGCGGCAGGAGGGGGCAGATTCCTCACTCCAGCAACAGTTCCAGCACACAGATTGTGATGCGTTTGCCTCTCAGGCCACCATAGACTCACACACTGACATTGAAACCTACACAAACTCCGTCCTGGATTACATTAACAGTTGTGTCAACTCAGTCACCACCCAAAAAACAATCACAATATTCTCCAATCAGAAACCATGGATGAACAGAGAGGTCCAACTCCTACTCAGAGCACGTGATGCTGCTTTTAGGTCTGGAGACTAGGAAGCCTACTGCTCATCCAGGGCCAACCTGCAGAGGGGAATCAAGGACACCAAATACTAATGCAAACTAAGGATTGAAGAAAATTTTAACAACTCTGATCCCCATTGCATGTGGCAGGGCATCCAGGCCCTCATGAACTACAAACTGATCATCATCTCCCCTTCAACAAGTGGTGCCTTCCTCCCAGATGAGCTCAGTATCTTTTATGCTCACTTTGACCGAGGGGACTCAGAACCGCCCACCAGAAGTCAGGTTCCGCCTGATGACCTGCACTCACAGTCTCCATCAGTGACATCTGCACCACCCTGAGCAGAGTGAATGCCCACAGGGCTGCTGGCTCTGATGGCATCCCAGCCCGGGTGCTTAGGGATGGGGATGGGGTCTTCACAGACAGCTGGATGGGGTCTTCACAGACATTTTCAACCTGTCCTTTGCCCAAGCAGTTGTTCCCACCCGCTTGAAAACTGCCACCATTGTGCCAGTGCCAAAGCATGCTGCTGCAATGGCCCTCAATTACTTCTGTCCGATCGCCCTCACCCCCATCATTGCCAAATTTTTTGAGAGGCTGGTCCTCTCACACCTAAAATCCTGCCTGCCCTCCACTCTTAATCCACATCAGTTCACCTACCGCCTCAACAGGTCAACAGAGGATGCCATCAGTATGGTTCTCCACTCTGCCCTGACCCATCTGGAGAATAGCAACTCCTATGTTAGGATGCTATTTATTGACTTTAGTTAAACGTTCAATACTGTCATACCTCACAAGCTGACCCCCTTCCATCCGGGAAGCGCTACAGGAGCCTCTGCTGCCACACCAGCAGACTCAGAACAGCTTCTTTCCCTCAGCTGTTGGCCTGTTCTGGGACACTAACTGTCCCCCCCCCCCCTGACTGCTCCTTGCACATGGTATTTACATTTGTTTTTTGCACATTGCACAACACTGCACCTTCTCCCCTTGCACATTTCTATTTTGCACAGTAGTGTCACTATACTGAACAGTGTCACTATACTGAATCATTGCCTGTCATTGCACCGCAGTTGATCTCTCTGCGTTATGTCACTGCACCGTAGTTGATCTCTCTACATTAAGTTTTTACTGCTCCTACTTCACTCCTATACCTCATATCTTGCACTTTGTACATACCAGTTTTATATACCACTGCTATTTATTTATGCTTGCCATTTATATATGCTTTTTGCACTTCTAGTTAGATGCTAACTGTATTTCATTGGCTTTTTACCTGTACGCTGCACAATGACAATAAACATGAATCTAATCTAATCTAACGGTGCTGCTGCGGGGATTGTATGATGAGGTCACTCCCCTGACATCAACTGCCAGGAAGTAGGACAGACCACCTCAACTCCACAACTGTTGGCAATAAAAACAAACTCGGGTGAATAGGCTACACTGTACAGCCACGATATAAACATCCACGCAAGAATGAAGGGGATCACCATTCCTTTAGCTGGGTTTGAGAGCGCTGTACAGACCCGTTGGCCACACGGTCATCAGGTCCTCCTCGTCATTCTCCCCTTGCAGCTGCACAGCAACAGCCTCGGTAGCAGCACTTCACCGTCGTTAGCCAGCACAGCCTACACTTGGTTGGAAGAAGTCTCTTACCCGCAACTGTCCACGCTCATCCCCTTAAGTGGGTAATCATCGGGAGGACCTGACTGAACACAACCAAACAGAATGTCAGAAACACATGACAACCACAGCACAGCCCAGAAGAAAGCCCATTTGAATCGCATGCAGGACAATAAAAAAATTTTGCACACCACCTGATATTGTCCCCACATGACGCATGCTCTGAGCATTCCAGGAATTGAATGGAGATTGATGAGAATAAAGTTGGTTTCAACTGCAAATATGTGTCCATATACCCTACAGTTCACATCACAGTAGACAACACTCAGCCAACTCACCCTGGCTAATTAGCTAGCCTGCTAGTTAACTAGCCAGCTAGCCATGATGGCTACCATGATATTTTCTCCTGGAAAATGCAGAGTTAGCACCATGTTTATATTTCTTGTGTGAGCTGAAACAGCGTGATGTAGGCAGGTCAGGCTAATTGGATGGTGACAGAGGCTCAAAGTGGACCCTGGCAAGAGACTTAAGCCCTCCAGTTGGAACCAGACATGGGGTGAGTGCAGTGACAATTGTTTAGCCACCATTTAAATAATTAAATAATTCAGTAATATTAGTCGGTTTAAGTAGAGCTTGTACAATTATGGAAAATAGAAACCTAGAAACCCCAGGACGGTTCCAATAATTTTCTACATGGGGTGAATAAATTGAATGGCATGAATTGAAATAAATTGCAATTTCATTAGCCAATGAAACAGCCATTTTAATAACTAGAAAAAAAAACACAAAAAACGGTGAGGTCAATCTCTAATTCACAAAATTATGAGAAAGTCCTTTACATCCCAATCGCTGAAGAAAATTTTGCACTTTGCAACAACATAAAAATTAATCAGAGTACTTGTTCACTAAACAAATAACATTTGGAACAAAATGGCCTCAGACACGTCCTAAGTATTGGTTTACTATCAAACCAGTGCATCATTAAGTACTAGAGAAACATACACTACTCTGAATTCCTTTCTGATCCAGCTAAGGAGTTTTAGATGCTATCTAAGTAATTGAAGAGTTCATAAGCTCCAGTGTTAAGGCATGAAAGTGTTGGAACACTCCACAGAAGTGAAAGAATGCTCAGTGTGAAGTATAAATGTTTCAATATCTTATTGCTATTGAGAATCTTTGCTAGTTTTTGAGTTTGATCAAAGGGAGGGGGAAGGCTGAAGAATTATTCAAATAAATTGAATTTCAATAAACCGACTTGGAGTGCAGTAAATAAACAGCTGGCTTGAAACATATGCATTTTTCCTTGTGTTTTATGGGGGTGGCGGTTAACTTGTGATAGTGCCAGTCGCAGAGCGGGTGGTATAGCTGAACTGTAATTGATAATGTAAGGGCAGATGGGGGGGAAGTGCCACGGCCGTGGGCTCTCCAGGGAGCAGCCAGGAATCAAAGCAGATGGTCCAATTGCCCTTTATTTATGTGCTGCCGCAAACGACTCCACCCGTGGTATGATGGATCATTATAGCCTGCTGTGCATAAACACCAATATGCTTTTTAATCTGGATAGCAATGCACAAAAAAGCAGAGGGAAAAAGTAAAATGTCTCATAGCTTGCTGACAAGCTGTATACAATATCCTGACTTGAAAAGCTTTATGAAAGGCAATCCCATTTCCAGCACCCCTCCTTATCTTGCCAAAATTTAATGATGATGCTTTTTAAGTTCAACATTCAGAGGCTTATACTTTCAATATTAACTGCCATTGTAAGTGAACTGAAAAGACAGGGGCCCTGCCAAAAGTGGTAAACATCAACAGCTTTAAGGGTGATTAAAGGGTTCAGAGTCGTTGACAAAATAAGTTATTGGAGATCAACACATTGTGAATCAGTAAGTGGGAATGAGAAGGAAATGCCATTTCATGGAGCCTGTCAACATAAGCTTTTATAAGGGCAATTCTTTGTCAAATGTCATCACTGACCATCACAGATCAGAGTCAGCTTTTTTTTTCCAAAACATGATAAGGCTGTATTTCACAAACATTTAAGAGCAGTTGCTGTTTGACAGGGTATTTTATTCTGCTGTCTCACTTTCTTTCACACACACATACCCACCCACACAACCCCAAAACACACAGAGGTCATGGGTGAAAGTGGTTAGTTGTCAAGGTACAGTGATCAATGTGGCCTAATGTAATAGACATCCTTGCAGGGTTAATACTGCTGGGCTGGACACAGACAGAGTGGTTAATATGGTCCTCTTCTCTCTATTCGGGTTAACTCTATTAAAGCCACCCAGGTCCACTTCCTCCATATTTACCAGACCACTTTTACCTCTGCACACAGTTATTGGATCCTTAATGTAAAAGCACTGAAGTGTAGGCAATCCATCTGCCTGAAATGACTAAAATCCTGTTTTGGGGTTCTCATAAAGGCACTTCAATGCTAACCAAATTTCCAAAGTAAGATTAATGTTATGAGTGAACTAAAGTGTTGTGTATTGTCTATTGGTGGACAGAACTACCAAAAATGTGTTTATTAACAAACTAGCAATGTGTTTAATCTTACAAGAAACTTGTAGAAAAAACACACCCAAACCACAGAATGTGGAATGTGAAACAGACACCCTTATTTCCCCTTCATGCATTTAGCATTCCAGAGTGAGGGTGGTGATTATTAATATTTGCTTTTAATTTTCAAGTGCAGTACTGCCCTATGTAGGAGTGTGCAGGGGTATGTATGGACAGTGATCCCTACACAGGATATGTGACCAGGAAAAATGGTGTGTGACCCGTTAATTAATTTGTATTTGCACATAAATTAATGAAGCCTTTCTGTAAGGCAATTACATTTATGTGAAGCTAAGAATAAAGTCAGATGTCTTCTCCAATCCCTGCATGTTTGGAAGATACACAATTAGCAAGAATTTATAGGCCTTTTATGTTCATTTTTCCCAAAAATAATCTACAGCTATGGGGCTGATACTGGGTCTATGAGAGCACTGATGTGTCTTAGGTACCTCTGCAGATCAGTTGTGATAAGTATGAATGAAGCAACAGTGAGCAGTTGCAGGACTGCATAGACAAACCCTTCTGCCTAACATATGAGATCCAGATGAACAGTTGGCTACACTGATTGTCACAATGATCTTGGGTTTTTTAAGGAAATGGTAAGGACTGACGTCATGTTGCATATGTTTAATTCACATATGAACATGAGAACATCTATAAGTGTCATACATGTCATGTGTACTCTGATTAATAAAACACATTTAAAGAAGTGTCTCAGTGGCTCAGAGACAAGAGAGATATGTGTGTGCTCTCAGAAGAGCAGTACAAGATTCAGACCTGCTGCTACCTGGCTAAATGGACATTAACATTTTATTCAATGAACTGATGCATCCCACAGACTGCTGGTTGTTTATCAGTCAGCCTCCTGGGCACAATTGTTTGTGTTTGTGTGTGTATGTGTGTGACTGTGACTGCCCAAGTGCATTCCTATGTGTGTGTGTGTGTGTGTGTGTGTGTGTGTGTGTGTGTGTCTACATCCACAATGCTGACACTCTACCTGAGGCAGCCCTACTATCCCTTGCACCACAAGCCTCAGTCTAAAAACTGACTGGTAATGCAGGTTTCCACCACACCAGAAATACTGCAGTATGTCTGCTGTAGTGTGTACTTGTCTGGGTGCTTGTTCAGTGTCTTTCAGTGTTCTTCTGATCAGTAAACTCAATTTAAGCCAAGGGCAAAATAATTATGAAGCATTTACATATAAACTAGAACGCATAAAGAACCAGGTAACTAGTGGATATCCAGGAAAAGAAAACTGATGATTATTATAAACTTAGTGGAGTTTATCTGTGTGATATCCCAAGTGTTTGTGTGGTGAAATGTCAAAATGGAAATATTCATTCTGTCATACAGGACAACAGGAAGTGTCCTCACATCACATTAGAGGTTCATCTGCAGCTGATGTTCAGAGCTGAATGTTTCAAAGCATGCCTCCCTCATGACACCCACTATTTTGTCAGTTTTTAAATTTACACTTGAGCAGGAAAAGAAAAACAGGCAAACTTGTGTGAAATTGGCAGGTGTTCAGCAGCAAACTACAACTTGCAGGAGATGAGAGCTATTCATTTGTGGGAATGTATACACAGTCTTTAAGGATAAATCTTTTTCACATTTTAAATCCATCCTTTAGAAGTTGATAGCCCCACTACCCTTGAGGCTTTGATTTCATTCATATACAGTGTAGTCCACATTTTTACACATCCTAATAAATTCTACAAATCATTGTAATATAGAAGAAAGAATCAAAACAGACAAAGAGTTTCAATTTTATTTCAATTTTACTTATAAATAATAATTCTACCACAAATGTACCTAATTTATATGTAGGATCTGACATGTTTAAAACATTGATTTGGAATATATCTTCTCCTGCTTCATAGTAGGAGTGAAAGAGTCAAAATATCATTCACCCAGGAATCAAAATCCCAAGATTCCAACCCACAGGGGTCCAACAGATTTAGGAGTAAGTAAGCCCTTTGAAGATGGGCTCAGGAAATGCAATATAATACCAAAAAGTCAGATGGAACAGCATGCCCATTAATACATTATCCTGAATTTTCATTAATCTAAAATGTAAAAACAAGAACAGCCCTGGTGAAAAAAAGAAAAAAAAACATACAAATGCAAGAAAGATGGAAAGACCATCTAAGAAAAAAGCATACAATGTTTCTGATTTTGAAAAATGTTGTTAATTTTCCACTTCAAAGTCTCAAGTGATTCTGCTGAAATGATGTCTGCTCACAATTTTGGTAAAAATTAAAAACTAAAAAGAGGCTCTGGAAGCAATTTGTGATGGTGAAGCCAAGTTTTTCCTTCTCAGAAAGTTATTGTAACTATTGACCTTTCCAGTGTTTGAATGGCATTTCCAAGCATTCAGAGCTGCCACTGCTGTTCTCAAACGGAACTTATTAATCCAGTACGTCAGTGTTGTTTCAGGCATTCTCTCCAAATGAAAACATTTAAATTATTACTGTAAATTCCAACTGAAAAGATGATTAGTAGAAGAAATATTGCACTTATTTTTGTGCTAGTCCACCCCATACACACTTGTGACTTTAAAGAATATTTAAAAGTATTTATAACCTTGTGTGGGCACTTACACAATATATATTTGACGTACAATACTACTGGAATTACTATGAGACTCAATATATGATTAATATTTCTTCCATTTAGAATTCATTTTTGAGTAATTGGTTGACAGATGTTTTGCTGGAGACCTTTGGTAATTGATGTGTAAGATCAAGCTCACTAAATAAGCATTACTTTTGGTGAAAGTAATCCAGCCACCATAATGTAGATGGATCAAGTAGCTATTTGATCATGAAGATGATGCAATGCTCCCAAAACCTGGTTTAAAAAGATAACATCATCCAAAAGTTTCTTTGACTCTATATATTGAGGCTTTCAGACAGAATAAAGAAAAAAAAAACAATTGGCAAAGTGCTGGATTTATTCCCCCTTAAATATGAGTGCTATTCCCCTATCTATTACTCTGCTTCCCTCTTGTGGTACAACTGAACATTGCATGCAGGTTTCAAAATCACAGTGCTTTGTCCAAAAGACAGTCATTTTGCCAAACAGCTCTTTTCTGCAAGTCAAGTGGTCACTAAAATATAAGGATATATTGGCATCTTTCTTTAGAACAACAAATGTATATCATGTGTTCTTTCTACCAGTGTTTGTGAGATAAAGATGAGCTGGTCATACAACATACTTTCTTTGATAAATATGGCCTATAATTCAGTCTGTATTTAGTCATACCTACAACAGAGGAGGTCATGCTAAAAATGTACATTTTGAATTTTTTTTCTGCTTAAACAATTAAGAATGTTATACACTTGTAAGTCGCTTTGGATAAAAGCGTCTGCCAAATGAATGAATGTAAATGTAATGTAAATGTATACATTAACAGTGACATTGCACAAAGCAAAGCCATATTGTTTACAAATACTCAACAGTCAATAAGGTCACACTTATTCACATCCCTGTGTGTTTAGTAAATAGTATTTTGTAAATCCTCTTCTGACATTGATTACACTGACATGTTTCCTGCATTGTTTTATGAGATTCTGACACTTCTGAGTGGGATATTCGACCATATCCCCTGGCAGAATTGCTTTAGGCTTTTCAGATATTTTAGGTTTAATTTGTGACCTCCTTTCTAGAGTTCAGACCACAAAGGTCTGACTGGATTGACATCTGGGGATCATATGAGAACATTTATGGTGTGCTTAGTTAACCATATATTTGTAGATTTGGATACTTTCTATCATGGTCATGTTGGAATCATTTAACCAAGAAGGCTTTTGCCCAAAATAACCTGTTTTGGTACATGCTGGAGTTCATAATACCAACCTTTACTGAAAACGCTCTGGAGTTCATAGATGTCTACAGCCCCAGAATAATCACAGGAATTGTACCCATATACATATGTAGCAGAGCTAAAATTAATAGCTTGTGTGAGTCCTGTGTAAAGCCAATAGCTTAGCAGGTAGCTAAGAGAGTTTTCAGAAGTAACGTCACCCCCTGAGACTTGGTTAGCTAGCACTCTTGCTGATGGAGATGGGGTAAATTGCCCTTAGCTCACCTGGTAATGACATTGGCCATTATAAGTTAGTTGTGTGATGAGAACAGGGATTCATATCTCACTCGCAGAGATGCCAACCTCTTTCACGTTCATTACACACACATTGGGCAGGTAGTCTATTTTATGTTTAGGTCCTGTGTTTTTATACTTTAGTTATACAATTAGCTTTATACTTCAGAATCTTGAAGGGAGTGGTGTCATTTGGGTGTTGCCTTTATCTTAGCAATGGAATCCTATGGGTTTACACGACTTCAAACCAAATTTCAAATGAACTCAAATGAACTTTCACTATTTTTAGTGTACTACACTCAAACCTCATGTTGATTCATTAACTGCCAACACCCTGGTCATTTCTCTGCTGTTTCTCTTGAGGCTCCATCATCATATTCTTCTTCTACGTCCTTGTAAAGTAAGTAGAAGAAGAGTGCAGACAGTAGTAATAGTAATAGTGTGAAAATGTGCAATGTGTACAGTAAGTATATTTTGTATCCTTGAATAGTTACACACAGATGGAGAGCCATTTTAGCATAACCACCCCCAGTCTGTCTGTCCCTTCCCCTCAGACACAGACCCAGACCACCCCGAGCACAAGTACCAACATCTGCACCCAGCACTCGGTAGCAGCTATCTCTCTCAGCTCTCTAGTGTCAGCAATCAGGTAAATTCCACATTAACACTTAGGAAACAGCCCATTAATATTTCACTAGTTTTCTGACATGCCTGTTTGTGCAATATATCAATGCCTGGTCGCTCCTTTGAAAGTCATACATTAAAACTATTTTCAAAATATTTCATTGTCAGACTATGGCAGCCTCATTATTTATTAAGATAAGAGGAAAGATGTACAGGAGCAGTTGGTGGCTCAGTTTGCTTTAAACGCCTCACACCACCCCCTTACTCCAAGTTCCTTTTAACTTGCAAGGCTGTATGAATGCTGTCACACAAAATTGCCACACAATAGTACCAAGAAAACAACATATACCTATTGTATAATTTACATTACATCATTGGCATTTAGCAGATGCTCTTATCCAGAGTAACTTACAGTTTTTTCACAATGTTATCTATTTGTATAGCTGGATATTTACTGAGGCAATTGTGGGCTAAGTACCTTGCCCAAGCATACAGCAGCAGTGCCCCAGTAGGGAATTGAAGCAGCAACCTCTCAGTCATAAGCCCTGCTCTTTAACCACTATGCTACACTGCTATCGCCAACTCAATATATAATGACTCTAATGCTGCATTCCAGGCTTCTTTAGAGAGACATCTTTGCTTTCAATCAGGCATGCTGACTTCTACTTGATAAATTCTATCCAAATTCATGTATACCTTAGAAGTTAACATTAATATCAGTGGAGGAAAATGTATTTGGTGTATTTGTCAGTGTAACAGAAAACTGCAACGCTTTCAATTTACTTTTCGGAATATTTGAAGCCAAAAAATTCAATACTGGTGCAAAATTACATTGTCACAATGTTAAGAATGCTAACCAGCTCCTGTGTATTTCATGGTTATTGGTGGCACCAAAATATGAATAAAAATTTTTCTTGAGTAATTTCTCAAGACATTGGGTTGAGATGGACAGCAATTGTGTAATGACAATCAGAGCTGTTATGACCTTATTTGTGATGTCCACGGCTGATAGCAAATATAACCTAATCAATACAAAATATTGAATTACACATTTCAGAGATACTGCAATAAAAACATTATTTGAATGTCATATGACTCATTCAATATATTTAGCAAAAGGGGATAAACCAGTCTACATATCTATTCAAATGAAAGTGTATCACAGAATCCAATACAGCTTTAAATGACAGGTACAACATAATTGTTGATTGTCTGATTCTCTCAGTTAATATGACATTTTGTCCTAATATAATTTAAAAAACAGAGAAAATAATCCTCTTAGGTAAAAATTGAGAGAGGATGCAGATGCAGATATTCAACATTATCACTAACTGTGCAACTCTGAAGGTCAGCTTGTGGTTAGAGGAAACATATCTGATACCCATTTCCTCAAATGTCACAAACTGCAGCCAGACAGCTTAAATAAAGTGCTCTTGTTCTAGTGACAAGTCAATCTGAGGGAATTTGCTGACCTTTGCAGGTAGTTAGATTTTATCTGCAGAAGAGTAATGGATGTGGCTGAGAGACACCCCTGCTCAAGTCTACCCCGGTGTCAGACATGGCGGAAAGAATAAAGCAGAGAGTCATGTGTCATTTATATACTGCATACCACAACAGAAAACAAAAAGACGGCTAAAAACATTCCAGTCTGTGTAATGGAGCAATCTGATGCTCATTTCCTGTTAGAGCATTCTGGTTTTTGACTATATGCCTGTGGAAGCATGTTTCTAACAGCTTTCAATGCTAACAGTCTGAAACACCTGTAAACATTTTAACTGTTATTTTCTAATTGCCATAAAGAAGTAACATTTCTATTTTATTGTGAGCATGGCCTTAACTAAGGTTTTCAAACATATTACACATTAGACCATTTAGAGAGGATGAAATATGTTACTTCACCCCTAACATAGTTTTTCCTCATTAGCTTCAGTTTTTTTCCACGCCAACCTGATGGACCCTCTCCCTGTAGAGGACAACAGGACAGCAGGGTTGCAGAGACAAATGCACTATCAAAGGAATCTACTGTAAGCCATTACCTCCACAAACTGTCTTCTCTGCACAGAATATCTCCTGCACTGACATACTGTATTCATGTTATTTTCACTGTTTTCATTTCCATTGCCAGCAATATGCAACTGCATTAATTAACACACCATTAGACAAAATAATTGTTTCTAAATGCTTTCAAAATTTCTAAATTTTTTCTAATTAACAGTTAAAAATTAATTTGACCATACCATAGTTACACCATAGCATAGCAAACCCAGTCAAACCTGACCCTGCTGTCTCTGTGGGCCATGATGTTTTCACCTCTTGTTCCAAATTGTAGTCAGCTGGAATTCCACCTAAGTGGACATTTCAAAAGTAATGGCAAATAAAAGACTTTCAATGTCATGTACTCATTTAGTCACCAGACATTTACATTTGAGGGATACAACTGAATGTCATCAAAATATTTTCACACCTTTACACCATGAAAGCTAAGAAACTTTGAGAATCAAAATGAGTTGATTGTGAACGCATACAACCAGATGAATGTACACCATCCAGTCAGTGAACTGCAGTATATGAGAGTTGAGGATCTTTTTGACTATTGAATAATAATGTGCCAAAACAATTCTACAATGCATTTGAATTTAATAGTGGTAATTTATTTTTAATTAACATTTAGTTCTTTAATAGTCTACAATGCTCTAAATACATACATATTTGTTTTACAATTTGCTTTAGTCATCTGTCTTGGGGCAAAACAAAAGAGGGAGAAAAATAATTCTGGGTTCTCTACAATATGTCTATCTGGTGGTTTTAGGGGTAGAATATAGCTAATTTAAAGAAGTGTTTGGCATAGTTTTAATCACAAGGCCTTTTGCAATTTGGTTACCATGTTGTATGAACTTAATGTCTCCAGCATGCTTCCATGCCTGAGCTCAATTATAAGAAGGAAAGCAATACCTTGTCCCCGCTTCACAGCACAGTGTTCTTGGGAATTTGACTGGATGCCATCTTTTCAGCTATTTACTACATATCCACTGTATACATGCAACATTTCTACTCCATTGTAAGGATCCTCAGAAATTCTATTAGTGTGGCACCACCTAGAGGTTGGACTCTTATACTCGTTACTTAAATCAAAACATGATACATCTTCAACTCTTGCCCCCAATACATTTAGATAGTCCTTGATGCACTTTCAATTTAATGAGGCCACAGCTATAAATCAGTCTGACACATACTCAGCTACAAACATAACCTTGTGATAAAGCCTTGTATTGGTTTCATCAAATTTTTTAGTGGTAGTTCAAATTTGTCTTAACTGATTTACAGCAGCTCTAACAAATACAACACACTATAATATGTAGTTATGGATGATTCCTGGAGCTGTATCAATACCCTTTCACTCCAGATCTAAAAAGGATAAAAAAATATTCAGTACAAATGAAATATTTATAGTACTCTAAAGGAGAATAGATTCTTCAAAACAAAACATATGGGCCATCATAATTAAACAAATGTCCATAAACAATGCAAAGAGATGACAATGAATGGATTTACATTTACAAAATGGGATATATTTTTCAGCACAATCTTGAGATCTTGAGGTGAATACTTTCATAAACCTTACTTAGATTTGCCAAGGTTTGCATGAGCCAGAAAAAAAGAGAGACAGGTAAAGTATGTGGTTTATTACGTTTTTCAAACAGACCATTAACTAAACTCCATTATCAGCACTCACACTCCAACTATTAGTCATCACAGAGCAGATGACAAGCTCAGAAATACAACATGTGTTATTATCTAGTGATGAATGGTGAGGCACCTTAATGGCCATACATCAACCGTGCAGCTGCAGAACAAGATATCACAGCCACTGGCATGGGAAATCATAACTTAATATTCCTAACTCACCATCTCTGTCATCGTCTGCCCTGAAATTTCAAACCAAACATTTTCATTTCCAACTTTCAACTTATTTACTTCCCTTTACCTGTTCCTCCATACCTGTAAGATATGTTGAATCATAACTCAATGAGAAAGGCGCATAATTCCCTCTTTCTTAATTAGGTAATACATCAGATGTCACATGTGTATTAAAAATTAAATGTCACATTAATGGCACAAGAACACAGGAGATCAGCCAGTACAAGTAAATAGTTCCCTTCTTGGTTCATTCCAAGAGATTAAAGAAGCAAAGAAAATATCATTTAGTACTGTGAAAAGTGTGTAATTTGCACCAGAGCTACACAATCAGACAGGCAGTCAGTGTGTGCACAAACCTGGGTGTGTAACAGCAAAGATGCCAGCCTTACTGTAGCTGATGTCAAACCTGTTAAATAAATAACAGGGTGGGTTTATTGGGGTTTGACATGGCTTGTGTAAAACACATATTTATAGCTCAAAGGGTCTGCTGTTCTTCCTGTAAGACTTATTTGAAATGTAACTATATTTACTTTTATTTTGAAATAGCATCATTATTATTATTATTATTATTTAAACTCAAAGAACATCACCAAACTAGGAAGATGTGTAATGTATGTGTGGAAAAAAAAACAAATACAAAACATTAATGTAAAAACAGTAGACAGCAGTTAATCTATTAGTCCCTCTAAAATTCATACTGCAGAGGAGGAAATACATACATTTACTTTCACATGCAGTGAAAATGCATACTCAGTATTATTACATTTTTGTCACCCAGGTGGTGGAATTGTGATGAACAGCTACACAGGTATGACAAAAAGTCTGACTGAGGTGAAGAACTTCGATGGAAATGGATTTTTAAAACAATAATAGTAGTTTCTAATATTCATTTTTAAACATGCTTTAATAAAATTCTGTATATGAATACATAAAGAACAAGAGCATTCAAATTCGAATCAATCAACTGTGCAATTTCACTGAAATTAAATAAAGAACACATGAAATAAAACTACACCATTATACTATAAACAATTTAAAATGGATTCCATAATTACATAACAACGAGAATTAAATAATTTTTTAATTAGACACAACAATTGTGTGCTCCCTTGCCTGACAGGCTGTGCTACACTGAAACTTGATCTTTGTCCTCCCTGCAGAGAATCAATAGAATCAGTGCACTTTTCTCTCATTTGACTTTGCTAATTTTCCTTTCTACACCAATCAAAAACAAGCTAACAGATTTCTCTGCTGGGAGTTTGATTGGAACATCACTGGCAGCTCTCCGAGCAAAGGGGCGGACTCCCACCAGGCTTCTCTGCAAATCCAGTTGGATTGTTTGGACAAGCCCTTCGCTCTTTAAACCATGTTCTGCCAAGAAAGAGAAACCTGACTGCAACAGTGCCATCTAGGCGTACAAGGGAAAGAAATACATGAAACTTGGGTGGAGGGAAAAAAAGAAAGGAAAAGCCTCCAATACAAATAGACGGCTTCCTTTCGCGGCCTACGGTAACACATCCATCTCTGTCTTTTTGCCAAATTTGATTTTAAATATTTACGATGCCATATATCTTGGGCGAAGCAAATTATCACCGAAGTGCTATTGTCTATGAGACATGGAGTAAGAAGGATAGAGGCTTTAAAGGAAGCATCAATGTTTTATTTGGTAAAATATATGACTATCAGGTGTACAACTGCAGCTGTTTTTTTTTTCCACTGATCAAGCTGACCAAGCAGTGTGCGTTTTTTTTTTTCTATCTAAAGTTATGACATGGCTGTTTTTACTCATTTGCAACTTTAAATAACTGTTTTTTTGTCAACTCTCACTACTTTCCTTGAATACAGAATAAATCTAATAAATCTAATGTGCTCTGCAAAATACAAATGGTCTTTCAAACACTTTGTGAGAGTAATCATTTTGTATTTGAATAAGTTGAACATGCTTTACCAATTTCTTGCTTTAATTGTGAAAGGACTCATGATCTGGCTAGATTGTTAACATCCTTTATTTTCCCAGGAAATCTCATTCAGATTAATATCTCTTTTCCAAGGAAAACCTGGCCTGGAGGGCTCAGCTCAGCCATGTACACAGAAACATGTTATGAAAAGCAATAGTACAACTGACAAACATCAACAATACAACAAACACAATAGATCAGGTGTAGTATCTGGAACAATGTAAATGTTTACCAGAAAATATACATGCATAGCTGTAATGTTGCTCAAGCAAAGGACTTAAACATTGACAAATCTGTTCTATAAAGGACTTTTATTTGCTTTGTGCATCATACTTTTCTAACAGATAGGTAAGAACAGACTATTTAAATGGCATGAGCTGGCCATTCAGCCCATGTTGACTCATCGACTTGAAATACCTTGCATGGTTAAAACGTATTAATCCCATTTAAGGTTTAAATGACTTCCATCAAATCCCCCAGAGCCTGCTTCTACTGAGAGTAAAGAGATTAACCGCGTTGAGGCTCTTTTATTAATCATCTGTTGAAGGTCAGGGGCAAGTCTCTTTGCCCATCTCTGTACTTTTCCCTGACAGGGTTTCCATACCTAGAGTAATGACCAAAGCAAAACAAACAAGCATTTTTGAATTAAGTAGTCATATACCACTGATATACAAGTTCTGTTGATTTACAGTCTTTGCTTTTTGCTATATACCGCTGCATCCCATTTGCAATCTACTGGTTTATTGAAATGTCTACTTCCAGTCAGGATTAAATCTTCTATTACAGTACATCATTTTCATATTGTATATACTCACAGTTTTGGAAAGCCTTCTGCAGACACCTCCCTATGAAATATTCTTTCCTTATAGTCTTACTGCAAATACGATGAATCTTACAATGGGTCTTGTTTTAGTAAATTTATACCACCAACTTACACCTGGATCAATCTGCTTCTGAAAAGGTTTCCTGGCCACCCTAATTTCTTTTTTGTTTTATTTTTATTATTATTATTATTATTATTATTATTATTATTATTATTAATAATAATAATAACAATAATAATAATAATAATAATAATAATAATAATAATTTGTAAATATATTCCTCTGGGAGTTTAAAGGAATTTGATCTACTACTTACATATGGTTAAAACCTTAAAACTCTTCAAGGAAAAAAAAATTTTGAAAAAACTACCATGAATCAAAAAACCCACATCAATGTATCAAGGCTCAGACAGCCTCCAAAACACATTTCTTTTCTTTGTTGGGAAGTTTTCTCCAAAGCAGAGATTGATTGTGCATATAAGAGAAGTGATTTGAAATGCAAAAGCTGATGATCCCCTCTCAGAGGTCAGCATTTTGATAGAGTGAGGATGGATTAGTGGCTTTTGCTGACACTTTTGATTACATAGATCTGAGGAATTTTAAGGATTCAAATTTAGCTCCTATGATCCCGTGCACTTGGCAGGTGCTGATTTCTCTTTGTTACAGACCAGTCTCATCATGTCTGGCCTTGACAATGATCTGCAATGAAGGAATACTTTCTGTTGTCAAATTTGTGTTGTAGCAAATTATGCTATGTACCACTAGAGCACATTCCGTAGTGACACATTTGTTAGGGGTTGTAACTGGTGTACACATTTTTCTTGATTGCATGTGTTTATTGGTATGTATGTGTTTCAGGCATGATGTTCTCTCTCTCTAACGACCATGAGTGATACTAATTGACCAGAAGTAAATGATCGGCATTGTGCAGATCATGGGAGAGTTCAGCCAACTGGACGGAAATTCAACTGAGCCGCATCTTTTAAAATGGATGTGGGAAAGTGTTTGGTCTTCTTGTCTGGCGGCAAAAATGGGAGAAGCAGCTGTGATGTTGAATTTAAACTGGTTTTATTTCTGTTTGCCACTGAGTAACATGCTGTTGCAAGTAAGTAGCTGTCCGGAGCTTTGTTTTATAACTTTATGCATTGCTTCCCCCAACTAGCATTGTTCCCCATGGTGCAGGTGGTAAATTTATTTTAAAGCTTTGTGTTTTTAAGGATTAACTGTGGTAAATTGCAAGTGTATTGACCATAGTATGAGCGATATCAGAAGAGTGTATTTCATCAGTTGTGACTGTCAAGTTGAAACTTAAATGAACAAATTATCTGCAAACAAAACTGATTAAAACTAGTTGAGGAATTTTAAGGAAGAAAGGAAAAGAAATAAGCAACAACGAATGTAAGTCCATGTGAAATTCAAGAGCACTATGTCTTAGTACTGAACGAGTTTAGCCATCTCCAGCTTCTGTACGTTTCGGCTACATTCACAATTCTCCGTGCATAGGAAAACAACGGCGGAAAAGGGGCCACAAACTTGTAAATCACCGGTGGATTAGTAACAAGGGAGAAAAACTCACCACAGATCGCAGGTCCGGTCACGGCCGACAGCAGCGGGATGTTTAAGCAAGTAAATTGATAACTTGATAATATTCAGAGAAATATCGCGGGAAAAGTTCAGTTTCCGTGCGGAAGAAGTGGCTGTGCATGTAAGAAGTGCGTGTTTGAGGAGAACCGCATTGTAAACCGGAATGTGTCAACTCCTTGCTTAACTGCAAATACGGTACTGGTACGGTAAATTCACGGCCAGCGGAAGCGCTGCGCAAACTGGGCGGCAGACCGTGACGAGCAATGCAAAAATTAAGTTCACGATCATTGAATAATCGATGGCTTTGAACATTTTCATACTCTGAGCAGTGGTAATGGTCGATTCACCCATTGACATGCTTAGGTACATCTACCAGGAAAATGTTATGGATTTGTACCCAAATCTTAGCGTTGCCCTGTGCTTATTGTTAGGCTAACTGTGCCGGTAACCGTGGCATCAGGAGAGAGCAGTTTTTCGCGTCTCAAGAACTATCTGCGATCGACAATGTGACAAGATCGTTTGAATGGATTGGCCGAAATTTGAATTGAGCACCAAATCTGTCGCAAATTGGATTACTCCAAGCGTTATTAAGCTTCTCATAGTTTTCAGTTAGCATTTGCTGTATTTTTTTACGTTAAATCACTGTTTTCTCAAAGCTAAAATTAGCTAGAAATTTTCCAATCTAGTGTTCTAATAGCACCGGTTTTAGCGTAGGAGCTAAACGGTGTGACCGTACACGCGAAAGGGTTATTAAATGGTG
Source organism: Megalops atlanticus (assembly GCA_019176425.1). Lineage (NCBI taxonomy): Eukaryota > Metazoa > Chordata > Actinopteri > Elopiformes > Megalopidae > Megalops > Megalops atlanticus. Next base: position 12,424,869 of record CM032881.1, read on the forward strand.
TGTCAACGGTATTAATTCATTACACCTGTCTTAAGTCAAAAATAGGGGTCAATATGTCATAAATTGGCTTTTTTTTCTCTTAAACATTTGAACGTAGGGGGCGGGATATTCCTATTTTTCCCAGAGCTGTCTTCCCCCGGCTCTGGGTAAATTGTCTTGATAATGTTTATAAGTAGCCTACTATGTTAAAGTCCTATGCTATATTAACAACGTTGTTTATGACGAATGTTACAACTCCGGTAGCATGCTAATTAGCCATGCTAGCTAGTTCCATTGTCAAAGCGTCATAGCTCTATCTTCGTTGTATTAGCCTAGCCTGTATGGAGCATGGTTTAGGTCAGGCTACTGATATGAACAGTGTTTAAATGGGAATAATTTCCCTTGTATTTGCAGTAAGATTATCTAGTTTAAATGTAAAATAATTGTTAGTTAGAATTTCATGGATATTTGTTGTACTTGATATCTATGTTGTCATTCTAAATTGTGATTTTATTTTTCCTTTTAAGGTTATCAACCTAAACTAAATGTGACATTAACACTAAACTAAACAAACTGAAACTAAAGCTAAAACAATTACCAATACCACAATTATTGTCTGCAACTGTTAACCCTGTTGCTGAAGTTATTAATAAAAGAACACAAAAAGAAGATTAAGGGCTTCATCATTCAAGAGTTGATCCATGCGTCGTCTGTAGTCAAGTAAGGCCTTTTTTGAGTTTTGGTAGGAGTTGATGCAGAAACCCCAGATAACTCGACAGTGACTGACTGTTACTACTGCAACTCCCTGTTTGCTTGCCTTCCTGCATATGCAATCAAACCCCTACAACTGATCCAAAATGTAGCTGCATGACTTATCTACAATCTCCCTAAACGTAGTCAAGTTACTCCTTCCTCATCTCACTTCACTGGTGTCATACCTACTACCTCTCTTCAATCCCTATGATTGCTGCGGTCTATATCCACAGGGCAACTGACTGCCCTGACCCAATGGGGTTGCTCTTCCCAGTCATGATCCCTGTCTGTACTGGTCCCTCAGTGGTGGAATGAACTCCCCACGGGGGTTAGGACAGCAGAATCACTGGCCATCTTCCGACGCAGGCTGAAGACCCACCTCTTCAGACTGAATCTCGGTTCCACTTCTATCCTCACCCCCTAATAGCTGCTACTTCTTGTATTCGATGTTAATTTTATGTGTAGTATTATAATGTGTTATGAATTTATATTCTAGGACCTGTTGTATCGTAGTATGCTTGGCTTTGGTCAGAGTGCACAAGTTACCCTGTGGTAGGGCTTGAATACTGTTATGTTCACACTCTGGTTTGGGAGTGTTATGAGCCTGACCTGACACTGTTGCTTGTTTAAATGAATGCATACACTTATGTTCTATTGTGTTTGAAGTCGATCTGCATAGGAGCATCTGCTAAATGCATGTAATGTAGTGTAAAATCAGCTTTTCTGTGTATTGGTATGGGGATTGTTGATGCTATCTCACTATATTCGTCAAGCACACATGATTTTGTGTTCTTCACTTCTTAAATTACTAAGGATTACAATGTTGTGGGTAGCTGGGAAAGTGCTGTACCACAGCACTAGGATTTGGATTTCTTTTTTGTGATTTATTTGGATGTCCTTCTGTTTGCTCCTGGGGCCTGTTGTTCAGTGACTGCTTGCCTGTGATACTACATAGGGTGGCTGTTTACAGGATTGTGTTCTATGTAGTTGGGCTGTAGTGTTACCTGTAAACCGAATAAACTGCCAATCGGCTCCCTTGATTGTGTGAATCATGCAACTTTCAGTATATTGCATATTCCCACACAGACGAATGAACCTGTAACTGTGAGATGCTTGCTGAAAAGATACTCAGGCTCTCTTCCAAGCTCTTCAACAGCATTGAATGAACTGCTCTGCCAAAGACACCCCCACTTCAGTCACCTGCTGAAGCGAGCAACAGGAGCTGGAAACCAAACTGGTCTTCAAAAATGGACATACCTGAGGAGGAACAACACAAGTTGTTGTGAGCATATTTGGCCCTAATGAGGTGTTTATTCCAGGAGGTGGGATTGGATGTGTCCAAGCATCTAAGGGTGGTTTCCAATTCCTGGTCAGTCCCTCTCCATCTGTCCATTGGAATGAGGATGGAATCCAGGGGAGAGGCTAACTGAAGCACCCAGGTGTCTGCAGAAGGCAGTCCAAAACTGTGAGGTGAACTAGGAACCATGATCTGAAACCATTTCCTGGGGATACCATATACACGAAGGACATATTGCGGCAGGAGCTCAGCGGTCTTTTAACCCTTTCGCACGTAATTAATTTTACGCTGTGTAGCACGTGTGTTACCTTACATGGTTTGTTATGTTTTCATTAGCATTATTAAGCTTCTTATAGTTTTCACTGCCACATTTGCTATATTTTTTAATTAGGGATGCACGATGATATCGGCACAACATCGGTATTGGCCAATAAAAACTTAATAAGTTAATAATTAATTACCAGCATCAGCAGATATGAAAAAACTATGCACATGCAATGATGCTAAATGTTTATTATGAGAGTCAGCAACAAGCATGTCAGCTGTATGGAAGTATTTCGAAGTATCTGAAACAGATAACAAAATTGCTATTTACAATGCTTGTAAAGCACCAGTGATGGGAGGAGGGGTAAAATATATAGCTAAGTTTCTCACTTCGAGCTCTTAAGTTTCTTCAGTTTCTTAAGTTTCACGTCACGTGAGTACAATAGAATGGTTCTATTTATGGAAAAAGTGTTTTGGGGCTTCTTATATCGCTCAAAGTTCCATCGATTCAAGCATTAATTCGCTCGAAAATGTGATGGAAAAATGGCTTCTGGGAGGATGCTAGCTCCTAAGCTTTTCTCTGCTTCTGGAGGGGCGTGAGACCATTTTTGAATAACGTGGCGCCGTAAGGAAAATGTGACTTGAAACGAAACAAGACAGCCTGCGATTGCTGAGCTTGTGCTTTGGGACTCGAACAGAGATCCTAATGGTTTCGATCGACCCCTAGCTAAGTTTCTGACCCTGGGAGGATCCTAGCTGTGCGCTGCTAAGCTTTTCTCTGCTTCTGGAGGGGGTGTGAGAAAAATTTTAAATAACGTGGCTCCGGAAGCAGAGACAGCAATGGGAAATAAGACAACCCACGATCGCCTACTTCCTGCTTTGGGACACAAACAGAGGGCGTAATATTTGTATTTCTACACTTACACAACGACACTAGACCACAAATAATGTTTTCTGTAACTTTTTTGTGTCTCTGCTCATTCAAAATAAATATCGTGGCTCCATAAGGAGCGAATGTGATGGGAAATAAGACAGCGATCATAATAAGACAGGCAAGCTTCTCTCTGCTTCCGGAGGGGAGTGAGACCATTTTTAAATTACGCAGCATCTATATATATCAACACAATATCGGTATCGGCCTCGATAATCAGCCAAAATGAGTTTGAAAATATCGGCACATCGGATATCGGCAAAAATCCAGTATCGTGCATCCCTATTTTTTATGTTAAATCGCTGTTTTACCGGATGCACTAAACAGCTAAACACACCGGTGTGACTGTATGTGCAAAAGGGTTAAGCTGAGGGGAGTTTGGGAAGGAGTGTAAGGTGGCAAGCTTTGGGAAATCAGTTGACAATTACCAGGATGACAGTGTTACCTTGGGAGAGTGGGAGATCTGTGATAAAGTCCACTGAGATGTGGCACCAGGGTCAAAAGGGTATGGGGAGTGGATGGAGCAGTCCTTGTTTTGGGCACAGGTGGAATAAACTGCCACGAAGAATTGGATGTTCTTCTTCGGATGGTCACCAGAATTGCCTCTGAATGAGCTCCAAGATCCTAGTCACCCCTGGGTGCCCCATGAGGTGCAATGACTGTCCCCACTGCGACACCTGAGACCTGACAGGCTTGGGGTCAAAGAGGCAGCCTGGTGGGCTGTTACCTGGCCCTACCTCTCTTAGTTGCGCCTTCCTCATGGTAGTTTCGATACCCCAGCACACTGAAGCTACAATTCTGGAGCTTGGGAGGATGAGTTCTGGGGTCTTGTCCCAATCTGGGTTTCTTGGAAAATGGGCAATATGAGAGGACAAAGTCAAATGATTAAAGAAGAGTGCCCACCTTGCTTGCTGAGAGTTGAGCCACTTCCCCTCCTGGATGTTAGGCAGGTTCTTGTAGTCCATTCAGACAAGGAATGGGCATTTGGGTCCCTCCAATCAGTGTCTCCATTCCTCCAAAGCCACCTTAATTGTCAAAAGTTCCCAGTTACATATTTGCCCTCTGCTGATGAGAGTTGGTGGGAAAGGAAGATGCAAGTATGTCTATGCTCAACCTTTGGGACAGGACTGCTCTAACCCCCATGTCTTAGGCATATAACTCCACAATGAAGAGAAGCTTGGGGTCTGGGAGCACCAGGACAGCAGCTGAAGAGAATCGCTGCTTGAAATTGTTGAATGCTTTCTCCGAGTTAGGTGACCAGCTGAACCTAGTGGATGACCCCCTGGTCAAACTCATCAGAGGAGAAGCAAAGGAGCTAAAGTTCCAGATGAATATCCTGTAAAAATTGGCAGACTCCAGGGAGTGCTGTACTTGCATGATCAATGTAGGAACTAGCTAATTGCTTACCGTTTGGTTTTTGTTGGGGTCCATCTAGATGCTGTTGAGATGATGAAACCTTGGAAAGGAACTGCTGAGACATGACACACACTTTTCTAATTTGACAAAAAGGTGGTTTCTGAGGGGATGCTGCAGGGCTTTTCTCACATATTGGACATATTAATTAAGGGATTTGAGAATATAAGGATGTCATCAAGGTAGACAAACATAAAACAGTTCCACATGTCCTGAAAAACATCAATTATGAGGGCTTTGAACACAGCCAATCCAATCCAAAGGGCATGATCAAATACTCAAGGTGATCAGTGGGAATGTTGAAGGCCACTTGTCTCCTTTGCAAATTTGGATGATGTTGTAAGTGTAGCAGATATTCAAGTTTGTAAATATGGTCACCCACTGAAACAGCAGACATCAGGGAGAGGGTAACGGTTCTTAACTGTAATGTTGTTCAAACCCCTACAATCAATGCAAGGGCAGAGACCTGCATCCTTCTTACCCACAAAGAAGAAACCAGCTCCAGCAGATGTAGAGGGACCGATGAAGCCCATGGCAAGGCTTCATGGATGTACTCATCCATAGCAGCTGTTTCAGGGAGGATTCAGACAGGGAGGATTCTTCCTTGAGGGGGGCAGGTACCAGGCAGTAGGTCAATGGTTTGGTCATGGGGTGATAGGGGCAGAGGCAGATGGAGGCAGATACGTAGCATGCTTCTTCCTGAAGACTTCCTGAAGGTCAGTATACTCGGCAGGCACTCAAGAGAACTTAGGAGAGACAGGGGGTGACTTAGGAGAGACAGGTGGTTCAGGAGGCTGCTGGCATAGCAGGATGACTCCAACTCAGTCAGCATTCCACTGGACTAGTGAAAATGTTATGGTATATGGTTGGTGGAGGTTAGCCAGAGAGATGCTGAGGTATTTAGCTATTGTGCCTGTTGTGCCGGAGTCCACAAAAGTACTAAGGATGTGCTCTTCTTCAGGGAAGTTGTCAGCAGAACCCCAGAAACAGCAGACTCAGGAGTCATGATTAGCCTTGTCACAGGCCTCCAGTCCCTGAATGAGATCTGACTTTTCCAGAGCTCTCGACAAGAAGTGCTGAAATGGCTAGACGCCTCCGCAGTTCTCATGCATTCTTCCACTTTACAGGCTGAATAACTAGCTAATGGTAGGCTATAAACTAAATTGTTCAGACCTGAGACAACCTCCTCTCCGTCACTGTACATGTGCTTCAACCAGTTTTTGTGTGTGACAAAATTTCTGACATTTTAGATTGCCAACATGTATGCAGAAGTATTGAAAATGTTCACCTTGTTACCAGAAAGTCTTTATATTCTGTGAAGAATCTGTTCAGCCTTCATAGATAAAGGGTCTTGTGACTGTGTTCAGTCATGAGGACTAATAATTCTGTGATAAAACAACCGGATAGGGAGAAAATGTTTTTCACAGTGGAAAAAATTGTGCTGCCCATTTTAAAAAATATGTAGGTCAGTAAATTAAGTCTGAATCTCAAAAACTAGAAAATGCACAAGTGAGGCGTGCAAAAAAAAAAAAAAAAAAAACAACCTCATTTAATGGCATAAAGCACTAGTTTTACCATACATGTTACTCAAAGATACAGTAGGCAGATGTTCTACTGTTGACCAGAAGATTGGGGAAGTCACTGTATCAAGCCTACTGTACACTTTTTGAAAAGTTAATGCCTTGCAATACAATGCAGCTTTTTAGAGAAGAATTGGCTCTGGGGACAAAGACACGCTAACACCACCGGGATAACTTCAGTTACAGAAACCATGCTTAGGTTATGGCGATTTAGATGTAGAGAAGCGTAATTTCATACAGCCAGAGGTGGACTTTCTTGGTCATCAGATATCTGGAGATGGTATAGGTACAGGCCCATACAAAATAGCTGCAGTTTGACAGTGGAACATTTCCAGCACAGTCAATGAGCTGAGGTCATTGTTAGGTTTCTGTAGCTATAACAGAAAGTTCATAGAAGCCCTCTTCAAGTTGGCTGTCCCTCTTGTGATGTAGTTAATTCTTGTCAGGGCTCAGGCAAGGACTCAAGCGCAGACACCAGGGTTTCAGGTACCAAAAAGCTTTAATAACGTCAGGCGAAGTAGCAAAATCAGAACAGGCAGTGTCGGCAACAGGCAGGCAGTCCGTGGGCTACCAGGGTCAAAAACAGGAACAGGCAGGGTCGGTAACCAGGCAGGCAGATAATCAGGCAAACAGAGCAAGGTGGCAAGCAGAATCAAAGTCAAAGGTACAGGCAGGAACAACAATGGCAAGACTTACAGGGAACAAAGCACAGCGGGAACGAAACAGGACAAACACTGCAACGATCTGGCAAACAGGACAGAGACAAGCAGGGTAGATATAGGGTGGGGCTGATGAGGTGATGGGAAGCAGGTGTGCAGGCAGGCAGGTGGAGATGATCAGGTGGGCGGAGACAGGGCGGAGAGTGGGGCAGGGCTGGAACACAAGGAAAAACAAAAGCACATGGACACAATGACAGATGGGGAGAACATGAACACAACAGCTAGGGGGCCAGAGTACTGACAGTTCTCCTCTCAGAGGAAACGATCCCACCAGATCAAAGCAGCTTTTTAGCTGTTCATGGACACCTGACTTTCAAAATCCAGCTGTAAAAAGACAAACTAACCAGGGCCCCTATATTAAGTTATGCTGACTTCGACTTTCCCTTCATTGTTGAAACTGACACAAATAGTCTCGGCTTAGGTGCTATCCTCTACCAGCAGCAATGGGACAGAAAAAGAGTGATTGGATATAACAGGAGAAGACATCACTATCCTGAAAAGATTGATAACAATTATAGCAGCATGAAGTTTGAGCCCATTGCCCTAAAGTGGGATTTTTCAGAGAAATGTTATCCTCTGGCATACAAGTTCACTGTGACAACAGAAAACAATGCTTTGTGTCTTCTTTCCACAATGAGGTCAGCTACCATAGAGCAGAGATGGGTGGCTCAGTTATCTGTTTTACTTTAATGTATTGTCCAGGCTGCTGCAATGCCACCACTGATGCCCTCTCTAGGCAACCGTTAGCAGGGGAGCCTCAACCAAGCCTGATGATACTGAGTATGATTATTGTGTTGCTATTTGTCATATCATCCACGACTGAACACCTTCAGAGCCAGGTTTGCAGCAGTAGGGATGGCGGGCTGAAAGAGAAGACATATTTGTGTATTGGAAGCTGGAGTGGGTGATGAGTCTCATGGAAACACACTGAACTTGTCAGGGTACACAAAAGATGAAATTAACTGATTCTAAGATGCTGCCCCGTTTCTTAGTGCTGTCCAAAAACTTGGGTAAAACATAGGAAACCAGGTAAGAGTGAGTTTACAGATAACTGATCGGCACCCTCCAGGAAAACATTTGAATCATATAGTTGCAGTACATTAGGATGCACAAATCCTTTTCACCTACAAGGACACCTACACTGTGAATCAATCAACAGGACCCTCCATGATGTAGTACACACGTTGCCTCCTGAGAGTAGACACTGCTAGACTGAGCACTAGTCTGAGAATTGGTGCCTATAATTTGACACCTCACACATGTACAGAATGCTCAACTTACTTCTTTATGGAGTCAGTCCACACCTGTCTCACTGCTTTGCTAAATCAAGAGCAATAGCTGGATAAAAAAAAAAACATGATTGGCTGGTTGTCCATCAAGAGTGTCTGAAAGAAGCACATGCCAGAGCAGAGTGTATGCTTGACAAAAAGTAGCAGAAAGAGTAAAAAAAAAAAAAGATCTGATCACCTGCCAGTGTAGGTCAGTCAGATGACTCGTGACACTGACTGTTGGGCAGGCACAAGATACAAAGTGCATAGGGACCTACTGTGTACAAGGTGTTACATGTGCAGGGTACTAGAGTTGAACCAGTGGCCAGGTGGCCCAATTAAAAGAGTACATGAGATTAACTTGTATGAGTCCTGTCTCAGTCCCTAGACTGGCAAGAAACCAGTCCCCTTTTGTTTCCCCTTTTACCACTTGTACTACGTCTGTCAGAATCCTCAGATCCTGGGTTTGTTGTGCTTAACATGGTAATGTTTCCTGGATTGAGTTAGGAAGTCAGCACTGAGCTAACAGAAACCACTAACATTGAGGCTCAAGATATTAATGAACAAGAGGTGATTACTGAACCACTTAGTACTGCTCCTTTATGTGGTGAACCTGTTGCAGACATCTCTGTCAGTAAGTGTGTAAAGATTAACTGATTTGCAATTACTTTGTTGACACCACTCAAATTGCTGGGATAGGCACTGTTTCAAAGAGAAAGAGTCCCTATTTTACCTGCCATGTCAACAGGCATCAAGGCACAGAATTCAAATTGTTCAGTGAATTCCACAACTTTTCTTCTCAGAATACTGTACATGTTATGTATTTCGAAAATTAGCACAAGATTCAGCTCCCCCAAAATGCAAAGTCATCCTTAAAAATACAGAGACTAACACAAAAAATACAGAAAGAGATATGTTTTAAAAAAACAGGAAACAAAGGAAAATGTAAAGCATGTCTAGCATATATTATAATGGTTTATAATATAACAGACAGCATTGTCTGGATACACATTTCTCAAAAACTACTAAATGATGTTGAGTGAATGAATTTGGATTTCATGGTACAGTTACTTTGGGCTTGAATCTGTTTCATTAGCAACAACTGCCGGCTTACTGCTGTGTTTGATGACAAACATACACAGCTCTGTGAAACATGAAAGAGGAGGTTGGCTGAATGCAGTGCTCCCTCCGGTGGATGTTTTGGTGTAATGCAATGAGAAAATACAGTTATAAATTCACATCCAAGCAAGGAACAGTATACTGTGTAAACAGCCATCAATAGACTTTACATTGGATGCGACAGAGTATAGAATATTACTGCAAGCAATTTTGCAATTAATTATTTGATAGAGCAAAAAAGATACTTTAACCTCTGACTTAAACCATGATATATGCTACACATAATTCACATACTCCTTTTTTCATGTGTTTATTAAAACATGTCTTTTAATGTATTTTTTCTCTATGTATTTCCATGTTTTTACAAGGTGAATTTGCATTTTGTGGGCACCAAATTACATTACATTACATTTATTCATTTGGCAGACTCTTTTATCCAAAGTGACTTACAAGTGAGCTACAGTACAACGCAAGCAAAAAACCATACGGAGTCAACAATATTAGAAGCACTGCATGACCAGGTTTCAATGGTTGGCCAGGCAAGGTGCAAACTAGCAGGTAAAGCTAACAAGTGTGTTACGTTCCTCTGTTTACTTTTGTATTTTCCCTGCGACTGTGTTATGTTTTGGCGCTGCTGTGTGTTCTGTTTTCATTTGCAGCTGGAACTTAGAATGCCAATCTCATTGCCAGGAGACGCTATTAGAGAATGCAGAACAGCTGGATGCACCGACGACCGTCGTGAAGAAACAAGTTGGATTACAATCATGGCCTGACAACATGGGTAGAATATGCAGCATCTGAGAATGCTGTGGACTGTCGCCGAGCAGCAAAAGTTAAAAGATCCCAGCCTATGAAATGGAAATCTACATCGGCATGTTGGACATTCTCAGGACATTCTCAAGATATTCTCAGCACATTCTCTGGAGACTTTCTTGTGGACTTGATTGTAAATTTAGCTTTAGCCGTTAACTCGCTTTTTCTACTTGGTTAAACTAATTTTATACTTTTAATTTTGTTGATAATCATCTCCTGTAGTTTTCATGTTAATAAGCAATTTGTTAATGTTTTTGTGGAGAACGTGGGTTTTTTATTGCAACCCTTCATTGGCAACAAAGTGCGGGCAACGTGGGTTTTCTAATTGACCAAGGTGTTGCTAATGAATACCTGCAATGTGCCAATCACCAAGTCACCAATCAATTGGCTTAGGAGAGGAGGAGGTAATTATATAGGTTCAGCTTACCGGGATGAAGCCAGGTGATCTGCTCCCATGGGAAGTAGCATTAATTCCAGTGAGCCGGGATAAAATGAAGTCTGTTACCGGGAAAGAACACAGTTAAACTGCAACTTGGTTAGAGGACTTGAAACAAGTGTGGCACCTAAACTGGAGCTTTTGCAACCTGATGTATGCCGTTTTCCGTGGGTAAACTTTGTGGAAGGCGAGACGGCTTGGAAATCTAATTACATGTTTCATCTGACTTGGACCCGCGTTAAGCTGAGCCATGAACCTGTGAAGAACCATGCCAGCCACTGTTTCCAGGGTTATTTATTTTGGTGAACTGCATTTTAAAAACCTGTCTGTTGTTTAAACCTTCCCCAACGAAAAGATGCGGGCTACTTAGCTGTGCTAGCTGGCTAACCTGTACAGGAGCCGGGGTCTGCTTTGGGGCGGTTGTTCTTATCCTGGCCGCTTGGTGTCTGGGTGCTTGGCTACACGATGTGCACCATTGGGTGGTGATATTTGGGTGCTGTGTTCACTTCGCAGATGTGACTGCATGACTGTAAGGACGGTTGGGTGACGTGTGCAGGTGGTGTTCTCCTTCACTCTTTTCCAGGCATGGTGGTCGGGGCGGAGCTGGCGCAACTGAAACAGACCCTGGTTATCCCTGTGAAGGGGGAAGTGATTGTTTTTAACTAAGATATTGTTTTTAAACTATTTATGTAATAAAGAACTCTTCTATTTTTCCAATTCATATCTCAGAGGTTTGTTCTCCATGGGGAAATCGCCTATTTTAGTACTTGGATTTTAACTATGGTGTCCCTTCTGTTCCTTAACCAGAAGGTGGCATAGTCTAGCAGTAATTGGGTCACTACATTTTACTTTAACAAGTATGTTTAAGTAAATGTTTATGTGTGACTTTGTGGCCTTTCTGACTGCGTAAGGACAACATGAAACCTGCTCTGTATGTATATTTATATCTTATATATTGTTACATGTTATTGGTATGTTGCTTAATTTAGCTGTTGTAAATATTCATTTGTCCTTTTGTAACTGGTTTTGCTCAACTGCATGTGTTTGATTGTGATCGTGGTGTCTCGTTGATTGTGATCGTCCACTTTGTTATTGCAACGACACTGCTGGACTGTCGGCCCATAACAAGTGTTTTAAACCATTAGATTACTTTTTAATATAAAAATATTTTATAGTTTAGTTGGAGACAGATTGGAGCATGAGAAGTTCCTTTAAGAGGGTAGTGTTTCAGGTGCTCAGGTGAGAGCGGAAGAGCTGTGTCTTCAGATGCTCCAGCTTGCTTTCTCAATTGCTCTTGCTCAATTGCTCTAACCTGGATGAGTTTGTGCTGTGTTTGTGGAGTGGTCTCTGTGCTCCTACATTCAATAGGATAAAAATAAAAATTGGGGCTATTCACCTAGCTATTAAATAAGGTAGGTCTGATCTGCTCCTAAAGTTGAATCTTTTGTTGCCATTAGGGGACAGAGGGAATTTTCCACTTTTTTCCTCCGTCGAAGCATTGGCCAACAAGCTAGCTCGTTAGCAAATGTAGCTAAGTCGGCACATATTCTAGCTGACGAGAGGTTTTTTTTGTGGTTTTCCTCCCTCTCAGGAGCAAATCTTTAAATATTTAAGTAGCATACTTTAGCTAGTTAGTCGGGTAGTTTAGTTAGCTAGCCTGTTCACTTGTTTACTTTGCTTTTTACTGTTCTTCAGTGTTAGCTTTTAGGATGATTCTGGTTGTGTTAGCATGTCTGCTTTTGCTGAACTGTAAGCGTAGTTTTATTGTATCTAGGCTAAGTGGCATTTCTTGTGATTGATTTCTGCCTTTGACTGTTCTAAGCCACTTCAGTGCTTTTAGCACTTTTTAGCAAGTGATTCTGTCTCAGCAGTAAATCTTTATTTAGGAAAAGTGTGTTCAGTTAGGGGAGAAAAATTTGGCCAAAATTGTGCGAGAGTTGCCGGATGATCGGATTTCTGGAGGGAGACCACCAGGATGAGTTCATCTGTGACCGTTGCCATCTCGTTGAGCGATTGGAGAACAAGATTCTTGATCTCGAGGCCCAACTAGCTGGACTCCACAGTAATCCTGAATTGTTAGAGTTCCAGGAACTCATTAATATGACCTATAGGGAAATAGTGCGCTCACCGAAGCCAGGTAGGGGGAAAGATACAGACCAGATAGGGCGAGAGAGCTGGGTTATAGTAGGGCGTAGGCGTACAGAGGGGTGCACAATTCCAAGAGGGGCGGCATCTCTGGAGATCGCGGTGACCAACCGTTTCATGCCACTGCAGGATGAGTTAGCCCATGCTCCTGAGAGTGGGAGGACTGATGAGCCCCAGGCCCCAGGGCACCCAGGCGGCCTCATCCTCCAAGAAAAGGGAATTAGTAATCGTGGGGAACTCAGTCCTTAGAGGGGTAGATAGAATAACGTGTTCGTGCGACAAGGAGTCTCGCATTGTCTGTTGCCTGCCTGGTGCCCAGGTTGGAGACCTCCTGGAGCGTGCGGACAAGCTCCTGGCCAGAGCGGGGGAGGATCCAGTGGTCATGGTCCATGTTGGAGCCAATGACATAGGAAGGGGTAGGTTCGAGGTTCTGCAGGACAAATTTATTGAGCTAGCGGGGAAAATTAGGAGCAGAACCTCCATGGTAGTCTTCACTGGGACTCCTTTTGGAACAGGGGTGACCTGTACAAGCGGGACGGGTTACACCTGAACCGGAGGGGTACAGCTGCATGGGGACAGCGTATGCTTGGGGTAGCAGAGAGTTATTTAAACTAGGGTCTGGGGGCAGGGAGGTTATATAGTGAGATAGGTAGGGATAGACAGACTGCCGGAATAGAACACACCGTGGCTAAATATTTTATTAGTAGTGAGGCAACCATGATTGCAAATCAGTCAGAGCAGCACTGCAATAGAGGTGGTTTTGAGCAGCTGGGAGTAGAAAGAAAGGACAGGAAAAACACATGTGGTACCCTGAAATTTCTCTGATTAAATGCTAGAAGCATAAAAAATAAAATTTTGGATCTAGAAACTGTTATGAGTAATAGTAATTGTGATGTTGTTGGGATCACAGAGACGTGGCTTGGTGCAGGGGATGGGCATGAGTATAACATAGAGGGATACAAGCTGCTAAGAAAATATAGAACCAATAGAAGAGGGGGCGTAGCTCTCTATGTAAAGGATAATCTTAATATTCAGGAAATTCCAGGAATGGAGCCCCTTGGTGTTAGTGAAGACATATGGATTAAAATATTGGGGGGAAAATGAAAGGGGTCTGAATGTCGTTGTGTGTTATAGGCCACCAGCCTCAGACAGCAGTGTTAATAGTATGCTCTTTGATAACATTAAACTAGGATGTCAGGAGGGTGAGACGATAGTAATGGGGGACTTCAATTACCTTCAATTACTTGGGAAACTGTGTCAGGTCAAGGTAAATGTGAGGAAGGGTTTTTGGATGTTGTAAATGACTGTTTGTTACTCAACCTACAAGAGAGAACACAGTTCTAGATCTGGTCCTGTGTAATAATCCTGATAGAATTGGCAGTACTGAGGTAGGGGAGCCACTTGGAACAAGTGACCATAGTGCAGTTACATTTGAAGTTTTTTGGCAAGTTAAGTCTGCATTCTTCAATGCTAGAATTTTCAACTTTAGATGAGCTGACTTTATTAAGATGCATGATTATACAAGGAATATAAACTCGGTACCTCTTCTAGATGGTAAAACTGTAAAAGAAATGTGGAGCATATTTAAAATGATTATTCTGGATGTACAGCATAAATTCATTCTGCAAGTGAGAAAAGGGAAGCTGAAAAAGAAGTATCCACAGTGGATGAATAAGTCATTACAGGACAGTTTGAAACAAAAAAGGAAATTGTTTAGAAAGCACAAGTTGGACAGTTCAGAGAGTAATAAGATTGAATACAGTATGTGTGGAAGTTCATTCCACCATTGGGGGACAATGGTGGAGAAGGTCCTGAATAATAATTTTAAGCTGCGATGCAACAGGACCACCAGATGCCGTTCGGTAGCAGAGCGGGAGGGAACAGAAGGCTGTAGTAGTTAATTCAGGTAGGTAGGTGCAGTTTTGTTGGTTGCCCTGTATGCAAGCATCAAGGCCTTGAACATGATGTGGGCAGCTACAGTGGAGCAAAACCAAGAGAGGTATAACATGAGCCCTTTTTGGTTGGTTGAAAACCAGACATGTAGCCACATTCTGTATCAACTGCTGTCAGGGTTGACAGGGGGAAGGACCCAGGCGCAGACAAAACAGGCAGTTAAAGGAGATCCTTTAATTACAAGTCCAAACGCACAGGCAAAGTGAAAAAACCAGTCCAAAATCAGAAACCAAAAAGTCCACAGGAGAAAACACAGTATCCAAAACAGCAGGCAAAAAGGGAGAATCAGGAATAGGCAGAGTCAAAAACCAAACAGATCAGAACTAACAACTGGCAAGAACGACACAGAAACGAAGCTGAGAAGATCAGGCAAAGAACAAAGGAAACAGCAGGGTATATATATATATATATATGGGCTGGTGATGAGAGAACAGGGAACAGGTGCGCAGGATGGGCTTCAGGTGGTGGGCGTGGCAGCAGGGCAGATAGGCAGGACAGGAGGTGGGGTGATGGCTGAAAACAAAACAAAAGCACATGCACAGGAAAAAACAAACAAAAGACACACCCACGCTGACAGACAGGGAGAAACCAGCAGCTCAGGGTGGAGTGCTGACAACTGCAGAGGCTTAACAGTGCATGCAGGTAGGCCAGTCAAGAGAGCATTGCAATAGTCCTGTCCTGAGATGACCAGAGCCCGGACAAGGAGCTGTGCAGCATACTCAGATAGGTAGGGCCTGATTTTCCTGATATTGTACAGCACAAATCTGCATGGTCTGGCAAACATTGCCATGTGTTAGGTGAATTTTAGCTGGTCATCAATCACTATCCCCAGGTTCCTTGCAGACCTGGACAGAGTTGGTGTCGTTGAGCCTAGCTGTACATAGATGTCGTGCTGGATCAACAGGCTGGCTGGGATGACTAGTAGCTCCATCTTAGATATGTTGAATTGAAGGTGGCACTCTTTCATCCAGGCTGAGATGTCTGAGAGACAGCTAGAGATCTGTGCTGAGATCATGGGGTCATCAGGTTGGAACGAGAGGTAAAGCTGGGTGTCATCGGCATAGCAGTGGTAGGAGAAGCCATGCGCCTGAATGATTGGGCCCAGTGTGGTTGTGTATATTGAGAAGAGGAGGGGGCCAAGCACCAATCGCTGAGGTACCCCAATGGTTAGCCGGTGGGACTTAGACTACCCATCCCTCCAAGATACCTTGATGGATCTGTCTGTGAGGTAGGACTCAAACCACCAAATCTTGTGTTGATCACCAAAACACATAATACATATAGTATTTTGACAAACAGTTGAGCACTTGAGCTCAGAGACTGGATGCCTTGTCATATAGCAGGTAAAAGATGGACTCTTTGTCTTTGAAACAATGCCAATCCCAGCAATCTGAATGATGTCAACCACGTATTTGAGTCATATTGTATGACTCCATGCACACACTGTACATGCAAGCAGGGCCGGTGCTATGGGGGCACTTAGGGGTGCACTGCACCCCCAGAGGAATTTCAGTGCACTCCCAGCTGTCTCCTTATATCCCAATGTCTAAATAGTATTTATGTTTTTTTTAAATATGATGTTTTACTAAATGGATTATGGAGGAGGTGG
Source organism: Megalops atlanticus (assembly GCA_019176425.1). NCBI lineage: Eukaryota > Metazoa > Chordata > Actinopteri > Elopiformes > Megalopidae > Megalops > Megalops atlanticus. Next base: position 12,441,148 of record CM032881.1, read on the forward strand.
GAGGGGTTATCAAAGAATGAAAAGGTCCTCATCATCCTATGTTTGTGCTTGAGGGCAGTATGGAAAGGTTGTGGCATCTAATCTCTCCCCTCTTCACACCCACATGGCTGTGTTCAAGCTCTCATTGTGAATTTAGATTGCTCTTTGTAACTTTTATCACTCGGCTTGCCAAGGAAGCAGTGGACACGCAGCCACTGGACTTCAAATGCGATTACTTGGTACTGGACAATGTAAGACAATACACCATTGGTCAGTCCGTATTTCAATCCCAGTACTTGAACAAAAAGTTGTGATTGTGTAATTTTGGCTATATCCAATTTTATAAATGTGTCAGCACTCCAGCCTGAGCTGCTGGTTTCTCCCTGTCTGTCTGCGTGGGTGTGTCTTTTGTTTGTTTTTTCCGTGCATGTGCTTTTGTTTTGTTCTCAGCCTTCGCCCCTCCTCCTGTCCTGCCTACCTGCCCTGCTGCTACACCCACCACCTGAAGCCCATCCTGCGCACCTGTTCCCTGTTGTCTCATCACCAGCCCATGTATATATACCCCGCTGTTTCCTTTGTTCTTGGCCTGATCGTCTCAGTTTGTTCTCTGTGTCGTTTCTTGCCAGTTGTTTAGTTCAGATTTGCTCAGTTTTTGTCTCTGCCTGTTTCTGGTCCTCCCTTTTTGCCTGCCATTTTGGTTTCTGAGTTTTCCCCTGTGGCCTTCTGGTTTCTGATTTTGGACTGGTTTTTCGACTACGATTTTTGCCTGTGCTTTTGGACCTGACATTAAAGTCTCTCCTTTTACCGCCTGTTTTGTCTGCGCCTGGGTCCTTCCCCCCCGTCAACTCTGACAAAACGCATATGAGCTTTACATTTTTATGAACTGTTACCACCATGTATCAAACTAAATAATTATCTAATTGTTCTTCTATAAAGAGTCCTGGGTAATATTACATGACATGGTACACAATAGCTTATATAGGAGCTCCAGCTTTGCATTTTCTCAGAACAGGTAATTTGACTCCCTCCAGAGTCTGCATTCGAATTCCAGTACATCAGCAAAAAGTTGTGGTCATACAGTTTTGGCTCAACCCCATTTTATAAATTAATATGAGCTCTCCACTTTTTGATGTGTTCTCACCACGTATATAATAAAACAATTAACTAAATATTCTTCCATAAACACACTTGCATCCCTGGATAATGCTACATGACACAATACACCATTGGTTAGATTACACAGCATCTCCAGTTCCGCTAAAAATTTAATTGTAAAACAAGTAAGTAAATAAGTAATGGAAGATACACAGAACACAAAAGAAAATATAAGGGGGGATGTAGCTCGGCCCGCGCAACCATGCAGGGCCTCGCCTACGTCCAAAAATAAATAAAAAAAATAAAGAGCCGCAAAAAGACAAGCCCTCTGCGTCACTCCTGTGGACGGGCTGGCAGCTCCAGCAGCGACCCATGTCGTCTTCTCGCTAGCAGCTTGTGCTGGCTCTGCAGGGTCTCTCTGAGGGAAACACAGTTCAGCAGCCAGTCCGGCCTCTTCTCTTTCCGCCTCGTGCCAGGAACTCACGCACACAGTTACCGGTTCGCGGTGACACCTCCCTCCCAACCTGGGGATCCACCTCCCGGGCACGCACTTTCGTGGGGTGGGGGCTCTTCTCGGTCCCGGCTGCGTCCTGGAACTGGTTGTTGTTGCCCTTTTCCCTCAGGGACTTGTCATGTACACTCTTCTGGTCGCTGCTTTTCCTGGAGCCACTTAAAAAACACACACGAAGACAACCTCTCACCCATGCACGCCAAAAGAAAAAAAAGAAATTAACTAAGCAAAATAATTCCAAAATCAGCCCCGGGTCGCGACTCCTGGAGCTCTAACCAATAACAAACGAACAAAACAAACCAAAAATAAGCAACTCAAAAACCACTGTGCCAGCATGTTCAACAAAAAATAAACCAAATGATAATTCCCGCTGTAAAACCCTGTGTACTTGGCTTCCGTCAGCATCTCTCCCGTGCTGTTCCCACTCACCTGCCTAAATAGCCCTGACGTCTCCTTAACCAGATAGGCAGCAGGTGTGGAGCACACACCAGGCAGCAAATCCCATCAAAAACCTGATAATTCAATAATTGAATTAACCCTGCTGCACGCCCAAGCCCCCTCGCTCTCCCAGGGAGTGCTGCACGACCGATTACCGCTGTCAGGAAAAACTCCTGACACACCCAGAAAATGTTTACCTGAGCACCAATGAACATAGAAGAAATAGTTATGCACAATACGTACCCCTGTCTGACACTTTAAGATCTATTCTGAAAGATCCTGTTGTGTGACAAGAGTGTGTTAAGTCTCAAGTGTTAAGTGGTATTCGTAATGGTTCAGTCTTCAAATCCAATGAGCTGTTTCTGCAAGCAAGTCATATCATCTTAAAACTGTTCTTGTATCAGGATGCATTTGAAGTTGTCAACCCACTCGGGTCAGCCAGGAAAAAACATAAGCTTGTGGGAGTATACTTCACACTTGCTGACTTTGAGCCATTCCATCGTTCCAGTATTGACAATATGCAGTTAGTACTGTTGTGCAAAGAGACAGACTTTAAATCCTTTGGTCAGGACACAGTGTTTTCTAGAATGCTGTCAGACCTGAGACAGCTTGAAGAACAAGGACTTGTGACCACTTCTGGTCATGTGGTTTGACCAGCAATAATATCTTTTGTAGGTGACAATTTGGGGTCACATTGCATTGGTGGCTACACACAGAATTTCAGCACTTCCAAGTACTTCTGCAGGTATTGTGAGGTACAAAGAGACCAACTTGAGAATGTGAGTCGGAGCTTTCCTGTATGAACAGTTGATACCTGCAAAGAAGCAGTGCAGTTATTGCAGGAGAGTGATGTGGATGATGTCAAAGGCATATATGGTGACTCAGTCTTTAACTCTCTGAAATATTGTCATGTATGTCAGCCAGGCCTTCCTCCATGCATAGGGCATGACTTGTTTGAGGGAGTTGTAGCTTATTACTTAGCCATTTACCTGCACTACTTTATCAAAGTCAAGCATTGGTTCACATACTCTCAGCTGAACAGACAAATCACACAATTTGCCTACAAGGACTCAGATTCCAGATCATCTCCCTGTCAGGTGAGGAAAAAGGCCAACACAATAGGTGGCCAAGCAGCTGAGAACTGGTGCCTCCTTAGACTCCTTGCTGTCATTATTGGTGACAAAGTTGATCCCCATGACCCAGCGTGGCAACTAGTGATCACTTTTAAAGAACTTGTGGCACTAGTGTGTGCACCCACGATCACCACTGCCCAGGTCGCTTACCTCAACATTGTTGTGGTTGAATATCTAGAAACAAGGAAAGCAGTGTTTCCTTCTGATCATCTAAAACCCAAGCACCACTGTCTTCTCAATTATGCATCATTGATCCTCAAACTGGGCCCTCTAATACAGCTATGGACAATGAGATTTGAGAGTAAACACTCCTACTTCAAGAGGTGTGTGAGGAGAATAGAAAACTTTACGAATATACGCCAGTCTCTCGCAAACCAGCACCAACTCCTCCAAACAACCCTCAGCTCCAACTCCTTTTTTGCACCAGTGCTGAGGTCAAAAAACTTAACTCTATATCATGCTCACCTGTACAGTGATGCAGTGTGCAATGCAGCTGAAGCACACGTTTACAGAACCAGATTCTGTGTCCACTGAGGTAAGCTTCAAGGGCACCCTTTACAAAAAGGGATCTTTTCTCTGCCTAAATTGTGAATCTGATGAGTCAATCAAGTTTGGTCAGATTGAGCTTGTTTTGATTTAAGATGACAAAGAGGTGTGCTTTTTGGTGATGCCACACACTTCATTGTATATGTCAGAGTATGGACACTATGAAGTCAAACAAGACGCTGAGGATATGCACTGCATAAATGCAGAACACTGCCTGGATTTGTACCCATTGCCTCTGCACAGTCTGAATGGACATAAAGTCATATCTCTTAAGCACAGTGTTGTTGATCAGTGCTGAGGTTCGCAATTATTTTCAGTACTAGCTGAATTTCAGTGTAGAAATTTTCAACTAGTTATGTCAATGGGAAAAATGAAGTATATTAGCCAAGGTAACATACGGTAATTGTGGTGTAATGTGTAATCCACAATCTGATATCCACTAAACAATAACTCATCTTTTGCCCCCTCTTGCAGTTATGGATGGATGGGTGAGTGACCTACACTGCAAAAAATAAAATAAAAATAATAGAAATAATAGAAAAAAATAGAAATAAAATAATTAATACAAGATGTTTTTGCTAGTAATAAGTGAAAATCTGCCAATGGAACTAGTGAAAATTCACTTGTCAAGATTTCTTGAAATAAGGCGTTGTAGTTAAGCATTTTTAAGATAACACATCTTAAAGGTTAGCTGGGAAAACTAATTTTGAGCCATTTTTAACTGGTACCCGGAAGTGTTTTAGGCATATTAAGCCTGTATTACTCAAATGCAGCATTTATTACTGGTCTTGTCATCCCGTTCATTTCAATTCAAGAGTATTTCACTTATATTTAAGTATTTTAAGATAAAAGAGATCTTAAAGTTAGCCAGGTAAATTTGAGTTATGAACATCTTTTACTAGTATTAGGAGGTGTGTCATTTCAATTCAAGAGTATTTAACTCATTGTAAACTCTGTAACAAGGATATTGGTCTAGATTTAAGACCATCGCCTATGTGAAATAAAATTGGGAAAAAAAAAAACATGAGTCAGACAATGACATTCGACCAACTTTATTTACTAACATCAACCAACTGCCTGAGGCCAAGATAACAATAACATTTACATGAACATTTCTGACTTGAACACTACCACATTACTTCAACATTTAACATTAACATCTTTAGACATTAACATTGTCTTTACTGTCCAACAAAAGCCTTCCAATCAGCCATGGCTTTTTTGTAGGAGCTTGTGAGGTCTTGGTCATGAATACCATCCAAGAGGACCTCAGTCTGAATTATAGACAGTAGAGTTGCTACACATTTGGGGTAAGTGAGATGGAGAGCATAGTAATATGCCATCAGGTATAAAGCACCCTCGTGGAGCATCTCCTTCGGGAATGTTGTTACTGGCCTATCTCCAAGAGCGAGGAGGCAGTTTGAAGTACTCACAATTAGCACTGGACAGGAGAGAGGACGTTTCTGCAGGAAAGTACTGGGATCTTCTTTTGCCTTCAGGAAAAAGGGAAATAGTGTTTGAATAATAAACACAGACACCCTTTTTCAGGATACTGCATTTTTGGAAAACATACATTTTTACATATCTCACCTCAAGGACATGAATCAGAGCCTCACTTGCATCTCTCAGTCTCTTTGGAGGAGCAGATGTAGAGGGGAACAGTGATGGGAGTGCACGCAGTATCCCCACAGCCTGTTCAGCTGTGGAGAAGATCGATAACTTTTACCTTTTACACATAGACAAAATGCATTTAAGAAGAGGTCAGATCCGATCAACAAGTAACACCATCCATGAAAAACAACATTAAACATACTATGACACAGTGAACATAGAGGAAAAAGAAATAATGCTTTATTTTACAGCCCACTAATTAGCAGGTATTAACTAGAAAATTAGATGGTAATAAACTACAGTTTTTAGGGTAGGAAGTACTAAATAAGTTCCTGGTCATTACATAGAAAGCTACTAGCAGACTAGATAGCAACAACCCTAACCATAAACCTTACCCTAACCAAACCCTAACCCTAACCATATAGTTTCCTAGTAGATTTCCATGTATGTTCTAGATAACAACTTAATATGTTTTAATGGGTACATTCCAAATAACTATATTTTGTTGCCATCTAGTTTCCTAGTAGGTTTCTACATACTTACCAGGAAATTATTTAGCACTAGTATTAGAGATGAAATGATATGAAAATTTAATATCACGATTATAGAGACAAAAATGATCACAGTTATCAATATTATCGCGGTGTTGTTAAAATGTGCTGAAAATGTTCAAAAAGTACTGATACACAAACTGAAATCATTTCACCAAGTTTTATGTTGAAAACCAAATAAAATTAGCAGCACTGTGCACTTTTTGTTTGCATAAGCATTAAAATATGCCTATCACTGTTATTGTTGCTAAATACCCATATCAAAAGAAAGTGACAGACTAGCCCACATCTATTCTGTCCATTGAAATAAGTTAAAAAGTTAATAGTTAAAAAGTTAAGCTACCTGGTCCAGCATTCCTGCATGACTCCAGTTGCTTTAATGAGCTTGTAAGGAAGACCTGAAATTTCCGAGTAAGGAAGAATGCGTTATCAAGCGCAAAGTTATAATAATCTAAATGAATATAAGCCTCAGTAATAGAAAGCATGCAATGTCAACACATGGTATCCTCGGGCCCCTTTCCATGTTAACACAGGTCAATTTGAAAATGCATATCTCCTTGTAGCCCTTCAGTCCACACTAAAACGTTTTCCACAACTGAAAACGATACTTTTTGAAAATGCTCTTGAGGTGCATACATTTGAAAACGCCTGCTTCGTGTTGTAATGTGGACAGGGAAAACCGAGAGTTTCAGAAACAATGACATGTGTTTGCCATGACACTGGCGAAAGTTTGTGCTTGAGACATCAAAACAAACATGACGGCCGAAATGCAGTCAGTGGCGTAACAGCAAACACTATGGCGTTTAAGCGTTTTGATGTGGATGCAGAGTACCTGGGAAACGGTACCATCACAACAGTATGTACGAAGAAATGTTTTTACATAAAATCAGCGTTTTCAGATTTACCCAGCTTAGTGTGGATGTAGAAAGCTGACAAGCATCCAGAGCGCTGTCGCTGCTTTCTGCCATGTTTTCATTGACACAAAATAAACCCACGTTGCATGCTGCGCCTACATCTGGGACACTGTTGCTAACTTGATGTTGATGCTGGACAGTAGTTTCTCAAAGTGGTTAATTACCGCGGTAATCAACCACGGTTTTAATGATAATTAAAAAAGGAAACAGTAATACTAACTGTTGGGAATTTTACCGTGATTAATCGTGAAACCGGTAACTGTTTCATCCCTAACTAGTATTCTTTGGCACTTTCCTAATAACTGTATTTTTCTTACTATCTCATTTCCTAGTTAATACCTGGTAATTAGCAGACTGTAAAATAAAGTGTTACTGAAAAAGAAGGAAAGCACACCAAAGACACTAGCACATGAACTTTAATATACAATTAATATACCCTGATGTCCACCCTGAACACTAATAACAAACAATAAAAACAACATTGCTCACCTTTGTCTACTCCCATTGGTGGTTTCAAAATCTTCTTCCATACCCCATAAAACTGGACCTTCTGGCAAAATTCGGCCCATCTTCCCTTTACTTCATCAATGTACTGGCAGTTATCCCGGTCCAAAATCCATCGAAGCTCATCCATCACCTATGAAATACCAAATGTACACATCAGATATTCAAATGCATCACTAAAAAGGAGAACATTTTTATCTAAATATTTTTCTGTATGCTACGATGCTCTGAATTATGCTAACAGTCAATAATGACTTACATGTCTAATTTCCTTGAAACAAGGATATGCATCCATTATTTTTTCATGTCTGTCCTCTTCTTTTATGGAATCAGAATCTATGAAAGCCCTTCTGGCTCCAAATTCCAGATCCAGGAGCTGAGCTACAGACTCCTTGTTTGGATTTGGTCTTCCACAGTGCCTGTAAGGTCTTGTAGTGTTTGGCCTGGGTCGCTGGAGTGTCTGCGTCTGCAGGGTTGTTATCTGTTAAGACAAATGAATACATGAGGAAATACACAATGATATTATTTGAATCAAACAACATCATCATGAATTTTTGTAGGGGGTGAACCTACAAAGAGTTAGGGTACCATTAACATCAAGACAAGGAAGATGGTATTGCACTTCATTTGGAATCACAAAGTCAGGGCTCACCTCTTTCACTGCTGTCAAAAGTGCTGTCAAAAGTGTTACTACCCTCTGAGGAGGCATCAAAGATGACCGTAGAATCACTTGAGCCAAGCTCCCCTGGGTCACTTGGCGTAAAATCAAGGCGGCACCTCTTCACATGCCGCCTCTTTTGAGTAGCTTTCTTTTGGGGGGACCTCACATTTTGCAGTCTTTTGTACAGTTGCCCATAAACAGTGACCTGTGACATAACAAACTGAAATAGATCCTTCAAATCTCAAAGACAAACTGGAAACATGTTAGCCATCAACTGACTGCATTGCAAAATGCCTGAACTACTCTGCCAAACAACACTGACCCATGTCTTCTTGTTGCTCACGTCTCCATCCTGCAGCATGGGGTAGTACTGTACTATTCTCTTCGCCATAGCAGTAATTTCTGGCTTTGAAGGGTATCTGTCTGATTCTCCATCCCCTGTTGCTCTCAGGATTGAGATCATACTTGTCATTGTGTTCTGGATCAGTCTGCATTGCAGATCTTTTGACATTTTGCAGTCTTGCTGTTTGCCTTCTATTGCCAACTCAAAGTACTGCTTGCGGACATTCTCCAGTTCTGTCGGTGTAGAGAACATACTCAGGGCAGGATAACTTCACGACTTTTTCAGGGGGTATGTTCGGCTCAGGACCTCTTCTCACGGGTGTGGATGTCTGAGGCAGGGATGACTCGCTTGTAGACGCAGAACCACCCGGAATAGAATCTGTTAGTTTTGAGTCTTCTTGACCAGATTTCTGTAAAATAAAAAGTAATTAACTTCTGGGGGAACATCATTACATGTCTATTGTGTTAACACAAACTGTAATGCAGCATCAACCACACAGATCTGCACCAAGTATAACGATGGTTTGAAATCCGTCAGTCTCAATTAAGAAGTTGAATCTCTTCCACTAACTAAATGACTAGCCACCATCAATACTCTACACAAGTATTTATTTTAAAGAGAAATTATTCATTACAGTTTTAAAGACGTCGAATAATCTTTATAAAAACTGCAGCATCACAAAAGTGAGAGCATGGAATAAAATGGTATGTACATTTCGCTCTCTATTCTTGGGTTATTCATCTTTATTATGTAAATATTTACATGAACTACAATAGCTGATTACAAGCGTAAAACCGACATTAACAATCGGTTGTCAGGTGCTTGTCCTGGAGGACTGAAACAGCGATTCACACTCGTGTACCACTATCAGTTTGCTCAGATTAGCTTAAAGCGCCAATCACTCTGCAGTTGAAAACCCAACAAAAAAACTATTTATCTGACTTTCTAAGTGTAATACATATTTAACAACGTCGACATTTGCGAAGATTGGCCTGGCTAATTGATATTGAAAAAGCAAGTGTGCCAACTAACGTAAGATGGCGGTGCTAGCGTTAAGCTAAATCCAGGAGCGCTCATGTACCATGCTTGCTACCGTTACGTTTTTCATGGGAAACTGACCTCGGGATGGATTGTGAGCCAGATCGTTTTTCTTCGGATGAAGTTTTCTGGGCCTGGGAAAAGATCCCTCAGGTCATCACGAGATAGGGTGCCCAGCATTAGGTCACTGATGTTTGCAGCTGTGGGGAAATTGCAAGACACCCATAGCATGGCAATTCACGTGTGTCCTAAGACAGCCAAACTTGTAAATATCGTTGGTTCATTCAAGCTAACTAGCGTTAACAAATTTCAGTGCATTAACTCACTATTAAGAATATTCGCATACGTTACCCCTTAAAATGGCCACGGCCACATCATCCAATTTTTCCATGCCGTCTACGGCTCCGTTCAGCTGCAAAACGTGCACCAAAAGTCACATAACTGTTAAAACATGGATGGGATTCAAAGCGTATCTAATTTCAACCACAAAAATTGAAATATTGACTATACTTACAGTGGAGGAAGTTCAAATTTAAAACCAAGTTGTAGTCGCGGTACGCACCTCCAACAGCCAATATCGGGAAAAGACCGCGCAATCACTTTGCCTCCCTCACCTGCTGATGGGCTCTACCATTAAAATAAAAGTGGGGTTGTGGCTTTGATAATTTGGTAAGCCAATTAAAGCGCCGGGTTCTTAATTTATGAGAAAATCTAATATATATGGTGAATATTTTCGATATTATATAATATGGGAAATACTGGCTTATTGAGGATTGCAGTGAAATAATCCAGAAACACGACATCCTCAAAGAGAACTTTAATCGCTTACTCCTGTATTTAAAAATGATGAGCTCATCCTGAGTAATGGGGTGGTTCACCATTCGCATTGTCTTTACAACGTAGTACTGACAGTGATATTTTTCAAGATGATTTGGCGTTGTTTTATATGCTGCTGTTTTGTGACATTGATTCTGAAAAAACTACTAAGTCATATTAACTCTTTACACAGTCGAAACTCTGACTTTCACGTGGTGTGTGGGATTGATGGCTGTCCAAATGAGTACAGGATGTACAACTCTTATTACTATCATATAAAGCGAACACACGCTCATCATCTTCTCCTAGTCGATGAGTCGGAGGAGGACGGATCGACACTTCATGGCTCACCAGGGATGTTTGAAAGGACCGCCACAAATAACCAAACTAATGTGATTAGCCATGCGACTGAAATGGTTTGTACAACGCAGGAGCATCCTTCAGAAACTGAGGATTCAATCACTCGACCGGTAAGTTTTGCTATTCAGACAACATTAGTCTAACCTTGGTTTGATAGATAATTATCTAGGTTGCTAGCTAAAGTTTGCTAACATTACCTAGCTTGACCACCATTCGGTGAATGACATCATAGGTGACGTTTGTTGTTGAGGGTGCAAGTGGTCAGGTAGTGTCAGAGTGTCTGGTGGTGCTAACTAGCTAGGCTATTTAATGACATCTTACCCTGTCATAATAAAGATGTCTGATGTTAATCTGTTACAGAGTGAATTTCAAGAAGGTCAAGCTAGTAGTGCTGAAACTGAAGTTTTCAAACATGCAACTGCATTTCTTCTTCAAGCTAGAGAAACTCATCGACTGACACAGGTATGCCATCGTTTTCCAATGAACAATATTGCATTGTTAGTAGCAGGTAATAAGCTTAAGTGTGACTTTCATTACGATCCAGAGACAAATTTTTTATTCATTCATGAGGTGTGCTCATAGTAATCAAAGGTCATCTGTTTTTAATATAGCAGCACAGGCCATTATTAATATGTGAAAACAGTTACATGCTTATAACAGATGAATGCAAAATTATACATTTCTGCCATTTCATTATAATATAAGATAACGTTTGGCCAAACTGAAATAAACATTTAAACTATGTTGAAATTAACATTCAGTATGATGAATTAAGATGAGATCTGTTGGCCTCACTCATATTCCTCTCATTAGGTATTGCTTAAAAGCATGTCTTAAATGTATTTATGGGTACATGATGTGATCCTGTTATTTATTTATTTATGTATTTATTTATCTCCCCCAACCTCAGAGAGCTGTTAACGACATGGTGAATGGAGTCCAGCAATATCAGGCATCATTGTTGGAGCACCTAAAACATCAAATTAGTAGCGTGATGGAGAGACATTCCGGGGACCTGGATCAACTTAAGAGGGATGTAATGGGGATATTTGACCAGTTTATTGACCCTTTCAGTCAAATTGCAACCACCCATTTGCAGGACAGGACCATCAAAGAACTATTTCAACCAGTCGAACCAGAGATTATTATCACAAAACATACAGCATGTTATGTGAAAAGTGGAGACTCAAGAGTCCTTACCATTAAGAACAACTGCTTTCATTATATACCATTGGTCAAAAGTTTGGAGCAGCTACTGTTGCATCCAAGAATTCTTGCAATGATTGAAGAAGGGCCACAGCCATGCAAGGACACATTTTTTCATGATTTAGTTGATGGGGACATTTATAAGTCACACCCACTATTTTTGAAAGTACCTACAGCATTGCAGTTAATTTTATATACAGATGAAATTGCAGTATGCAATCCTCTTGGATCTCGGGCAACCAAAAACAAATTGTTATTGATTTATTACACCCTAGGTAACATCAACCCTAAATACAGATCAAAACTTGCTGCTATTCGCCTCCTTGCCATGGTAAGATCAAAAGATCTTTCCCATTGTGCTATTGATAAGATATTGGAGAGGATTCACCTGGACTTAATTGAGCTGTATGATGGTGTGAAAGTTGTCACTGCAAATGGTGAGAAGACAATTTATGGGGCTCTGTTGTGTGTGTGTGGAGACACTTTAGCTCAACATGAAGTGGCTGGATTTAAGGAAGGGGTAGGGTTTGCCGACAGTAAATGCAGACATTGCGAATGCAACTTTGAAGACATGCAGAAACATTTTAATGAAGATTTTTTTGTTAAAAGGACCATGGCAAGACATATCAGACAATGCAGTGACATTGAAAAGGCAAGCACTGACTCTCTGAGAGCAAATCTAAAAAGTACATATGGCATAAACAGGAGAAGCAAATTAACAGAATTTCCTGACTTTGATGTAATCAGTCAAACCCCACAAGACATCATGCATGTTATACTTGAAGGTGTTGCCCCGTTTGAAATCAAATGTGTTTTAAAGCATCTTGTGCTTTCAGGGCATATGGAGTTAGACACCTTCAACAGTGCAATTCTTGGTTTCCCTTACTCCTGTGGATGTGAGGGATAAGCCCTGCCCCATATCTGTCAATACTCTGTCATCAAATGACAATAAACTGAAACAGTCCTCTGGGCAGATGCTGGTTTTGCTAAAGATTCTGCCGTTTGTCATCGACAGCATTGGAGACAGTGACTACACTAAAATGCTGCTTGAGTTAATAGAGATAGTCAAAATACTGTTTTCATCAATTATTGCTCTCTCAACTCTTCAACAACTGAAGCTTTTAATAGAGCACCATTTGAAACATTTCAAACAACTGTTTCCAGATACAAATATCATACCTAAACAGCACTACCTTCTGCATCTTCCTTCTCAGATTAAGGCTCTTGGTCCAGCAGTGAGGCATATGTGCATGCGCTTTGAGTCAAAGCATTGCTTTTTCAAGCAGTGGGCTTTGAAAAGTAATTTTAAGAACATCTGTAAATCTCTTGTGAAACACAACCAACTGTATGAATGTAGTCAGAATGTGCATGATAAGCATCCAATTGTTTCAAATGCGGTAGAAATGGGCCCACTCTCTGAGGTGAAAAATTTAAACTATGTAAAAGAAAAGATGAAAGCCTTCTTTGCAACAGAACAAGTTAAATATGCAGTTTCTGTACAGTGGATTGTTTTACATGGAAATAAGTATACATGGGGGAAATCACTGGTTATTTCTAATGTCACCAATAATACTCCGGAGTTTGGACTTGTGAAAAACATTTATATTGTAAATGCGTCACTGTATTGCTTTGAATGTAAGCCTCTTTCTACAATTGAGTGGAAGGATGATTATTTAGCTTACGAAGTAGAAGTTCCCTGCCTAGCTCAAGCCACTATTTTTGTGGATGCCGAAAATCTTATTGATTATACATCATACTACTATTTGACCTTCAGCAATAGCAAGTACATTCCAGTCAAGTATGACCTCACGGATATCATTGCATATCACTCACTACAAACATTTGAATCTGAATAGAAAGTAATATGTCTATATGTAATGTAATATAATAATATTTTATTGCCATGGTGCCAGAACACAAAAGACTGGGTAGTTAGACTGTGTATGTATGATGAGTTGGGTACAGATTTTTATTATTTGATGAAATGCATTAGGACTTCATCCTTTGACCATCCATGAGATTTTCTATTAAAACTTTTAGTCCTAAATCGAGCAAGTGTCTTTCTTGAAACAAGATGATCAATCTTTTACAAATGGTATAGCAGCTTAAAAACCTTCTGACTTGTCAAAAAAGCTTGTTTAGTTTCAAATACAACTTAAAGTAAGATGTTTTTAAGACTCTTTCAACAAACAAGATAGTCAAGATTCATTGTCTAAAAACAAGTCCTTATAGCTCAAGGAAATTATGCTTGTTGGGTAACTTTGTCTTCAATTAAGTGTAATGAGATATTTTGACTTGAAAAGAGACAAATATGCTTGGTGAGATTTGGGTTTTTTGCAGTGTAGCCTCATCCCTCAGTTCTGTGTTCAGCCAAGAGGATGTTATACAGCGAGTAGTGGAGGTGATCAAAAACCTTGGAGTCTGTTCAGCTGAGGACCTGAAGTATGTGGAGGCAGATGACCTTGCAGGAGTCCTGAAGCCAATAGAAATCAGAAACGTTATGGCCTGCATTAAACATAAGTAAAATAATAGCCGTGAGCAGCTGATAAATATTCACAGTTTCATAATAAGCGTACAGTTCTAAGCATGTATGACATTTTTCAGAGACTTGCAAAATACATGGATCCATGTCTGTTACTTGTTCTACATGGTCCCACCTAGTTGTGTAGCATGACTGTCTTTATATAAAGCAAATATTCTCAAAGTCAGTAGAGACCTTTTTAGGCATGATTGCAACAAGATCAGAATTGACTCACTAGACAAAAGAATAAGCGAAAATTATATGTGAATGATACTGACTGACATGAATGTGTCTTTATGTTATTTAGGTTCACCCTCAGTGATGACAGTAGAGGATGATTCCTCCTCAATAGCGACTAGCCTAATTGAAGAGTCAAGCACTGGCGAAGATTCATTCATTAGTGACATTGATGATTCCGTCACCAGCGATCACTCCACGCAGAAGAGCACTGCCACAAGGAGCTCAGCTTCGGTCATAGCCATGAGAAGTCAAGCCTCACCCATTGTGCCAAGTCAAGCCTCACTCATTGTGCCAAGTCGAGCCTCACCCATTGGGCCAAGTCAGGCATCACCCACTGCATCAGAGAGTGGGTCCTCACCTTTAGCCAGAGGAGTTAGTAGCTGCCATTACAGCTTTGACATACCCTGGAGAAAGATGCCCTCAAGTACAAGAAAGTTATTGGATACTGAGAAGAGGCCATCTGCAGCAGAGAAAAGGGAGGTTGTTAGGATTGTGGTTGCTGAAATACTGACAAGAAGCCAGGAAAGAGGCACATCACTGAAATAGCAAGGCAGATGGTAATTCACTACCCAAAATCCTTCCGAGATGAGATTGAGGGCCAAGTTGTTGGCACGGGTATGACTCACCTGTGAAACGGTTCATGTCTCAGATAGATAACTATAGACAACTCCAAGCTTCCCCATGCCCATAAAAGGCTTTTCCAAAAGTGGCAGCCCTGACAATGCAAAAAGAGTGTAAAGATGCATATGGCTGCATTAACCCTGAGCCAGAGCTTCCTGCTGGTGAAACAAAACAATTGCAAAGCAAAAACAAGAAGAGCTAATGAAGATGTTCAAAGACAAAGATGCAAAGAAAATAGAAAGATTGATGGTGGAGACGTTTCCCTCACAGAGGAGAGACATATTGTCAGGACTGAAGGAGACAGAAGAGATCCTTAAGGAGTGGCCTTTCCTCTTCCAGGAAACTGGAACGAGGCTTCATTTCAGGGAACTAACAGGTGTCCAGATTGATGACAGCTTTGAAGAGTCCACAGTCACCAAGTTCAAAAGAATCCTGCAGTACTTTCAGTTTGTTCAAACTGCCATCCAGCAGAGCAGAGCTTTTCTGAGCCAAACCCTGGTATAACAGGTATGATCTTGCTGCGTTGTGTATTTACCAGGATTCCCAGCTGAGTCGGTTTGTTCTGAGGATAGACAAACAGTGCAATCACTGAATCATTCGGGAACATGTATCTTCCGCGATGATGATACGCTTGTGCGGGCAAGTTAAACTGGGCAATATAACCAACAATATCGATTACAGCATAAATATGTACCTGAGGATAGACAAACAGTGCAATCACTGAATCATTCAGGAACATGTATCTTCCGCGATGATGATACTAGAAATATAGAAATGCTCATGTTACCACACATACACAGTTGGGTAGTTGGCTAACTTAGCTAGCAATATAGCCTACATGCCGTCGTTCAAAGAACAGATATAAAGAATATGCAAATCTACAATTGCACAAAGTCTTTGTCCATGTCTAAACTCCTCTAGGTACATACAGTATACATTGCTATAATAATAAAATTGTGAACAAAAATGAACAATCTCTTAAAATAATGAGCACAATGTTATAACCGTGACCTACCGCGACCAACCGACCTGTGTCTCTGCTGTCGTGAAGACTGCTACAATGGCGATGCCAGTTGTTTCATTTATCTCAAAGTTAAACTTGATCTTGTTTTTATATTTGGATAATTTTCATCCTAGTGGAGGCCATGAGCTGAATGTAATGTATTTTTGGGTTTTAAACAGTATTTTTGGTTTTTTTTTTCCTTCTACAAAGCTATTTCTTCATTTTCACACATGATTCTGATTTATCTCGTTTACCCCTTTTTTCAATTTGAGTGATATGAGTGAGTCACAAAACGGGATATTTAATCAGTCGTTTATTTTCATAAATTTTCCTTTGATCTGAAGTCATGACAATCTGAAGTCAGGAGTCATGCTTTTTTTGACTCTGATTAAGGATTTTACCGCAACAATGCTATTGTGAAAGTGTGCACAGTGTTCATGTATTAAGCTCTAAAACATTTATTCCTTAAAGCTACATTAAGCAATATTAAATGCATTTTGCTGCAGTAAAATGACCCCTTGCAATGTGAAAGTCATGACTGTGGGTCTTCTTTCCACCATACAATTTACAGCCACCCTGTTGTTATTTCCTGGTTTGAGCTTTCTAAATTTCTGTATCGGCCCAAACAAGCTCCTCTTCTGCCCTCCTCTTAACCCCCTCGCCGCTTCAGCTTCATTCAAAGTGTCTCTGAAACATCGCATTCTGCAGATAAACGTATCCAAATTTCAGATCAGTGGCGCGAGTGCCTCTGTCGCTGTATATTGGGACATCAGGTAAATTGGGACAGCATAAGAAAACAGCATTGTACTTCTGCCCTGAAAGGTGTAAGTCAAAGCAATTGGTGCTGAGACCTTGCTGTGGAAGCATGTGACCAAAGTCACATGACATAATTCCTGTGACATCACATGGGGGGTTGTGGTCAGCATCAAACAGGAAGTTGACCCCAAAAAGCAAGAGGTAGGAGAAATGACATATGCTTCAGCTTGATTTTAATATAAGGGTATAAAATTTGAATGACTAATATATTGTGGATATAAATGATATACAAAAATGTATGATATTATAGTGTACCAAAATAAACATATTGTTTTGAAATTAGGTTTACATTTTTTAAATTAGGACATTTTCTTGGTGTCCCGAATTACCAAACATGGTTTGGTAATTTGGGACAGCATGTTTCAGGTAAATTGGGACAATGTTAAAAGGCTACTGAAATGAAGTGCAACTCTAGCGTATTCATATAACCTGATAAAAAGAGAGACCTCACATCTATGTCAACACAGAACCACAGAGACGTAGCCTACAGCCAACATTTAAGTAGATAGAGTAAGACTTTTTAATGATTTATGAACGGACTTCAAATTGATGCTAATCCCCCAAATTGTGTGTAATAGTAGTCCTTATAATTTGGTCAAATTAGCCTATCCCAATAATTTTCTCTGACAATGGCAAACAATAAAGCTTAATCCAAATGTTGTTTAGTATGTTTAGTGTGTAAGTAGTGGCGTAACAAGGAATTTAGTCTAATCAAGCAGCAATGTCAGTGCCTGCTGATGCTGTCAGGAGCCACACACGCCACTGTTGGCCCCCGTCCCCCAACTCAGGTTCCCCCCAATTGATCCGCCCGCCACAGACAACCAGGACGCAGGAGTACAGGTAAAAAAGCTTTATTTAATTTTAAAAAGGCAATTCATCCACGGACGGCTCATGCTCCGCCGACTCCCACTCCTAACCTTCCCCCTCCCCTTCACTATGGCGGCCCTTCCCTTGTCTCTCCCTGCACTGGCCCGGCACCCAGCCCGAGATTACCCTCCCCACACTCAGCACAGCAATTTTAGACACCCCACACTCTACCCCCATGCGCTCACACACACACACCACACCGTGACCCCACAGGCTCGCTTCCAGCACCAGCCCCGGTGACAGAACGACACCCCTCTCAGCCGCCCAAGGGGGGATACCAGCCGCCAGGGAGGAGTGGGTCCTCACAGACACACACACACGCACACCAACAAAAACCCGGCCGAAAAATGTCAACAAAATTCAAAACCGAAAATAACCGAAGCAACAAAACGAAAAACTAAAACAAACCGAAAATAATCTTCCCCAGTAAAACCCGCAGTGCAGAGCGCTTCCTTCCCGAGGCGTCCATCCTCCGACTGCCTGAATTGTCGTGCTTTTATACCTGCACTCCGCTAATCAAGACAATCCAGAACAGCGGCGGATCCCACAGTTCGGCAGCGGCAACCATTCAGCAACCCCGGCTCAAACACGCACCCGCGGTTCCCAATTAATTCCCACGATTACGGCGCTCAACAACGGCGGCAACTGTCGGCTTACCTCCCAACAATGCAGGTGTAGCCTACAGAACTCTTGATTACTTTGTTTAAATCATGGTTTAACCCCTATCCATTGTGAATTTAAGGCTTATTGCAAAATAGAATGGCACCCAGGAAACAGGCAGCCAGATCGAGGGAGAGAGTGCAAGGGAGAGTGGAAAAACAGGGAGAAACTGTAGGGAAGAAGAAGAACAAGTGGAGTGAGGACAGAGTGAAGGGAGCTATCGATGAATATAGACAAATGGTGAAGGCAAGTAGCAGACCCCAGCTACATTTTCTGGCCAGGGCATGGAGTATTCCTAAGTCCACCCTCCAAAGACGAGTGAAAGGTCTCATACAGGGACACAAACATGTGGTGGGAAAGAAGACCATCATCTCAGCATAGGCTGAGGCCAACCTGGCTGAGTTAATTACAAGTCTAGCAAAGCAAGGATTTCCGATGGGGAAGATGGAAGTTCAGAAGCTAGCATTTCGATTTGCAAAGGTCAATGGCCTAAAAGGCTTCTCGGGGAGCAAGGGACAAGCAGGCCACTATTGGTTTCGGGGATTCATGAAGAGACACCCCAGTCTCGGCGTGAGGAAGCCAGAAGCCCTCTCTGCAGCCTGGGCCGCTTGCTTCAATCCAACCGTTGTGGGGCAGGGGTTCAAGTGCTATGAGGATATCATCTCTGAGCTCAGTATCCAAGATGTACTGAGCCATTATTGAACTGCAACTAGGCAGGGCTGCAGGATCATTATGTGTCTGCGAGAATGGTGTCACCGGTAGGATCCTCCTGCTTCGAGGTCACTGCGAATGAGAGAGGAGAGACCACCACCCTACTTGCAAGTCTCAACGCGGCAGGGGAATACGGCTCACTCATGGTGATTTTCAAGGGGAAGTGGTTGCGCCATGAGTGGTGCTATGGGGCTTCCAACAGCACGCTGGTCAAAGCGACAGAGACCGGGTGGATCAATGCAGATGTGTTTCTGGACTGGGGAAGACAATTCATTTCTTCCCTGCCAAAAGATGACCCCCGCCCACATGTCCTTCTCCTGGATGGGCACAGCTCCCATGTGTTTAATTTGGAGTTCTTAGAACTAATGAGAAACCACAATGTGCATGTTGTGTGCTTTCCTGCACACACCACCCACATTCTGCAGCCAGCAGACAGGGCCTTTCTCAGGAGCCTAAAGTACAACTGGAACCTGGAGGGCCATATCTTCACCAGGGAGAATGGTGGACAGAGGCTACAGAAGCCTCTGTTTCTTGGAGTGTTTTCAAAGGCATGGAAAAGTGCAGCAACACCTCAGAATGCCCGGGCAGGGTTTAGGGGCACTGGGATCTATCCTCTGGACCCAACTCACATTGACTGTTCGCTCCAAGCTTGACTACTGACAGAGAAGAAGCTCCAGAGATTGACAACACTGTGACTGCAGAGAGGGAGAATGCAGTGACTGAGATGGTGACCCCTGAGCTGGACATCTCCCTGGCAGTTAACCTGCACGTTGATCTAGATGTGTTTGCCACCTTCAACCCCATGGTGGCTCCTTCCACATCTATCCAGACTGCTGATATGATGCCTCCAGATTCCAGCAACATAGTCGAGGTGAAGACAACCAGTTTTGATGATCTCATCACACTGCCTACCCGCAATCGCCCCTCTACCAGCAAGCCGAAAGATCCAAGCCTCCAAGCTGCTACCTTACAAGTGAGACACACTTTAATTATGTTGGAGGCAGAACCAAGGTTAAAGGGAAGGGGAAACAACCCCAAAAGAAGCAGAAAACTGAGAGTTTGTGCAGCCTTTGTGGAGGAAAGTACGGGGACAAAAAAGATAGAGAGAAGAGGAGTGGATGTCATGTGGAGCCTGCAAAAAGTGGTACTATCAGACATGCGGGGAGGAAAACGGAGTGATTGATGATGATGAGTCATACCTTTGCAAGGACTGCGTTTAAATGTGAGACTGTGAATTTTTGACAAATTTAATGAGCTGATGAATAGATATGAATATGGTTCAAAATATGTTGATGAATTAATGGCCAGGTTGATGAATAGGCTAGATGAATGCACCATTTCAAAAAAGAAATCGATGATCGGTTGAGGACGTTGGTGAATTGATACGTTGATGAATTTATGTAGGCTACAGGGGTTTAGGGACACCAAACATTAACGAAGGGAATTTTCTTGAATTGCTTAAATTAATTGCTAAGTATGACTCTGTCATGACCAGCCATCTCAGCTGCACCAACAGCCCAAAATATATCTCACATGAGTCACAAAATTACATGGTTGCTTCCCTTGCCATTGAAACACTTCAGACCATTAAAAACGAGATAAAAAGCGCGTAGACTCTACAATTTACATTTCACGCATGGACCAGTTCTCCTTATCCTTAAGATACATTAAGAAAACAGACGACAGCGTAGAGAGGTTTATTAAGTTTCAGGAACTACCCAGTGCTGATGCGCAAACATTTCATGACATACTTGTAAATTCCTTTGAAGAACTGGGGCTCAGTTTGACATTCTTGCGGGGCCAGGCATACAATGGGGCTGCGGTGATGTCAGGACACTTGTCAGGACTGCAGCAACGTGTAAAAGAGTCATGCACAGATAAAGCTGTGTACGTGCATTGTTGGGCCAACAATTTAAACCTCATTCTCCTAGATGCTGCCTCCTCTTGTCTGTCCGCAAAACATTTTTTCAGCGTTTTAGAGTTCCCCGTATTGCCTTTTAACCTCTAGCCTCCCTCAGTATAGGTTACTGCAAGAGGAGCAAAAACAACTGGACGCGGCAGAAGTTACACTCAAACGTCTCTCTGATACAAGATGGGCATCTAGGAAGGATGTGACCCAAGCTGTCATTCTTAGCATACCTGCGATAGATGGGCAAGATTTCAGAGAGTAGCAGTAGTGCCCCTAATGTTGCAGCCGACGCTGTAGGCTTACTTGCCACAGTGGAGTGCTTCGAATTTGCGTTTATGCTTTTTTCTGGAATACTGTTCTTCATAAAACTCACGCGTTGTCCAGCTATCTCCAGAAAGAATCAATTGATTTGACCACAGCAATCGATCTTGTGGACAGCTGTGATCAAGAATTGAGGGGCTTGCAATCAGACGATGAGTTCCTCAACATTGAAAGATTGGCCTTTGAACTTGCTGAGAAGGCTGGGACAAAAACCAAGTATGCAGAGGTGTGAGAGAGAAAAAGAAAGAGGGCATTTGATGAGGCACCTGACGAGCCCGTGTGTAAGCAGTCCTGATTTAAGGTGGAAACATAGGCCTATCTCACTGTGCTAGACATATTCACAACACAGTTTGCAGAGCGATTTTCAGATACGAGATCTATGGCCAAGAAATATCAGGCGCTTAACCCGAAACATTTATTTAATTCCGAGTCAGTCCAAAGTATACACAAGTTGGCAGTAGTGATGTTTCTGCTTCCAATGTTCCTGATGAATACTGCTGCTTTCGCGAAATGTGCAGAAGTCTGGAGATGGATGAGCTCTCCACTGGCCAGGTTTTAGCCTTTCTCATAGCCAATGACATGGATCGAGCATTCCCAAATCTGGCTACTACTATGAGTGGAACACCTTGGACTACGTCTCAGGGATGACCTCTACTAAATCATGCATTGGCATTGATAAAATGGTGAAAAATACTTTCTCATATAAAACACCAGTTTGTGTAGAGTAAAGAAACAACAATTTTAAAATTTTTGTGTAATCAAACTCACAGTTCTTTCTTCTCTTTCCTTATAGATATCTGATGTTTGAAAGAGTTTTGTAAAGACGGTCTCCCTGGACCCAACCCCAACCCCGTATGACACAATACAGAAGCTCAATATGGATGTTATGGACGTTGCCATGAGAGCTGTTTTTGTTTCTTGATGCTCCTTGATGTCCCCCAGTTTGGCCAGGAGTCTTAACAGCATGAGAGCTATATTTATTTGTTTGTCCATGTTCCTTGATTTTTCCCTGGTTTGTCCAGCAGTGTTAACACCAAGAAAACATTAATATAAGAAGGCTTTATTTTGTGATATGCCTTTTCTGCCAAGGCTTTGACTAAAAAAAAAGGGTGTTTGTTGCTTCACTGTCATTTGTGTTATTCTCAGTTCTGAAGCCTTGCCTATTGTGAATACTTTGAATAGTAAGTCCACACTGAGGCCATGTCCACATGTACACGGGTATTTTTGAGAAAAAGGGTTTTCCTCCTTCGTTCTTAAAAAAAATCTTCGTCCACACAAAAACGCAAACACACACTGTCAAGAGCATGCCAAACCAACAGGCGACGATATAACCCTAACCGTAAAGCCGTGTTGGCCAATCAGAAGCCTGAAAAAAAGTTGCTACGGCGCACACTCTGACGTCACAAGCCAAAAACTCTGTTTTCCCTGTCTACACGTGAACACTGAAAACGGAGTTTCTGAAAATCTTCACCCTGGAAGGCGTTTTGCAAAAGATCCGTTTTCAGTGACCTAAAACGCATAGAAAATGCATAGAAAAAGCTATGTTTTTAAAAATACCCGTGTACGTGTGGACAGGGCTTAAATCACATAAGTTTTTGCGGCACTGCCATCTTGAGGTTGAAACTTTCAAGCATGCTGCTGCTCTAAAGGACTTAAAGCTTATCAGTCTTGATTCTATGCTTCTACTACTTACTGCCTGGACTATTGCAATGCATTGTTTTCCTGACTTTGCCTTTACTCATTTTACTTTTGTCAGATTCATTGGCACGTATGTGCTTTTACTCACTGTGACATCACTGATTGGCTGTGGCCAGAGGTGCAACATGCCTGAAAGTTTCAACCTCAAGAGCAGTACAGCTTTGTACAGTTTGAAAAAAGACTATGCATTGTATTTGATGTAACGAAAAAAGTTTGCTAAATTTGTATCCAGAATTACAAAGTTTGAATGTAAAAGTACACATAAATATAAAACTAATAAGATTTCCCTAAAAATTACAAAGAAAAATTAAATTGTTAGTATGGACATAAACGATTATATAATGAGCTACATATTTAATTACACATAATTATTGTCATTTTAGATGAATTTGTATGTAATTTAAGAAAGCACAAAAATACTGTAAAAATAATATACCAATTCTTCTGTACAAAAATGAGTAATAAATGTAATTTGTCGTTTTTGGCATAATACTTAAAATAATACTTGGGTGGTTAATTTACACTTAATGTCCATAATTTTGCAGAGTTTTGTATACAATTTAAAAAAAAAAAGAAAGAAAAAAAACAGAAAGCTACTGTAAAACTTTTGCAATGTACACTTCACAGTAAAACACAGTCTCCGCTTGGTATCTTGAAGTATTTTTCAGATATGCGGAGGCTGGGTTAATGACGAGCTCCCTCCAGTGGACATTCTGGAGTAATGCCCTTTTTAAAAACATACAGAAAGTCGCATCCAAGGAAGGCAATGAAAACTGCAAAATCTAGTGAAAAGATTTTCTATTAGAATCGACACGATGTAGCGGTTTACTGCGAGCAGTTTACTGCGTGAAAAAGATAGGCCTACTTTAACCTTTAAAGATGAACTTGCATTTTGAGAATGCCGAATGACGTGTTGATGTCCAAAACCCCTGATGTGTACAGTACGTTGAGATCGAGTCTTTCCCGTTGAAGTTGCGCCAATCCCAGCAATCTGAAGTGTGTCACAAAGGTATTTAAGTCAAATTATATGGGTTTGAAAGACTGTATATTCAAGTATGTGTGAATGAATGGAATATATGCTTCTGCCAAGGTTAGTTAACGGAAGAACAACTCTCAAATAAATTAACCAAATATAAAGTAGGCTAATTGTAGGCCTATTTTAAAACAAAAGGCTGACATCCATTTTATCCATTATTTGCAATTACGTGTCGAACAAACAGACGCTCATTCACATCACTTTCAGGATCTGGAAGGTGGAGAAGCTGGGTGGGGTTATCGAGGATAGAGTATGTCGCGTGATCCCGCTCCACTTCATCCACGAGGCTGTGTTCAAACTCATGTCGCCACCTCAGATACTTGTATGTAACCCTTTTCACTGAGCTCCTCACAGTAGCAGCACACACGCGATCAATGAAGCTCAGATGTGTTTAATCTGGATTGCCTAATATAACACAACACGCGCGCCTGCAGCTCTACGGCTGTACACACAGTGCGTACCATGAGATTCCCGATTTGTGAGCGCTCCACGAGAGAGAGGGATGTGCTTTTCCGCCATATATTACATGTAAAAGACGACACAATTGTGTCTGACAGAATTAAAGTATAGACAATTTTTGGATTGTATGATCGTAATAGCGTGAGCATTTGTTAACATTTGGAATTTATTGTACTTTTTTCAATTTCTATCGAAATTAGCTTGGTAACTTGGTGTATCAATTAGCTAACTAACTTGCAAGCTAAAGTTAGCTTGCTAGTCACCTGCAGCTAGCTTTCGGCACACTGAAAAAGTAGCTATAACGGGGAGAAGGTGTGTGAAGGAGTGTGAACTTCAAATAGGTAGGCCAGATTTAATTATTCATTAATCAGTCAGTGGCGTTTCTCTCTCTCAGCTCTCTCTCGATGTGTTTGTGCGTGCGTGAGTGGTCAGGTTTCTGTGCGTACCCTAAGATGAAATCCTGCAGGCGCCCCTGGCTCCAGCAATATGTAACAAAATGTTCTGCAAAATGTTCTTCAGCCATTGTCAAGAGATTCCCACTGCTTGTTGCGCCAATGGTTGATGAATAAAATGTATTTTCAAAGCAGCACAATTTTTGAATGCAGGGGCGATAGCCACTTCACAAGGGTCTTTTAACAGCTGACTGGCCTTGACATGCTACAACTGCATGAAACGAAAAAAGACATAATGTACGGCCCAACATTATGTAATAAAATGTTCCGTTTGCTCCTATGACATACTTATGGAGTTTCGTCGCAGCCAGTCGTTGGTATAACTGATGAGACCTTGGTGTTTTCCTTGACATTGAAAACGACGCGTTTTATGCATGATAGGTAAAAGCTGGCATTAAACTTGACAATAAGCAGTAACCACGACGTGATTTGAACACGCAACCTTCTGATCTGGAGTCAGACACGCTACCGTTGCGCCACGAGGTCATTGTCACGAGGGCATGATTTTTCAAAGATCCAACAAAAAGACAACACATTTCTACTTTGCAGGTATAGACTTGAAGATTGGAGGGGGGGGGGGGTCATTCGCCTTCTCGGTGTTATCTCGATTCTAGCTCCTAGAGCCCGGATAGCTCAGTCGGTAGAGCATCAGACTTTTAATCTGAGGGTCCAGGGTTCAAGTCCCTGTTCGGGCGATGATCTTTCTGTTACCAGATGATACCGGAAACCCAACGTCTTTTCGGCAGAGCTAACAACTCGATCTTTACATCTAGCTGTATCTCTCTTCAGTCAAATACAGCATTCAGCACCTGTCAAGCGACAGCCATTCTCAACAGATTCCCGCTGCTTGTTGTGCGAATAGTTGCGATAAATGAGATGCATTTTCAAAGCAGCTTCTAAAACGAGGAAAGAACTCTAATAGGGGAGAGGAATTCACGTGCATGACATGATCCATCCACATCCCCAACGTTAGAAAGTCTAGATTCATTGAGCGAGTGTCAAGAAAATAGAATTTCAGAATTCAAGGGCGACAGCCAGTTTACAAGGAACTTTTAACAGCTGACTCGCCGTCTCATTCTTCAATAGAATGAAAATAAAAGAAGACATCATCTATGCTCCAGCAACATGTAACAAAATGTTCCGCACGCTCCATGGTACTGGAAATCCAACATCTCTTCTGCAGAGGCAACAGCTTGATCTTCACTCCAAGGTGCATCTCTGTTCAATCAAAGACAGCATTGGCACATCTCCAAAGACAGCCATTGTCAAGAGATTCCCACTGCTTGTTGCGCCAATGGTTGATAAATAAAATGTATTTTCAAAGCAGCACAATTTTTGAATGCAGGGGCGATAGCCACTTCACAAGGGTCTTTTAACAGCTGACTGGCCTTGACATGCTACAACTGCATGAAACGAAAAAAGACATAATGTACGGCCCAACATTATGTAATAAAATGTTCCGTTTGCTCCTATGACATACTTATGGAGTTTCGTCGCAGCCAGTCGTTGGTATAACTGATGAGACCTTGGTGTTTTCCTTGACATTGAAAACGACGCGTTTTATGCATGATAGGTAAAAGCTGGCATTAAACTTGACAATAAGCAGTAACCACGACGTGATTTGAACACGCAACCTTCTGATCTGGAGTCAGACGCGCTACCGTTGTGCCACGAGGTCATTGTCACGAGGGCATGATTTTTCAAAGATCCAACAAAAAGACAACACATTTCTACTTTGCAGGTATAGACTTGAAGATTGGAGGGGGGGGGGGGTCATTCGCCTTCTCGGTGTTATCTCGATTGTAGCTCCTAGAGCCCGGATAGCTCAGTCGGTAGAGCATCAGACTTTTAATCTGAGGGTCCAGGGTTCAAGTCCCTGTTCGGGCGATGATCTTTCTGTTACCAGATGATACCGGAAACCCAACGTCTTTTCGGCAGAGCTAACAACTCGATCTTTACATCTAGCTGTATCTCTCTTCAGTCAAATACAGCATTCAGCACCTGTCAAGCGACAGC